>JAESUZ010000335.1:0-310000 GCA_017311185.1 Proteles cristata cristata
TTTTTTTTAATGTTTTATTTATTTCTAGGAGAGAGAGAGAGACAGCGTGAGCAGGGGAGGGAGTCAGAGAGAGAGGGAGTCACAGACTGAAACAGGCTCCAGGCTCTGAGCTGGCAGTCAGCACAGAGCCCGACGCGGGGCTCGAACACAGAAACCACGAGATCATGACCTAAGTGAAAGTCGGATGCTTAACCGACTAATCCACCAAGGCGCCCCACCCGTACTCTTTTCTAAAAATGTTTTTAATGTTTTATTTATTTCTGAATGAGAGAAAGAGAGGAGAGAGAGAGAGACCACATGAGCAGGGGCGGGTTAGAGAGAGACGGAAACACAGACTCTGAAACAGGGTCCAGGCTCTGAGCTAGCTGTCAGCACAGAGCCCGACACGCGACTCAAACCCATGAACAGTGAGATCATGACCTGAGCCGAAGTCGGACACTCAACCGACTGAACGACCCTGGCGCCCCTCTGCTGTAGTCTTAAAAAGAGTCCCTTTGTCTCTTGCCCACTTCCCCCCACTCAGTTCTATGTGGGTTCTGGGGCTCTCCCTACTTTGTGCCCTTATAAAATTTTGGCACCTATGTTGTGTTCCAAGAATCTTGCCTGGCCTGTGCTGCCACTTTGAGTTCTGATGTGCTGTGATCCCTTGAATGTTTTGGGTTCTAGTTTCTTTTCTGGACTTTGGCTTTCAACTATAGCTATCAATTCCATCCTCTCTCCTGTTCTTTGCTTCGGTAGCTACCGTCGAGGGCCATATTTTTTAATAAACTTAGGCTAAGGAACTACCATAGGTGTTCCTCAAAATTAGCCCTTAGATGCTTTGCAAGCCAAAATGCAGGGTAGAAAGAAAACAACAACTGCACAGAAGAGTAAATCAAGCAAATGTAGTCATGTTGGTGTACAGTGAGGTTAGTTCATTAGCTTCCGCTCACTACTATGTCAGCCGGAAACTATGTATATGCCTCCCAAAGAAAGACAACTGCAAGTCTATAACACTAGGCGTTAATGTGCAGCGGGAACAGATTTAATGGAGAAACTCATAATATTCTCTCCGTACTAGGCTCTATGAGATTAACAAAAAAAGAAAAAAAAAATTACAGAGAAAACAAAGCACTTTAATTTATCTTTAGGGATGATTATGGAAAATTTCTTCAATTCTATGATTTGGGCTTTTTCACTAGAGGTGTTTTATTTCGGTTTAAAAAAGTAACTGGAGTCAAATAGTTGTTTTTAATGCTAAAATTGTCCAAAACACCAAGCCTTTCCGAGTACAAATTTCATTAGGGACCAAAGAAGAAACTGAGCACATATTTCACTGAAATTTTTCTCCTTCCCACTGAGACTTTTTAAAAGGATAAATTAGGTTAAAAACAAACACTTAGAAAAATGAAGTAGTTTGGAAGGTGCACTTTGAAGCTTTGCTCACAGAGTTGAGGCAGAGATTCGTCAGTATCTGGTTGATTTTATTAACACTGAACAATCTTGAAGTGGGAACCCGGATTCACACAATGCCCTGTGCTTAGGAAATGAGTAAAGCAAGGCCCTATGAAGGTGTTTACGGGGAAAAAATACAAATTATATTTTGGGGAAAACTTTAGTTATCATCCGAAGAAAAATCAGAATTTTCTATCATTTAATATCAATTTTAGGGGTGCGTGAGTGGCTCAGTCCATTAAGCATCCGACTTCGGCTCAGGTCATGATCTCATGGTTCGTGGGTTCGAGCCCCGCACCGGGCTCTGTGCTGACAGCTAGCTCAGAGCTTGG
Source organism: Proteles cristata cristata (assembly GCA_017311185.1). NCBI lineage: Eukaryota > Metazoa > Chordata > Mammalia > Carnivora > Hyaenidae > Proteles > Proteles cristata. The sequence goes on from JAESUZ010000335.1 coordinate 1,767, forward strand.
AGCCGGTTTCAGATTCTGTATCTCCCTCTCTCTCTGACCTTCCCCTGCTCACGCTGTCTCTCTCTGTGGGAGCCCGACAGTGACCACAAGAAAGCATGGTTAGGGACTCAGGGATGTGCCTGCACACGGGGCTCCCTGCCTGAGCAAAGCATGCCTGCAAACAGGGTGCTCTGCCAGGAGGCTTGCACACAGTATCCAAGTTTAATGGTCCGCTTGCACACGAGGGAACATGCCCTCCTTAGAAGTAAGGAGAAGGCTGGAGTTGTGTGCAGGCCTCTTAGTAAACATGTTATGGTCGCTTCCTCCCTTTGCTCCCTCCTGTCCTTGAAATGTGTTTGGCTACTTGCCCTTAATTGGTAAAGGAATGCATCTTGTAGATTTCAGTTTGTATCCAGTTACTGAGGTATAAAAGAAACCGCAAGAGGGGCTTGCGTAGAATTGTTCCTCCGGCCGGAGTTGTGTCCGTGTCTGTCTTTTGTGTGTGTCTTGTCCTTTGTGTCATTTCGTCCGCAACATCTGGCCTCCAAACGCGGGGCAGAGGGCAAACGAAACCGAAAGGGTGAGTACCCCTCGGGGATTGTAGGTCCAAGGCAGGGGAACTTTCGGGCAAATTATGGGGAATTCCCCATCAGCAAAGGCACAATACATGGAGCTAGTCAAAGGACTTCTCCACTCCTTCAGGGTGAAGGCATCTAGTCGCCGTTTATCTGAGTTATTCCGCCTTGTGGAGCAGCATTGTTATGGGTTTAAGTGCCAACCCAAAGTACAATTAAACTTAAAGGAATGGAAATTAATACAGAAGGAATTACAGCAACAGCATCAGAAGGGTACCATAATTGCTTTGAAAATGTGGACTCCATGTAGTGCTATCACTCAAGCACTTGCATTGCATTCTGCAATTAAGGAGTTGGTGGGAAGAGGAAGCTCGAAAGCAGGCTCAAATTAATGAGGGACAGAACCCTCCTGGTCCTCTGGAGGATAAATTGATGGAAGAGAGATAATTTCGAGCCTTAAGAGAACAGGCTCAATTTTCCGACCAGGATTTACAGCAGGTGCGCCAGGTATTTCTTAGGGCTTGGCGCTGTGTTGTACCTACTGGCCACGCTCAGCCTTCTTTTACAAAAACTTTACAAGGACCCAATGAACCCTATACTGATTTTCTTGCTACATTGCGGGTGGCTGTTGAGCGGGCTGTGGGACGTGATGAAATCTCGGAGATACTTTTGCAGACACTTGCTTTTGAAAATGTAAACGTGTTTTGGGCCCTTTAAAAGGGCAGGGAGCTTCTACAGCTGAATATATTGGAGCTTGTTCAGGAGTGGGGGGAACTGAACATAATGTTGCTGTTTTTGCTACTGCTTTGGCTCAGGCTAGGAAGCCCTCCAAGGGCGGAAATTGTTAAAACAATGCCGGGGACTCAATTGGCTGCGCCTCCCGCTCCTCAAGTAACCCCTTTGTTTTCCAACAACCCTTAGAAATGACTGTACATCAGGAATAGCTAAGCCTTTAATGGTGTCAGATTTACTCTCTGCAACTTCAGGGAGTTGCGGCTGCTGCTTCACCTCTCGCTGAAAATGTTCTTTTATCTCCGGGAGGTGGCATTTATAACTTAAGGACAAACATGTTTGGCCCATTGACTAAAGGCACCTTTGGTTAATATTGTGCCGCAGCAGCGCAGCTTTAAGAGGCCTAACCATCATTCCTGGAGCTATAGACTCTGATTTTGTTGGAGAAATTTTAATCATGGTTTCTACCTCTGTTACAATTTCACTATTGGCTGGAGAACGTATAGCACAAACATTTATCTTATCTTCTCTTTCCCACGGGGACTTCTGTCAACCATTCCGTCGGAAAAGTAGTGGCCACTGCTCAAGTTCCTCGAGCACTCCCATTTTTGTTTTTAAGAAAAAATGAGGTAAATCAATTTATCACCTGGATCCTTAAATGCTCATGTGCTTCTGTCTGGGGGATTAAATGAAAAGCTGGACGCAGCTATTTCCCTCCCCCAGGGCACACCGAAATGTCGGTTGGCCCTTCGGCAAACTCATCAACCTGTTTTGTGGCCACTTCTGTATCTGTTTTGTCCTGTTTGTCATTGTCATTGTTAGTCTTACCTGTAGAATTTCTGTGAGAAGGAACGTAGTAACCTCTAGTATACACATAGATGTGAATACGGAATTCGGTCTGGCTTGCCTGCTGGGTTTGATTCTGTGGCTCCACGGGGGGGGGCACCCTCAAGGTCCCAAAAAGCCTGTGGAGTCTGACTGTGCCTGTCTGCGATTTTGTGGTAAACGGCATACGGTCTATGGTGGCATCGGAATAGCCTCCAAAGCTGAGACCACTAGAGCGAAGCATCCCTTAGGTTCTTTTGGGACACGACCAAACTGACATCTGACAGGTCTCCTCATTAGAGAGGGCTCCCCCCACCCTTTGTCTGTCTTTGTGACATTGCCTCACGACAAGTGTGCCCAACCAATATGCGGAAAAACCTCATAAAGGGGACCTTATTGGTCTGGCTGAAATAAATTTACACTGAAGGGGATGTTAAATCTCTCCTGTTCCCCTTTCTAGTAAATGTTGAGGGCTTCTCACTCATTCTTTTCCCAGATTAATGGCTGTAATTGAAGCCAACTGTGGCTGGTTTACCTCGGGATGGGGACTTTAAGGAATATTCCCAAGCAGCTGCCGAAACTCCTTTTGTTTCGGGGAAGTTCCCTGTCTTCTCCAGACTGATATAGACTGCCTAACAAACCTTAAGTCTACTCCTCTGTCTAGGCTCACAAAATTTAGAACTGCTAATTCTCTTTCTCTTCCACCTGCTGTCAACTTGCCTCTTCTGCCTTCCCCATTCGTTTTGCTCTGTGCAGCCTGCTGAGCTGTGGGCTATTTACTTAGTTTTCCAAGACTTTCCTCAACTGCCTGTTAACACTGTTTTGGATTCTCGGTATGCTGTTCTCTCTTGTTTGCAGCTTCCTCAGGTTTCACTGCCTATAACTCCTAAAACAGATATTGACAAATTGTTTTATCAGGTAGAACGAGCACTTCTGCGGCATTCAGAATTAATTTTCTTTACCCATATCCGTGCACATTCCGCCCTTCCTGGACGCTTGTCATTCGGAAATGCTGTAATTGATGCATTACTTTATCCTATAGAAGCAGCAAAACAAGGGCATCGTGTGCAACATACTATCTCGAAAGGATTAAAAAAAAATCTTATTGTTCGCTCTTGTTCTATTTGTGCACCTTTTACCTTACCATTTACTACCCCACCAGGTGTCAACATAAGAGGATTGCAAGCAAATCAGGCATGGCAAATGGATGTAATTTTTATCTCCTCCTTTGGACAACAAAAGTGCGTCCATCATACTATAGATACATGCACACATTTCCAGTGGGCTACTGCATTACATTCTGAAAAGGCTGACGCTGTTATTACTCATTTATGATCTTGTTTTGCAGTTATGGGGGTCCCAATTGAATTGAAAACTGATAATGCACCCGCCTACCAATCTGCAAAATTAGCTCACTTTTTTTCCCAATATCATGTAATTTATACTTTTGGCATCCCTTATAATAGTCAAGGACAAGCTATTATTGAAAGGGCTAATCGTACTTCACGTGAGTATGTTGAAAAAATAAAAAAGGGGGAACAGGAGAGATTTATGAGACCAAAAGACATCCTGAATAAAACCTTACTAACTTTAAATTTTCTGAATATTTGGAGCAAAGAAAGTCTATCGGCAGCAGAATTGCGTTTCTGAAGGAAAGAGGAGGAGAAGATGGCTGTGATTACCTTTCAGGTAATGTATGCGCAAGCGATAGAATATACTCATTGGGCTTATGTTCCTAATCCTCCTCTTGTGAGAGCTGTCTCTTGGGGTGAACCTGAAGTACAGGTATGCACCAATGAAACTGCATTCTTCCCACCACCCGCGTGTGGAGGAATTGAGCATCTGTATCATCATAATAATCAATATGACATAAGTAATGATACTGTTGCAGTGGAGGGTCTCCCCTTGTGCATCGGAGGACATCCCTTTTACCTCTCTATAAGAAAGCATAATGATTACTCTTATAATACCTGGGGAGTAACGTGTTATCATATGATGATAATGTTCATCCTGCTGTCTTTACTGTACTTGTTTCCACCAGGGGATTCAACACCTCAACGACGCTGATGAGTCACCATCCTGATACCTTTATACCATTATGCCCTTCTAATTTTTTTTATTCCTTCTCTAGAATCTTTGGAATGGGAAAGATGCCGAGGTCATCGGCCTTTTAAAGTCACGAACTATTCTGGATTTTTTGCTGTAGATTGGAGCCCTGATCATGGTCAAATTTTGGAAAAATGGTCTAACAAAACTTTCAAATGGTATCGAAGTAATGGTACTTTAATGGGTAACGGTAATGAAACCGTAAAACGGCAACAGTTTGCACTCGTCCCCCTAAGTTGCAAATGTTAGGGTATCCCCACTTTCAAGGGAATAGTTGGAAATTATGGGCAGTTTCAGAGAATCTCACTATATGGTCAGGAAACTATACTTTGAGTATGACTGACAGTTCAGGTCCCTTTCATGTTAACTTGCATGTTAATAAATCCTATTCTGCTACGGCTTGTCTAAAATACCCCATTGCATTGCTGTATGGGAATTGGACTTGGAATGCTACAGAGGGGTCTATATCATGTAATCATTGTAATTTAACACAATGTGTAAATCAGTCATGGTGGAAAAGTTTTGAAACACAAATCAATAACTCTAATTTTTCACTGGTGATTGTTAAAACTCGTACCGAAGTATGGTTGCCTGTAAATTTGACAAGACCTTGGTTGGACTCTTTTGCTGTATCTCATTTGGTGACTCCTATACAAACTTTGCTTCACCGGTCCCGACGCATGCTTGGAATAATCATAGCTTCCGTTCTTGCAATGGCTGCAGTTACTGCAACCGCTGCCGTGGCTGGACTTGCTTCGCATCAAGGATTCTAAACAGCAGACTTTGTAGGGAATGGCATAAAGACTCTTATTTATTATGGCGGCAACAACAAGATCTGGATGCACAACTTGCAACTGATGTACTCAATCTTCAACACACAGTTTCAAGGCTTGGGGATCAATTAACTGTCTTACCCACAAAAAGTGTATTGAAATGTGATTGGAACTCCTCTCAATTGTGTATAACATTTCTGCCTTTTAACATGAGTGAAGGTTGAGAAAAGGTGAAACGGTATTAACAGGGTATCAACACCTAACTAAGGAAATTATGCAGTTAGAGCACCAAATTTTGTCTACATTTAGCAAAACATTACCTGACATTACTGGGTCCAATCTGTTAAGGGATTTACAGAAAGGGGTGAATAATTTGAACCCTCTGGGACATGTGTCTGCCCTAATTGCAACTGTTCTCCTGAATACTTTATTCTAATACTTTTATGCTGTGTTATTATTTAAGTCTTCCAGTGCTGGCGAAGAAAGCAACAGCTAAAAAGGGATAGACAATGCGTTCTCGCCGCCTTACAGTTTGCTACCGCTTCTCAGAAAAAAGGGGGAGACGTAGGAGCCCGACAGTGACCACAAGAGAGTGTGGTTAGGGACGCGGGTTTGTGCCTGCACACGGGGCTCCCTGCCTGGGCAAAGCATGCCTGCAAACGGGGTGCTCTGCCAGGAGGCCTCCACACAATATCCAAGTTTAATGGTCTGCTCGCACACGTGGGAACATGCCCTCCTTAGAAGTAAGGAGAAGGCTGGACTTGTGGTCAGGCCTCTTAGGAAACATGTTGTGGTCGCTTCCTCCCTTTGCTTCCCCCTGTACTTGAAATGTGTTTGGCTACTTGCGCTTAATTCGTAAAGGGATGCATCTTGTAGATTTCAGTTTGTATCCAGTTACCAGGGTATATAAACCGCAAGAGGGGCTTGCGTAGAATTGTTCCTCCGGCCGGGGTTGTGTCAGTGTCTGTCTTTTGTGTGTCTTGTCCTTTGTGTCATTTCGTCCGCAACACTCTCTCAGAAATAAATAACAAACATTAAAAGGCATCACTTTTATTTAGAATTCCATATAGAGGCAGCAGTCAGAAAGATTTTCAGGGACAAGGGTCCTAACAGTTTTATTTTAAATCAGCCCACAAGTGTAAACACAAGCTAAGTAAACCTTAAACTTTCAATTCTTGAACCAGAAAAATTTAAATTAAAAATCATCCAATTCAAAGCATCACATTTCAAATTTTCCTATTCCAATTACAGTGAAACTCAATAAGCACAGCTCTTTGGAAATCCTGCTGTTACACGACAAAACTAATATTGGTATTACGGTCTGCTTATCATTAACTTTAATCCTACTGAGTATCTGAGATCACATTTTCAAATTGCTATACGGATTTTTCTTCAAAAAGTAAAGCCATGATAGGAACCAACTTTATTACTACCCAGTTTAAGAAAATTGACAGGAATTCAAAGGTGAACTGACTAAAATCCACACCATGCAGGCCGATGACCAAACTAGGAATTAAAAAAACCTTCTCATAACCTGAAGCATTTAAAAGCATTATCAGTGTGGGGCAACTTGGTTGCTCAGTCAGTTAAGCATCCAACCTCAGCTCTGGTGATGATCTCACAGTTCATGAGCTCAAGCCCTACACTGGGCTCTGCACTACAGTGAGGAGCTTGCTTGGGATTCTCTCTTTCCCTCTCTCTCTCCTTGGCCAATTCATGCTTTCTCTCTCTCTCTGCGTCTCTCTCTCTCTATCTCTCCCTCCCTCTCCCTATCTCTCCTAAAAAAAATAAACTAAAAGAAAATTATCAGTGTATATAAATCATGAGTTTCTGTCACCAGAGGTGTAATCCAAGTAGACAACTTTCCAAGAGGCTATAATGAAAGAATGTGAAATGAGATATGCAAATTGGTTTATAGTGCATTACCATTACATTAAAAGGGTTCAGTCCTCAAAGTTTTCTCACAAAAGAACAGAGAATCCAGAGGAGATAGGAAGATGGTGGCAGAACAATAAGACCCCAGTGTCTCCTCGTCCCACCAGTACAAGTAGACAAATATCAAATCATCCCAGATACCCCAGAAATCAACCTGAAGATTAAAAGAACAAACTCCGTAAGTAAAAGGGGAGAATAGAACATATTGAAAAATGTAGGAAGGGCAGAGACATGGTTTAGGGGAGAAACAGATATGATATTGGGGAGGGGAGGAAGCCATGGCCACAGACAAAGGTGAGAGAGGGAGGAACACACAGGGACATGCACAAGGAGATTTTTTTCTCCAATGCAATTGGCTTGAAAAAGGAGCGGGGCTGAATTTCAGGAGTTCTTGGCACCAGTGGGGCTTAACGTCTGGAGGTCTGAAGGTCAGTGGGCTTGGCTGGGATAAAGCCTGGAGGGCACTGCTCTGCTCCTAGAGGGAAGACAGGCGAACAATCCACAGCCATTGTGATTTGAAGAGCAGATGAGGGCAAACAGTGGGGACATTACTTGCTCTTCTCAGAGTTTGCCTTGGAGAGGCAGCTTTCACTAAGAGACATCTCTGAGATAAAAGGAGCTGCCTGGTGTCATTCTCGACCAGCCCTCATCAGTACCTCCAAAACCAAAAGCACACTGTTAAAACTGTATGTTAGTCAACTCGACAATAAATTCTATTAAAAAAAGAAAAAATAAACACTAAAAAAATAAAATATTTATGCACCCAACGTGAAACACCAAAATATATAAAACAATGATACACATAAAGGAACTAATCAATAATAAGAAAAAAAGAATGGGGGACATTAACACCCTTCTTACATCGATGAACAGACCATCTGAACAGAAAAAAAAGAAGGAAACAATGGCTTGGCATGACACACTGGACCAGATGGATTCAACAGATATATTCAGAACATACCATCCTAAAGCAGCACAATACACATTATATTCAATTGCACATGGAACATTCTCCATAAGAGATCATATAGTAGGCCACAAAACAAGCCACAAAAAATACAAGATGACTGAACTCATACCATGCACCTTTTCAGATCACAATGCTATGAAACTATAAGCCAACCACAAGAAAAAACTGTGGAAAGACCATAAATACATGGAAGGTAAACAACATGCTACTGAACAATGAATCGGCCGATCGGAAAATCAAAGAAAAAAACATATGGAAACAAATGAAAATGAAAACACAATGGTCCAAAATCTCTGGGATGCAGCAAAAACTGTCCTAAGAGGAAGTATATGGCAATACAGGTCTACTTCAAGAAGCAATAAAATCTCAAATAAACAACCTAATCTGAAAACAAAAAGAGCTAGCAAAGGGACAACACATGAAGCCTAAGCCAACAGAAGGAAAATAATAACAATTAGAATACAAGTAAATAACATAGAAACTAAAAATAACAATAACAGTATGAACAGATCAACGAAACAAGGAGGTAGTCATTTAAAAATAATAATAAAGCTAATAAACCTCTAGCCAGTCTTACCAAAAAGAAGAAGGACCCAAATAAACTAAATAGTGAATGAGAGAGGAGAAATAATAACTGACACCAAAGAAATACAGTTTCTCTTCTTCTATAAGAGAATTTAATAAACACTATATACCAAAAAATTGGAAAACCTAGTAGAGACAGATAAATTCCTAGAAACATAAACTATCCAAACTGAAACAGGAAGAAATACAAAACGTAAACAGACTGATTTTCAGCCATGAAACATAATCGGGAATCAAGAGACTCCCAACAAACAACAGTCCAGGATGTGATGGTTTCACAGGCAAATTCTAACAACGATTTAAAAAACAGTTGATATCTACTCTTCTCAAACTGTTCCAAGAAATAGAAAGGAAGGAAAACTTCCGAATTCATTCTATAAGGCCAGTATTACCGTGTTAGGTACGAAAATCAGAAAAAGACACCACAAAAAAAGAAAACAACAGGCCACGATCTTTCATGTACATGGAAGGAAAAATCCTCAACAAAACACTAGCAAACCAAATCCAACAATACATTTTAAAGATCATTCACAGAGAGAAGAGTGATTTATTCCTGGGTTTCCAAGGTGGTTCAATATTCACAAATCAAAAAATAGGATCATCACACTAAGAAAAGAAAGGATAAGAACTGCATGATCATTTCAACAGATGCAGTGAAAGCATTTGACAAAGTAAAACATCCATTCATGACAGAAACTCTCAACAAAGTAGGTTTAGGGGGAGTATACCCCAACATAATAAAAGCCATATATGAAAAACTCATAGTTAATATTATCCTCCACGTGGAAAAACTGAGACCTTTTCATCTATGATCAGTAATAAGACAAGAGGGTCACTCTCATCACTATTATTCAAGTACTGAAAGTCCACAGCGGTCAGACATCACAAGGAAATAAAAGGCATCCAAATCAGCAAAGAGGAAGTCAAATTTTGACTATCTCACATGACTGATACTCTATATAGAAAACCCTAATGGCACCTGGGTGGCTCGGTTGGTTAAATGTCTGACTCTTGATTTGGGCTCAGGTCATGATCTCACAGTTCCTGAGTTCGAACTACACATCAGGTTCTGAGCTGGCAGTGCAGAGACTGTTTGGGATTCTCTCTCTTCCACTCTCTCTCTCTGCCTCTGTCTCTCTCTCTCAGAAATAAATGAACATTAAAAAAGAAAAGAGAAAACCATAAGGAGCCTGATGTGGAGGCTGGAACTCAAGAACTGTGAGACTGTAACCTGAGCTGAAGGAGGCCGATTAACTGACTTAGCAAGCCAGGCCCCTCCCCACCCCCCCAATTTTTTGTAAATTGCAACAAAGCCCGTAAGGTACCCAGGGATAAACCTAACCAAAGAAGTGAAAAGACCTATACTCTGAAAACTATAAAACACTGATGAAAGAAATTGAAAATGACACATAGAAATGGAAAGACATTCCATGATCGTGGATTGGAAGAACATGGTTAAAATGTAGTTGTTGGATTTTTTTTTCCCAAAGCAACCTACACATTTAATCCAATAGATATGAAAACACCAACAGCATTTTTCACAGAGCTAGAAGAATCAATCCTAAAATTGGCATGGAACCGCACAGGACCCTGAAGAGTGACAGCAACTTTGAAAAAGAAAAGCAAATCTGCAGGCATCACAGATCTGGACTGTCAGCTATATTACTTTATTTAAATATTTTTATTTATTTATAGGAGAGAGAGAAAGAGTGTGTGTGTGAGCAGGGGAGGGTCAGAGAGAGAGGGAGTCACAGACTGAAACAGGCTCCAGGCTCTGAGCTGGCAGTCAGCACAGAGCCCGACGCGGGGCTCGAACCACCGAACCGCGAGATCATGACCTGAGCGAAAGTCAGACGTTTAACCGACAAAGCCACCCAGGCGCCCCTGGACTTTCAGCTATATTGCAAAACTGTAGTAATCAAAATAGTATGATACTGGCCTAAAAACAGACACAAGATCAGTAGAACAAAACAGAAAATCCAGAAAGAAACCCACAATTATATGGTAAACTAATCTTCAACAAAGCAGAAAAGAATATCTAGTGGGAAAAAGATAGTCTCTTCAACAAATGGTTTTGGGAAAACGGGACAGCAACACGAGAAAGAATGAAACTGGCCACTTTCTGACACCATGCACAAAAGTAAATTAGAAATGGATGAAAGACGTAAATATGAGCCCTGAAACCATAAAAATTCTTGAAGAAAAATATTGCCCATAGCAATTTCTTTCTAGAAATGTCCCCGGAGCCAAGGGAAACAGAAGGAAAAATAAACTGCTGGGACTGTAGCAACAAAACAAAACAAATCAAAACAAATGTGCGCAGTGAGGGAAACAATTAACAAAACTAAAAGGCAAACTACAGAGTGGGAGAAGATATTTGCAAATGACATATCTCATAAAGGGTTTGTATCCAAAATATATAAAGAACATGCAAAACTCAAGACCAAAAAATGAATAATCCAATTAAAAATGGCAGAATAGGTGTGCCTGGGTGGCTCAGTCAGTTAAGCATTCCGCTTCAGCTCAGGTCATGACCTCACAGTTTCATGAGTTAGCGCCCCACATGGATGAGTTCGAGCCCCAATCTGGGCTCCGCACTCCGCGTGCTATGTCTCTCTTCCTCTATCTCTCGTTCACTCATGCTCTGTCTCTGCCTCTCTCAGAAGTAAAAATAAATAAATAAATAAATAAATAAATAAATAAATAAATAAATAAATAAATAAATAAATAAATAAATAAATAAATAAAATGGGCAGAAGACAGGACGAGACTTTTTTTTTTTCAATGAAGATGTACAGATGTGCTAACAGGCATATGAGAAGATGCCCAACATCACCTACCATCAGGAGAATGCCAACCAAAACTACAACAATCTGTCACCTCAAACCTGTCAGAATGACTAAAATCAGCAACACAAGAAACAAGAGGTGCTGGCTAGGATGTGGAGAAAAAGGAGTATGTGGGCACTGTTGGTGGGAATGCAAAGTGGTACAGCCACTCTGGAAAACAGTAGAATGGTTCCTCAAAAAGTTACAAATAGAACTACCCTAGCTCACATTACTAGGTAGTTGCCCAAAGAATACAAAAATACATATCGAAAGGGACAAATACACCCCAATGTTTTCTGCAGCATTATGTACAATAGGCAAATTATGGGAATAAGTCTGTGTCTACCAACTGCTGAATGGATAAAGAAGATGTGGGGGGGGGGCGTGTATATTTACACAAACACATACATATATACTTGTATATAATAAATATTTTTAAGTCATAAAAAAGAATGAAATCTTGCCACTTGCAACAACATAGATGGACCTAGAGAGTATAATGCTAAGCAAAGAAAGTAGGCAGAGAAAGATAGATACCATATAATTTCTCTCATATGTGGGATTTTAGAAATAAAACTGATGAACATGGGGGGGTGGGAAGGAAAGACAGAGAGGCAAACCAAGAAACAGACTCTGAAGTATAGAGAACAAACTGATGGTTACCAGAAGGGAGGTGGGTGGGGGTGTGGATGAGATAGGTCAAGGGCATTAAGGAGGGCACTTGTCGTGATGAGCGCTGGGTGATGTATAGAAGTGTTGAGTCACTGTACTATACACTGGAAACTAATATTCACTGCATGTTAACTGGAATTTATATAAAGACTTTTCAAAAACTTAGAAAAAAGAACAGACCTCAAGTGTTCCAGGATAAGCTATCTAAATTAAAATTTCCTCTTGTATTAGCCAAATGTAAAAATCTGGCAAATTATTAAAAATGAAACAGTTCTCCTTACACCTGAAGTTGCATTTTATAGTAATGTGTTTCATTCCGAAAGAGCCACCTGATTAATTTTGAGAACATAATTAAGAGTTTTGTTTCCTTTTTCGTTTGATACATCACAATAGATTGAAAAGGAACTCTCACTTTTGGTAAGCATTTGCATTTTAATAACAAAATCGATACAGACCAGGAAGGGTCTTGTGAAAAATCCCCACATCACAGTGCTCAGAACCTCATGGCTATATCAAAGTCGTAATAATCTGAGATGCACTTGCATTTTTTTATACATGTCCTAAAGCCATAAAGAGTAGGTAAGATTATGGAAGAAAATAGCACCTTCAACGGATGTTTTTCTGACAGCCACACTAAGCATGTTTATTCTTTTATAAAAGTATCTCAGATATTTCCTCCGAGGCACTCAAACATCCCCATTTATTTATACATCCTTCAGTAGAATACAAAACTTTTCAGAAAACAGTTCTATATTGCTAGGCCTCTCTTTCATCATTTCTTTACCCTTCTTGGCACACTGGCTCCTTTCAAAATGTTTAAAATAAAAATAAGAGGGGTAGGCAAAAACTTCACTTGCATGTCATTCCCTATGTCCCGAGACATGCCTTTTTCTCCATGAGAAAAATATCCCCCTTCTCTTTTTCTTCTGTCTCCTAAAAATTGCTCTCCTCACTCCATCTCCTTCTTAATAGGATGTTCCTGTAATTGAAAAGAGGAATGACTAAAACTAGTGACCAAGAGGCTGCCACCTGGGTCTCTAAGGGGTTACTGTCAAGGGAAAGAAAGAGCACCAGTCCTTTCCGTTCACATTCCCTTCTGTAGTTCGAGGCCTACCTCTTTTTAATTTCCCTGCCCAGATGAAATACTAGATAGTACTTCTTTTTACTCCATTGCCGGCATCTGTTGCCTGGTGCTTCTACTTCGGCTGAGGACAGAGAGATGAATGTCCAGGCTATTCATCTAGTAGAGGGAGCATCAGGTCCCCTCCCGAACGATGATGTGTAATTACTAGGAGTTAAGAGGAAATCTGCTTTGTGCTTTACTAACTATAGTTCATTTTTTATAGTTACCAAACTTAGTCCAACTTAGAAATCTGTCAATATTTCCATCCTTCTTATTATCTCCTCTTCCTTTTACCTAAGAGGGAAACTCCTCCAAATAATGAAGTGTTGGAAATTCGCTTTGAGTATGTCTAGTTGCTCTAAGCCTAGTTTCAATTCAATTTTACCTTCTAATGCTTGATTCTTCTTAACGCACAGGTCTCTGAACCGGACTGAAATTAACAGCAAGGGACATTACTCTAGAAGTCCGTCAGGCTATAAACTCTATCCCTATCTCATTCAGCTATATTCCCGGGACCTAGTAGTGTTCACGCCTTTGATGAGTATGGTTTGAGGAAATAAATAGGTCTTCGTCCAACAACACATCAAAAAATTATGCCAAAACGTATTTGTCTTTATAATCTCACTACACAGAGCTAAATAAAGAACTCTATTAAATTCAAGTGATGTTCTACAATAAACTGAGGAGTCAGACATTCACAGGTCATTCTGTGTGACGAAGCTATTATTATGATTATAAATGATGTTATTGTGATGAGAAGATATTACTCCCCCACCAAAATGATAATCGACACCGGGAAATTAGAACAGTCTCTCAAATGAGCTGTTGTTTGCTCATCATTACTGGTGTTCCACACTGGAATGATACCCAACCTCCACTTTCTTGTGGAGCTAGAGTACTGTTAGTACTGTGATTTCAATGAATGTTCTGTTGCTAGGAACATGTTCCAAAAAGGCTTACCAGTCAGTTGCTGTGGAGAGTAAATTATATGTAATTATTCCATAAACATTTATTGACCATCATTTATGTATAAGGTAACGTACCACATCCTACTGAATTTACCAACAATTAGGAAAGAAACAGAATAGTCATTAAAGTAAGAGAAAATCAATCTATCGACGACAAAAATCACCCCACCTGCTTCAATACATTTTGGAATATCTGTATTCACATTCACTGTTCTAATAGTTCAAAAACTTGAATGAAAGAAAAAAAGACGCCAATCTTTGAAAACTATACTATTACTTAGAGGAAGTAGGCCAGCATGTTTGCATTAATGCAGTGGCTACCTGTAGTTACAGCTAAGTTTAAACTACTCATCATGCTCTTATTTTAGCTGTTTCATTGCCTCCTAACGGCTTGGATGTAACCATGTCCCGCAATGACTTCATATCCTAGCCGCAAACGTGGCCACCTTCCTGACTGACACAAGAGTCCTTGCTGATCCTTGCTTTTCATTGTCCTGCTTACCCTACAGAGGTTGTTCGCACCCTGAGCTCCAGTTGTTTGTTGGCCCAAGTTGACTGGACTTCCTTCAGACTGCATTGCATTATAGCCTGCCTCCCATGAGATCAGTTCCGTTCCAACAACGTAGAAATGGTTTGCTTTCAGCACTTCTGGTTGCTGAGGCAGGGCTAGCTTCATGGGAGTGCAATCAATCTGAGCAGTCACACAGGACCCCACACTCAGGCTTCTTGTCAGCATCTTGAAATCTTCCATTTACTTCTAAACTTTCATTTTCTAAGTACAGTTCAATGAGACAATGGAGCATGCACACAAGCAGGCGAGATATGGGGAAGAAAGAAAAAGGGGTCCTGCATTTTCATCTTGAAACAGGTTATGTAGCCGACTCTTGCTCTGAGGAGTAATATCTGAAAATGGGATCCATGCTACAATTTCTTTTTTTTATATATTTTTATTTATTTCTAGGAGAGAGAGACAGCGTGAGCAGGGAAGGGTTAGAGAGAGAGGGAGAGACAGAATCTGAAACAGGCTCCAGGCTCTGAGCTGGCAGTCAGCTCAGAGCCCGATGCGGGGCTCGAACCCACGAACCTCGAGATCATGACCCAAGCGAGTCAGACGCTTAACCGACTAAGCAAACCAGGCGCTACTACAATTTTTTTTTAAAAGAAACAACAACCGCAACAACAAAAACTAAACTCCAGAGAACTTGACATTCAAAACGAGTCTTTGACTAGTCTCAAAAAAGTTTTGCTATGGTGAATCTTAATGATAAATACAGTACCTATCTAGTAGAACAATTTAATTTTCACAGGCTGTATTAATTACCATAATAAACTCCACTCCCATGGGACTCAAGGTGAAAAGTCTTCCAGCCGAAGGCCAGTCTTCATTAAACTGTAATTAGCATGATAAAAACGGAGTGAGATTTTGCTGCAGACAGTATTATCCCTACTTACTCATGAAGTGACAGGGGAAGCCATCAGAGACAAGAATTAAAGATATTTAAATTTAAAAAATGGTAGGGTTTCCTGTTTTCTGCCATTAGGCCAACATCTGTATGCAGATAAACCTTCCACATTCCAGATGTCAATTATGAAGACCCCAACTAAATACCGATGTTAACATTGGTTAGTGCAATGTGGTAACTAAAAGCAATCTGTCCTTGGAAGGTCATAAAATCTAAGAAAGGAAGATGACTATCATCTTGAAGCATTAACTGGAGACCTTACTAAAGAAGATGACTGCTATAGCTGGTTTCTGGAACATTCACTGTACACTCTTAATCAAGTGATGATATTTCACGCTAGCCAATGTTATTGGCTTCAAAAGCATTGCAGTACTGCATGTATTAACATGTGTTTCATTTGAAATTCATCCTTTAAGAAGGCTTTCATGTATATGACTTTACTGAAATCTAAGGCAAAAAGAAATTACAGTAGTTGAGTTTAATCTGTGATGATATGCTGTAACTTACAGCAACCAGATTCCTGGCGAGTCTCTGTACCCGTGTAACATAGTCACTTTTAACCTGAGTTTCTTTAAATGGGGTTCTGTTCCCTAATATAAAATACCACCCAAGAAAAGATGTTTTGAAAATTGCCATTTTCATAAATGAATTCTCAGAGGAAGGCTACCTTACACAAAATGCCATATCATATTCTGCTAGCACTTTAATTATTGCAAAAGAAGTACCATCTACTATATTTGATGATACCGGGTTAGCTCTAGAAAGGATGGTTATTTTTTTCTCTTCTCTTATCATCTAAATACTCCATCATCTTTCATCAAAGATTTGAAGTACATTCTGAAATTCACTGAAAACGGTAAGACATTGAATAGAGAAACTGAAGAAGACACAAATGGAAAATAACCTGTGTTAATGGATCAGAATAGTTAATATCATTAAAGTATCCACGCTACCCATCACCTATAGATCCCATCATCGATAGATCGAAAGCATTCTCTATCAAAATTCCAATGGGATTTTTAAGAGTACTAGAAAAAAATAATCCTACAAGTCATATGGAACCACACTCAAAATGGTCATTAAACAATCTTGAGAAAGAAGAAAGCTGGCAGCAACACAAGTCCTGAATTTGATCCCTATTACCAAGCTAGAATGACCAAAACAGTATATCATTGACATAAAAGTAGGCACATAGTACAATGGAAGAGAATTGAGCATCTGGAGAGAAAGCTATAGCCTATATGGTCAACCAATATTTGACAAGGTACCCATGAATACTCAATGGAAAAAGGATGGTCTCTTCCGTAAACGGTATTGGGAAAACTGAAGAGCCACATGCAGAAGAATTACACTGTTGAGGGAGTGTGGGGTAAGCTGAGGGCAAAGTACAGGCTAAGAGCACCCCCTGTCCCTCCGCCTCCACCCTCACCATGGGACACTTATGATATTCCTTGGACACTCCTGGCTACTCAAAAGCAAGAAAGGACAAAAAGATATGGTTAGAGTGATAAGAGTCCCCACCAGTTTACCAGAAAAAGGTAATTCCATCAAAGGCCTGAAGTCCAGGAACTCCCTACTATCTTAATGTAATGTTTTGCTAGAGGGAAAAACAACCTTGGCCTGACAACAGCTAGGCCTCCAGAAAGTCTTTGGCATGTCAAAGTCTCTGGAAACTCCCTCTTGACTTTCTCTACCTTGACTCCCTACAGGGAGTCTTGTAGTGCAGCTCTTCATGCCATCAGGTCCTGTCCCTGTGCTGTAATCACATCACCTTTTTTGCACCAATGGCCTCTTCAAGAATTCTTTCTCGGCATTCGGCTCCAGATCCCACAAACTCCCATCACCCAAAAACTGCATCAAAATCAGACCCTTATCTTACACCATTCACACAAATTAACTCAAGATAGGTTAAAGCGTTAAATGTAAGACCTGAAAACATAAAACTCCTAGAAATGAAAAGCTTAGGGTAAAAACTCCTTAAGACTGGTCTTGGTAACGTTGTGTTTTTGTTGTTGTTGTTGTTTTGTTTTATGTTTTCGCGTGGAGGGCGGGGCAGGACACCAAAAGCAGAAGCAGCAAAAGCAAAAATTAACGACTGTGCCTACACCAAACCGAAATACTTCCATGCAGCTAAAACAAAAACAAAAACACCCCACAATCAACAAAATGAGGAGGCAACCTATAGAATAGGAAAAATTATGTGCAAACCGCCTACCAGATAAGGGGTTAATATATGAAAAATATAAGGAACTCATGCAATTCAATACCAGAGAAATAAACAATATAATTTAAAAATGGTCAGAGAACGTGAATAAGTAAGTTTCCAAGGAAGACACACCAATGGTCAGTAAGTACTTGATAAGGTGCTCTACATCAATAAACCTTGGTGAAATAGAAACCAAAACCACAATGTATTATCATTTCTTATTTGATACGATGTCTATTATCAAAAAGACAAGAGAATATAAATGCTGCTAATGATGTGGAGAACACAGAACCCTGATACACTGTCGGTGGAAATGTAAATTGGTGCAGCCTCCCCGAAAAATAATATCTAAAGTCCTCAACAAGTTAAAAATACAAGTGTCACATGGACCAGCATTCCCACTTCTGGACATATATGGAAAGAAGATGAAATCACAATCTCAATGAGGTCTCTACACTCCCAAGTCCATTGCAGCATTATTCACAATTGCCAAGACAGAGAAGCAACCTAGTGTTCATTTGGGAATGAATAAATAAAATATGATATACACACAGAGGAATGTTATTTAGCCACAAAAAAGAGAAGGAAATCCTGGGGTTCCTGGGTGGCTCATTTGGTTAAGTGTCTGACTCTTGTTTTCTCTTCAGGTCATGATCTCATGGTCTTGAGATTAAACCCTGCGTTGAGCTCGGCGCTGACGGCATGGAGTCCGCTTCGGATTCTCTGTTTCCTTCTCTCTCTCTACCACTCCCCTGGTTTCTCTCTCTCTCTCTCTTAAAATACATAAAGAAACATAAAAAAGGGAAATACTGCCAGTTCCAACAACAGGCAGGGCATTAAGCTAACTAAAACCAGACAGAAAATCAGACAGAGAAAGACAAATATGGTACAATCTCACTTATATGTAGAATCTAACCACAGTGACCTCACAGAAAAAGAGAGGAGAAAGGTGGTTACGAGGCGCTAAGGAGTGGGGAAATGGGAAGAGGTTTGTTCAACGGTACCAACTTTCCGTTATAAGAGGAGTACGTTCCCAGGATCTAAGATATAGCATGGTGACTATAGTTGGCAATACTGTATTGCATACTTGAAGGTTGCTATCAGAGTAGAGCTCGAATGATCTTACCATAACAACAAAAACAAAACGGTAATGATGTGAGGTGATAGAGGTGCTCACCTAATCTTATTGTGCTAAACATTCCATAGTATAGATCTGAATCAAATCAACACACGGTACACCTTAAACTTACATAATGTTATATGTCAATCATATCTCATTAAAGCTGGAAAATATAATAAGCACAAAATAACATGCCAGCACTGAATGGAGAGGGCTGTCTCGATTTGGTTGTATTAATTAACCATGAAAGTTTATTCCAGATGTGATAAAGAGTATAGATAAATCGTTCAGATTGTTACGTTCTTTATTCTATATTTTTGGAATGTTTATGCTCTTGAAATTAAAACACATAAACCTGAGTATGAGGGACTGTCCTGTCTTGCAATAACTCCAAGTCTGCGTGTCTAGCCCTGACATATGTTTCTGACATCTTCACCCTGTTCCAAGCCCTCGCCCAGGGACGCCATGTGTATATGCTTAGAAGCGCCATCCAAGGAAGATTTTGCCCTCTCAGTTCATTAAAGAGTTCATCTTAAAGCCTCCTTTTCAAAAGTTATCCTCACTTTGTCATTAAATCCTGTCAGTTCTGCCTCTGTGAAATCTATCAGATTCTCATCCTTTTCACTCTAACAGCCATAGTGTGCACTTACCTCTACAGGTCTTGTTTGAGTTTATTGATATTTGCTCCCCTCATAGAACTGTCATCCTTAGTATTGTTATTAATCTTAATATTACCCCTGCCACTAGATCCTTAGGAGATGTCCAACTATTTTAATTAAATACAACTTCAAGATTAATGTGTAGTTTCACTTCACGTTTACTTAGATTTTATCAATTACCACTTGAATATAAAATATATTTATATTTTGAAGTTATATAATTTCAAATTGAAATAATTTTTTATTTTATAATTGAAATTAAATTTGAAAGACCTCTGTACACAGTGATACTATTTCTTCCTTTGAGCCTCAACTCCTGAAAGAAAACAGTAAGAAACAATAGTGGGATGAAGAATAACATAATATTTACTATCCATAAGGAACACTTGTTTTGTGCCAGGCATTATGTTGACTTTAAATACAATATTTCAGAGGGGTGCCTGAGTGCCTTAGTTAGTTAAGCGTGTGACATCAGCTCAGGTCATCATCTCATTATTCCTCAGTTTGAGCCCTGCGTCAGACTCTGTGCTAACACCTCGGAACCTGGAGCCTGCTTCGGATTCTGTGCCTCCCCCTCTCTCTGCCCCTACACTGCTTGCTCTTGCTCTCGAGCACCCTCTCTCTGTCTGTCGGTCTGACTCGAAAATAAATAAGCATTAAAAAATATATTATTTCATACAATCCTTATAAAACTTCAGTGAAGTATCTTATCAATCAAATGACATTTTGACTATACTCTTTCTTCTACACATTAAGAGACATAATGGTGCTTCTAGTTGATATGAAACATCAGAATTTGTCTTGAAAGTTAGCCACTTCTGGTACTTAATGTCTCTAATCACATACCTACTAGGATTCTTCTAGTCACGGCCTTATATCTTTTTATCCTGTGCGACTTACTTGGAAAATCTCCTGCCACAGATAAACTGGATTTCTATAAAAGAAAATTTTCTTTTTTCTAAAAAAGAGAATTCCCGTCTCTATTCTTAAACTGGGTAGTAATAAAGTTGGTTCCTATCATGGCTTTACTTTTTGAAGAAAAATCCGTATAGCAATTTGAAAATGTGATCTCAGATACTCAGTAGGATTAAAGTTAATGATAAGCAGACCGTAATACCAATATTAGTTTTGTCGTGTAACAGCAGGATTTCCAAAGAGCTGTGCTTATTGAGTTTCACTGTAATTGGAATAGGAAAATTTGAAATGTGATGCTTTGAATTGGATGATTTTTAATTTAAATTTTTCTGGTTCAAGAATTGAAAGTTTAAGGTTTACTTAGCTTGTGTTTACACTTGTGGGCTGATTTAAAATAAAACTGTTAGGACCCTTGTCCCTGAAAATCTTTCTGACTGCTGCCTCTATATGGAATTCTAAATAAAAGTGATGCCTTTTAATGTTTGTTATTTATTTCTGAGAGAGTGTTGCGGACGAAATGACACAAAGGACAAGACACACAAAAGACAGACACTGACACAACCCCGGCCGGAGGAACAATTCTACGCAAGCCCCTCTTGCGGTTTATATACCCTGGTAACTGGATACAAACTGAAATCTACAAGATGCATCCCTTTACGAATTAAGCGCAAGTAGCCAAACACATTTCAAGTACAGGGGGAAGCAAAGGGAGGAAGCGACCACAACATGTTTCCTAAGAGGCCTGACCACAAGTCCAGCCTTCTCCTTACTTCTAAGGAGGGCATGTTCCCACGTGTGCGAGCAGACCATTAAACTTGGATATTGTGTGGAGGCCTCCTGGCAGAGCACCCCGTTTGCAGGCATGCTTTGCCCAGGCAGGGAGCCCCGTGTGCAGGCACAAACCCGCGTCCCTAACCACACTCTCTTGTGGTCACTGTCGGGCTCCTACGTCTCCCCCTTTTTTCTGAGAAGCGGTAGCAAACTGTAAGGCGGCGAGAACGCATTGTCTATCCCTTTTTAGCTGTTGCTTTCTTCGCCAGCACTGGAAGACTTAAATAATAACACAGCATAAAAGTATTAGAATAAAGTATTCAGGAGAACAGTTGCAATTAGGGCAGACACATGTCCCAGAGGGTTCAAATTATTCACCCCTTTCTGTAAATCCCTTAACAGATTGGACCCAGTAATGTCAGGTAATGTTTTGCTAAATGTAGACAAAATTTGGTGCTCTAACTGCATAATTTCCTTAGTTAGGTGTTGATACCCTGTTAATACCGTTTCACCTTTTCTCAACCTTCACTCATGTTAAAAGGCAGAAATGTTATACACAATTGAGAGGAGTTCCAATCACATTTCAATACACTTTTTGTGGGTAAGACAGTTAATTGATCCCCAAGCCTTGAAACTGTGTGTTGAAGATTGAGTACATCAGTTGCAAGTTGTGCATCCAGATCTTGTTGTTGCCGCCATAATAAATAAGAGTCTTTATGCCATTCCCTACAAAGTCTGCTGTTTAGAATCCTTGATGCGAAGCAAGTCCAGCCACGGCAGCGGTTGCAGTAACTGCAGCCATTGCAAGAACGGAAGCTATGATTATTCCAAGCATGCGTCGGGACCGGTGAAGCAAAGTTTGTATAGGAGTCACCAAATGAGATACAGCAAAAGAGTCCAACCAAGGTCTTGTCAAATTTACAGGCAACCATACTTCGGTACGAGTTTTAACAATCACCAGTGAAAAATTAGAGTTATTGATTTGTGTTTCAAAACTTTTCCACCATGACTGATTTACACATTGTGTTAAATTA
This sequence comes from Proteles cristata cristata, assembly GCA_017311185.1. Classification (NCBI taxonomy): domain Eukaryota; kingdom Metazoa; phylum Chordata; class Mammalia; order Carnivora; family Hyaenidae; genus Proteles; species Proteles cristata. The sequence goes on from JAESUZ010000335.1 coordinate 24,006, forward strand.
CAATGATTACATGATATAGACCCCTCTGTAGCATTCCAAGTCCAATTCCCATACAGCAATGCAATGGGGTATTTTAGACAAGCCGTAGCAGAATAGGATTTATTAACATGCAAGTTAACATGAAAGGGACCTGAACTGTCAGTCATACTCAAAGTATAGTTTCCTGACCATATAGTGAGATTCTCTGAAACTGCCCATAATTTCCAACTATTCCCTTGAAAGTGGGGATACCCTAACATTTGCAACTTAGGGGGACGAGTGCAAACTGTTGCCGTTTTACGGTTTCATTACCGTTACCCATTAAAGTACCATTACTTCGATACCATTTGAAAGTTTTGTTAGACCATTTTTCCAAAATTTGACCATGATCAGGGCTCCAATCTACAGCAAAAAATCCAGAATAGTTCGTGACTTTAAAAGGCCGATGACCTCGGCATCTTTCCCATTCCAAAGATTCTAGAGAAGGAATAAAAAAAATTAGAAGGGCATAATGGTATAAAGGTATCAGGATGGTGACTCATCAGCGTCGTTGAGGTGTTGAATCCCCTGGTGGAAACAAGTACAGTAAAGACAGCAGGATGAACATTATCATCATATGATAACACGTTACTCCCCAGGTATTATAAGAGTAATCATTATGCTTTCTTATAGAGAGGTAAAAGGGATGTCCTCCGATGCACAAGGGGAGACCCTCCACTGCAACAGTATCATTACTTATGTCATATTGATTATTATGATGATACAGATGCTCAATTCCTCCACACGCGGGTGGTGGGAAGAATGCAGTTTCATTGGTGCATACCTGTACTTCAGGTTCACCCCAAGAGACAGCTCTCACAAGAGGAGGATTAGGAACATAAGCCCAATGAGTATATTCTATCGCTTGCGCATACATTACCTGAAAGGTAATCACAGCCATCTTCTCCTCCTCTTTCCTTCAGAAACGCAATTCTGCTGCCGATAGACTTTCTTTGCTCCAAATATTCAGAAAATTTAAAGTTAGTAAGGTTTTATTCAGGATGTCTTTTGGTCTCATAAATCTCTCCTGTTCCCCCTTTTTTATTTTTTCAACATACTCACGTGAAGTACGATTAGCCCTTTCAATAATAGCTTGTCCTTGACTATTATAAGGGATGCCAAAAGTATAAATTACATGATATTGGGAAAAAAAGTGAGCTAATTTTGCAGATTGGTAGGCGGGTGCATTATCAGTTTTCAATTCAATTGGGACCCCCATAACTGCAAAACAAGATCATAAATGAGTAATAACAGCGTCAGCCTTTTCAGAATGTAATGCAGTAGCCCACTGGAAATGTGTGCATGTATCTATAGTATGATGGACGCACTTTTGTTGTCCAAAGGAGGAGATAAAAATTACATCCATTTGCCATGCCTGATTTGCTTGCAATCCTCTTATGTTGACACCTGGTGGGGTAGTAAATGGTAAGGTAAAAGGTGCACAAATAGAACAAGAGCGAACAATAAGATTTTTTTTTAATCCTTTCGAGATAGTATGTTGCACACGATGCCCTTGTTTTGCTGCTTCTATAGGATAAAGTAATGCATCAATTACAGCATTTCCGAATGACAAGCGTCCAGGAAGGGCGGAATGTGCACGGATATGGGTAAAGAAAATTAATTCTGAATGCCGCAGAAGTGCTCGTTCTACCTGATAAAACAATTTGTCAATATCTGTTTTAGGAGTTATAGGCAGTGAAACCTGAGGAAGCTGCAAACAAGAGAGAACAGCATACCGAGAATCCAAAACAGTGTTAACAGGCAGTTGAGGAAAGTCTTGGAAAACTAAGTAAATAGCCCACAGCTCAGCAGGCTGCACAGAGCAAAACGAATGGGGAAGGCAGAAGAGGCAAGTTGACAGCAGGTGGAAGAGAAAGAGAATTAGCAGTTCTAAATTTTGTGAGCCTAGACAGAGGAGTAGACTTAAGGTTTGTTAGGCAGTCTATATCAGTCTGGAGAAGACAGGGAACTTCCCCGAAACAAAAGGAGTTTCGGCAGCTGCTTGGGAATATTCCTTAAAGTCCCCATCCCGAGGTAAACCAGCCACAGTTGGCTTCAATTACAGCCATTAATCTGGGAAAAGAATGAGTGAGAAGCCCTCAACATTTACTAGAAAGGGGAACAGGAGAGATTTAACATCCCCTTCAGTGTAAATTTATTTCAGCCAGACCAATAAGGTCCCCTTTATGAGGTTTTTCCGCATATTGGTTGGGCACACTTGTCGTGAGGCAATGTCACAAAGACAGACAAAGGGTGGGGGGAGCCCTCTCTAATGAGGAGACCTGTCAGATGTCAGTTTGGTCGTGTCCCAAAAGAACCTAAGGGATGCTTCGCTCTAGTGGTCTCAGCTTTGGAGGCTATTCCGATGCCACCATAGACCGTATGCCGTTTACCACAAAATCGCAGACAGGCACAGTCAGACTCCACAGGCTTTTTGGGACCTTGAGGGTGCCCCCCCCCGTGGAGCCACAGAATCAAACCCAGCAGGCAAGCCAGACCGAATTCCGTATTCACATCTATGTGTATACTAGAGGTTACTACGTTCCTTCTCACAGAAATTCTACAGGTAAGACTAACAATGACAATGACAAACAGGACAAAACAGATACAGAAGTGGCCACAAAACAGGTTGATGAGTTTGCCGAAGGGCCAACCGACATTTCGGTGTGCCCTGGGGGAGGGAAATAGCTGCGTCCAGCTTTTCATTTAATCCCCCAGACAGAAGCACATGAGCATTTAAGGATCCAGGTGATAAATTGATTTACCTCATTTTTTCTTAAAAACAAAAATGGGAGTGCTCGAGGAACTTGAGCAGTGGCCACTACTTTTCCGACGGAATGGTTGACAGAAGTCCCCGTGGGAAAGAGAAGATAAGATAAATGTTTGTGCTATACGTTCTCCAGCCAATAGTGAAATTGTAACAGAGGTAGAAACCATGATTAAAATTTCTCCAACAAAATCAGAGTCTATAGCTCCAGGAATGATGGTTAGGCCTCTTAAAGCTGCGCTGCTGCGGCACAATATTAACCAAAGGTGCCTTTAGTCAATGGGCCAAACATGTTTGTCCTTAAGTTATAAATGCCACCTCCCGGAGATAAAAGAACATTTTCAGCGAGAGGTGAAGCAGCAGCCGCAACTCCCTGAAGTTGCAGAGAGTAAATCTGACACCATTAAAGGCTTAGCTATTCCTGATGTACAGTCATTTCTAAGGGTTGTTGGAAAACAAAGGGGTTACTTGAGGAGCGGGAGGCGCAGCCAATTGAGTCCCCGGCATTGTTTTAACAATTTCCGCCCTTGGAGGGCTTCCTAGCCTGAGCCAAAGCAGTAGCAAAAACAGCAACATTATGTTCAGTTCCCCCCACTCCTGAACAAGCTCCAATATATTCAGCTGTAGAAGCTCCCTGCCCTTTTAAAGGGCCCAAAACACGTTTACATTTTCAAAAGCAAGTGTCTGCAAAAGTCTGAAATCTCCGAGATTTCATCACGTCCCACAGCCCGCTCAACAGCCACCCGCAATGTAGCAAGAAAATCAGTATAGGGTTCATTGGGTCCTTGTAAACTTTTTGTAAAAGAAGGCTGAGCGTGGCCAGTAGGTACAACACAGCGCCAAGCCCTAAGAAATACCTGGCGCACCTGCTGTAAATCCTGGTCGGAAAATTGAGCCTGTTCTCTTAAGGCTCGAAATTATCTCTCTTCCATCAATTTATCCTCCAGAGGACCAGGAGGGTTCTGTCCCTCATTAATTTGAGCCTGCTTTCGAGCTTCCTCTTCCCACCAACTCCTTAACTGCAGAATGGAATGCAAGTGCTTGAGTGATAGCACTACATGGAGTCCACATTTTCAAAGCAATTATGGTACCCTTCTGATGCTGTTGCTGTAATTCCTTCTGTATTAATTTCCATTCCTTTAAGTTTAATTGTACTTTGGGTTGGCACTTAAACCCATAACAATGCTGCTCCACAAGGCGGAATAACTCAGATAAACGGCGACTAGATGCCTTCACCCTGAAGGAGTGGAGAAGTCCTTTGACTAGCTCCATGTATTGTGCCTTTGCTGATGGGGAATTCCCCATAATTTGCCCGAAAGTTCCCCTGCCTTGGACCTACAATCCCCGAGGGGTACTCACCCTTTCGGTTTCGTTTGCCCTCTGCCCCGCGTTTGGAGGCCAGATGTTGCGGACGAAATGACACAAAGGACAAGACACACACAAAAGACAGACACGGACACAACTCCGGCCGGAGGAACAATTCTACACAAGCCCCTCTTGCGGTTTCTTTTATACCTCAGTAACTGGATACAAACTGAAATCTACAAGATGCATTCCTTTACCAATTAAGGGCAAGTAGCCAAACACATTTCAAGGACAGGAGGGAGCGAAGGGAGGAAGCGACCACAACATGTTTACTAAGAGGCCTGCACACAACTCCAGCCTTCTCCTTACTTCTAAGGAGGGCATGTTCCCTCGTGTGCAAGCGGACCATTAAACTTGGATACTGTGTGCAAGCCTCCTGGCAGAGCACCCTGTTTGCAGGCATGCTTTGCTCAGGCAGGGAGCTCCGTGTGCAGGCACATCCCTGAGTCCCTAACCACGCTTTCTTGTGGTCACTGTCGGGCTCCCACAGAGAGAGACAGCGTGAGCAGGGGAAGGTCAGAGAGAGAGGGAGATACAGAATCTGAAACCGGCTCCAAGCTCTGAGCTAGCTGTCAGCACAGAGCCCGGTGCGGGGCTCGAACCCACGAACCATGAGATCATGACCTGAGCCGAAGTCGGATGCTTAATGGACTGAGCCACTCACGCACCCCTAAAATTGATATTAAATGATAGAAAATTCTGATTTTTCTTCGGATGATAACTAAAGTTTTCCCCAAAATATAATTTGTATTTTTTCCCCGTAAACACCTTCCTAGGGCCTTGCTTTACTCATTTCCTAAGCACAGGGCATTGTGTGAATCCGGGTTCCCACTTCAAGATTGTTCAGTGTTAATAAAATCAACCAGATACTGACGAATCTCTGCCTCAACTCTGTGAGCAAAGCTTCAAAGTGCATTTTCCAAACTACTTCATTTTTCTAAGTGTTTGTTTTTAACCTAATTTATCCTTTTAAAAAGTCTCAGTGGGAAGGAGAAAAATTTCAGTGAAATATGTGCTCAGTTTCTTCTTTGGTCCCTAATGAAATTTGTACTCGGAAAGGCTTGGTGTTTTGGACAATTTTAGCATTAAAAACAACTATTTGACTCCAGTTACTTTTTTAAACCGAAATAAAACACCTCTAGTGAAAAAGCCCAAATCATAGAATTGAAGAAATTTTCCATAATCATCCCTAAAGATAAATTAAAGTGCTTTGTTTTCTCTGTAATTTTTTTTTTTTTGTTAATCTCATAGAGCCTAGTACGGAGAGAATATTATGAGTTTCTCCATTAAATCTGTTCCCGCTGCACATTAACGCCTAGTGTTATAGACTTGCAGTTGTCTTTCTTTGGGAGGCATATACATAGTTTCCGGCTGACATAGTAGTGAGCGGAAGCTAATGAACTAACCTCACTGTACACCAACATGACTACATTTGCTTGATTTACTCTTCTGTGCAGTTGTTGTTTTCTTTCTACCCTGCATTTTGGCTTGCAAAGCATCTAAGGGCTAATTTTGAGGAACACCTATGGTAGTTCCTTAGCCTAAGTTTATTAAAAAATATGGCCCTCGACGGTAGCTACCGAAGCAAAGAACAGGAGAGAGGATGGAATTGATAGCTATAGATGAAAGCCAAAGTCCAGAAAAGAAACTAGAACCCAAAACATTCAAGGGATCACAGCACATCAGAACTCAAAGTGGCAGCACAGGCCAGGCAAGATTCTTGGAACACAACATAGGTGCCAAAATTTTATAAGGGCACAAAGTAGGGAGAGCCCCAGAACCCACATAGAACTGAGTGGGGGGAAGTGGGCAAGAGACAAAGGGACTCTTTTTAAGAGTACAGCAGAGGGGCGCCAGGGTCGTTCAGTCGGTTGAGTGTCCGACTTCGGCTCAGGTCATGATCTCACTGTTCATGGGTTTGAGTCGCGTGTCGGGCTCTGTGCTGACAGCTAGCTCAGAGCCTGGACCCTGTTTCAGAGTCTGTGTTTCCGTCTCTCTCTAACCCGCCCCTGCTCATGTGGTCTCTCTCTCTCTCCTCTCTTTCTCTCACTCAGAAATAAATAAAACATTAAAAACATTTTTAGAAAAGAGTACGGGTGGGGCGCCTTGGTGGATTAGTCGGTTAAGCATCCGACTTTCACTTAGGTCATGATCTCGTGGTTTCTGTGTTCGAGCCCCGCGTCGGGCTCTGTGCTGACTGCCAGCTCAGAGCCTGGAGCCTGTCTCAGAGTCTGTGACTCTCTCTCTCTCTCTCTCTCTCTCTCTCTCTCTCCTAGAAATAAATGAAACATTAAAAATTAAAAAAAAAGAGTACGGGTGAACACCAATATTAGAGATGATCCTTTAAGAATAATAAGAATAATACAAATATTATATAAATAATGTCAGCTATAGAGATGATCCTCTAGGGATGTCGGGTGTGAAGTAACACACTTTAACTCTGTAATACAAGGCAGAGGCAAATAGCAGGGGCGGGAGAGAAGGTTGGAGAGAAAGCAAGACAAAGAGGGCAGAAAGGAAAAAGGAGAGAATGAGAACTATTCGTATGTTACGAAAGGTAAAACTAAGAGCACTTAGCTTTATGTCAGTTCTGGGATACATTTATTCATGTTGATTGCTAACTATATTATTTTATTTCTAGAATAAATGGTTTCAGACACAGGAGACTAAAGTGCTAGTCAAGGAACTAGGGTTTTTTTGCCTTGGAATTATGGTCATATCTGATCTCAACTTGTTCATTTGGAAAATGGGTTTCAAAGAGAGAGACTGAGACTTTGGAGTGCACACACACGTGTGTGTGTGTGTGTGTGTGTGTGCATGTGTGTGTGCGTGTGGTAGATAAAAAGAGATTTAAGTACGATTCATGTTTCATCTATTTCCAAAGATGATTTGAAGATTTAATAATGTGAAAATATACACAGAATAAGAAAGTTACATGGTATAAAAGCTGGGATGTGAGGCCATATAGAAAGAGATTTATATGCTGCAGCAAATGAAAAGCAGTACTTACTCACTTTATTTTCTAAAGTGAGAACTAAATTTAGTACTCAGATTCCTGATAACAAAGAAAACGGCAAACCAGTATGATTTACAGGGTTTTCACTGTCATGTACAAGTTGAAGTAAAACTACCGCAATTTTTCTTTAATTTCCTTTTATGAAATGTTCATCATATATGAGAGGTCAGCAAACCATCCCATGGGCCAAATGCACTTCTTAGCCTCTTCTTGGAAATAAAGCTTTATTGGTATACAGATATGTCTGTTTGATTACCTAACACCTGTGGCTACTTTCTTGTGACAGTGCTAGAGGTGAGTAGTTGGTAGAGAGAATCAGTCGCCCACAAAACCTAAAATATTTACTATTGAACACTTGACAGAAATAGTTTGCCACATCCTGAGCTTTCTGAAAGGAACACTGAATAAAATCATGCACATTGTGCTAAATAGTGGCTAAAGAAGTTACTTAGACTTCTCTCAGATTTATTAATACCATATAAAGATCCAACTTAACACTTAAACTCTATACGTAGTGAAAGCATGTGTGTTTTCTTATGTCAGAGTAGGGAGGCTCTTAAGACCAATATACTATAGGATCTTTGCTCTTTAAATATTTTTAGTGTTTTATTATTTATCTGTTTTGAAAGAGCACATGGGAGGGGCAGAGACAGGCAGAGAGAGAGAGAATCCCCAGCAGGCTCCTCATGTCACACAAACTGTGAGATCAGGACCTGGGCCTAAATTCAGAGTCGGTTGCTTAACTGACTGAGCCACCTAGGTGCTCCTGCTCTTTTTTTTTATTTTTATTTTTAAATGAATGTGTGATAAAGCCATATTAAGTTCTGAGAAAAATCTTTTGGTATTTCCAGATTTCTTGAAATGTAAATCACATATAATATTGGGTAATGTAAAATTTACATTTTTTATTTCCTATACTTATGTATTGCAAAAATATTGCCAACATAGCATTAGTTTGTACCCTGTTCATGTCATGTAATTACCATTTTTTAAATGTTTTTTTTTATTTATTTCTAGAGAGAGAGAGAGACAGCGTGAGCAGGGGAGGTTCAGAGAGAGAGGGAATCACAGACTGAAGGAGGCTCCAGGCTTTGAGCTGGCAGTCAGCACAGAGCCCGACGCAGGGCTCGAACCCACGAACCGCGAGATCATGACCTAAGCGAAAGTCGGACGCTTAACCGACTAAGTCACCCAGGTGCCCCTGTAACTACCATTTCTTGTATGTGGTGAGAACACTTAGGATTTACTCTCTCAGTACCTATTTTTAAGTATATATGTTATTAACTGTCATCACCATGATGTATATTAGATCATCTGACTTAATTTATAAATTTTTTTTATTTTTTATTTTTATTTATTTCTAGGAGAGAGAGAGAGAGAGACAGGGTGAGCAAGGGAGGGTCAGAGAGAGAGGGAGTCACAGACTGAAACAGGCTCCAGGCTCTGAGCTGGCAGTCAGCACAGAGCCCGACGCGGGGCTCGAACCCACGAACCGCGAGATCATGACCTAAGCGAAAGTCGGATGCTTAACCGACTAAGCCACCCAGGCGCCCCTGACTAAATTTTTTATAGTGAGAAATTTTTACCTCTTTCACCAACATCTCCCCATCCTCTCCTCCCCTGGCTCCTGATATATACAACTCTCTGCTACTTTGCTTTTTGTTCTTTTAGATTCTTCATATAAGTGATCTCGTACAGTATTTGTCTTTCTCTGACTTATTTCACTTAGCAGAATGTCCCCAAGGTTGCCTAAAAAACTGTTAGAATTAGTCAATAAATTTAGTAATGTTGCAGACTACATAATCAATATACGAATAACAGTTGCATTACTGTATACTAAAAATAAAATACCTGAAGAAGAATTATAACAATTCCATTCAGAATAGCATTTAAAAAAAAAAAAAGAAATACTTAGGAATAAATTAAACCAAAAAGATGAGTTGATATAAGACTTTAAAGAAAGAAATCGAAGAAGATATTAACAAATGGAAAGTTATTCTATGTTTATGGATCAGAAGAATTAGTATTATTTAAATTGATACCAACGACCATTCCCATCAGTATGTTTAGTTATAAGATGCATCATCACTGAATGACCAAGGTCTGTAATGTTCTACAGAGTTGTTTAGGATCGGATGGCAGAGAGAACGATTTTCCTCCAGCCTCTTGCTGTGAGCTTATCCTTGGGACTTTGATGATGATGTCGTTCTGGGTATTCTTTCTGGTTTCCAGACTAAGTCTTTCTAGGCTTGCTGGGCTAATGCCGTGATTAGTGCATTTTAACGATGCTGATGAAGTTTTGGAATGGTGGGTCTTCCGAGCTGACAACCAAGAAAGAATTCCTGAGACATGGTTGGTGCAAAAAGGTCATTTTATTGACACACGGGAGCAGGACCCATGGGCAGAAGGAGTTGTGCTTGGGTTGTGAAGAGTGACTGCTATGTAGTGTGGGGTTGGGGGGAGGCAAAGGCAAGAGGGAGGCCTCCAAAAGGAGTTTGGTACTCAAAAGAGGACTTCTAAGATACCTGAGGTCTTGCTATTGTCAAGCTAAGGTTATTCGTCCAGTGGTAAGGTGTTAACATTGGGACAGGGGGAGGCTCCTGGAGAAATGTGATACTCTGCATTTGCCTCAAGTATTTGTCAATGGGCTGCAGGTTACAAAGAAATTAAATTGTACCTGCCATTTCCTTCTTGCCTTTGTTCCCCACGTCACTGTGGAGGGGCGGGTGATATTAGGGGCTTCAGAAAGCTGAGTCTTAAAGGTGTCTGTGGAGATTAGGCTATTGTTTAAATTCCCGTTTTTCTTGTAATTTACTGAGATATTTGTAAACTGATGGAGACTCCTGTCCTGGGTGAGTGGCATCTCTATCAGTTAACCATTGGTTTTCTTTCCTTTGCATTGTCCTTGGGCAGCCAGGAGTGCCTGAGGAATGTCACACACATCTCACCTCCAGTGGGGGGTATTAGCTCGCCTTTGGCCCTCAGCTTGCCTTATGCTGCCTCATCAACGCTACCTTTAGTCCCACTGTGAGCCGTCAGCGAAGAGACTGCACATGTTCTTACAAGCCATTTAAGGACTTACATGTCCCTCAGTCCATTTTTTAGTGTTTCTAAAGGCTCTCTTGTAATCATCTTCCGCTCTGTCCTACAAAAAGGACTGGCAGAGCATGCCCGATATCCACTATTATCTCCAAGAGAAAGACAAAAGTTGCCCAAGACAGTAGGGGTGTGGTTTATATACAGATACTTAAGTGGTTCCCTTCTTTCTAAAAATTTCAAACACTAATAGTTAGCTTCCAAATACAGTTATGTATTAGATCGGAACCAGTCACATTCCCCTATCTGTCCTAAATCTTACTCTAGTATCCATGAATTTAAAATGACAGTATTTAAAGTAAATACGTTTCTCTCTCGTGTTTTCTAGCTGCTTGGCACTTAGCACTTAACTCCTTCTGATCTCACAGTCCCACAGCGGGGTCTCCCAAGGGTTCTTCTACCTGACATCACCATATCTGAGACGTTTATTTGAGTAACCCATTAGCAAGTTATGGGTAAGTCATTATTTTTTCTTTTTGAAATGGAGAACATAAGTGTTTTATATTCTGAATTCCTGTTTTTCTGTTGCCATCACACACACGATCATCATTTTATTCGCTGATTAAATAAACATGTATTGGTTTTTGACTGAATACAAGGTGTCATTTTAGGTACAGCAAAAAACAATCTGAGCTGAGGTGCTTATTCTTTTGTAGTTAATCTTCTTTTCAACGTGAATATTTACAAGCTTTTTTCCTCCCAACATCTCAAAGTTAAATATGTTTGTTAGCATCTGTGCAAAATTGGAGTTGTCGAAACCACTTTCGCTTGGTATATGTTGAGCCCTTTGAAGGTGCTTTCTGCATGTTTTTTCCTCTTAATCATTTTCTGTCATAAATTTTAATGTTCCTTTTATTTCAGCTCTTTGATTTCCTGAAAAAAGAGTTTTTCCAACTGGCTCTTCATTCTTTACTCTATATATTGTCAAGTAATTTAAACTTTTTTTCTTTTTGCCTGTGCAACAACTTCTCACATGTGCCCACTAATTTAATTAGCTTCTGCTCCAGTAATTTGGTGTTCTTGAGAATGCATTCTGCTCCTCATTCCCTCGAGTAGGACTCAATTCTGTACTGTTTTTAATTTCACTGTGATTCTTTACTTATGCATTTGCTTTTACATATTATTCTACTATCTTTTCTTGTTTGCCTGGACTCCTATGTGATCGATGTGATATCGTCTTATAATGCTTTTTAAGAATCTGAGCTTTGCCCTTCCTGAATTGTACAGATGTGATGTATTTCCCTTATGTTTCATGGACAGTATATTGTTTTGTACTTGTTTTGCTTGTCTTCTCATGACTAAGGAACTATCCCGGGGTGATGTGTGTGAACTGACAAGGTATTATGAATGCCTTTAGCATCACCGTTTGTCAAATCCCCTTTTCCTATCAATAGCTAATACTGGTTGATATCTACAGACGAATTTGCAACAATTACCGTTACAATTTTCTAACATGGAATCATAGACACATAGGGAGCATTCTCCTATGCTTCTTACTCTCTGGAGCAATTAACAGATAATTTAAAAAATGCTGTCATTCCCTCTGTGTGCTCCCTCTGGTCCCTTCTTTTATCTATTTCTGCCTGTGGTGTTTATGAGTAAGTACCTTCTACTTTAGAATTTAATTTGTTCCTGAGGATTTCCTATCCACTTCTGGTTCTGCAGCTTTCTGGGAATTTCAGTCTCAAAGTGGTTGTAGTGAGATACAAACTAAAAGTAGAATGGTTGGGGTCAGAAAGATGACCAATCAGTAGAAGTGACGACGTTTCAGAAGTGATGGGGGTTCCGAGCTGACAGACAAGAATGGATTCTTGAGATGACTTTGGTACAAAAGGGTGCTTTTTGTTTGTGCACGGGGACAGAACCCGTGAGGAGAATGTGTTGCACCGGGGTTGTGAAGAGTTCCTCATTATATACTGTGGAGTTGGGGAGGGAAAGTCAAAAGGGACGCCTCCAGAAAGACTTTGATATGGTAAAGAGGACTCCTCAGATAGGTGTCCTCTTGCTATTGTCAAGTTAAGGTTGTTTTTCCTCTCCTAACGCATTGACATTAGGACATTAGGGGTTTCTTGGAGAAATGTGACACCCTGCATTTGCCTCAAGTATTTGTCAATGGGATGCAGGTCATAAAGATACTGAATTTTACCTGCCTTTTCCCTCTAGCCTTTGTTCCCCACATCACAATGGACGGGAAAGAGAAGTTGGGGCTCCAGGAAACTGAGTCTGTAGGTTTGTGGAGATCAGGCTCTTGATAAGATTGCCTCCTTCTTTTGATTTACTAAGATAGTTGTAAACTCATGGAGACTCATGTCATGCATGACCGTGATCTCTACCACTTAGCCATTTGTTTTCTGTCCTCTCTTTGGCTCTTGCGCAGCCAGGAGTGCCTGAGCAATATCACACATAACACACCCGGGGGGCTGGGGTGTTAGCTTCTGTTTGGCCAGGCTTCCCTTATGCTTCTTCCTCAGAAGGAAGAATTCAGAGAAACAAAGTGTCTTCTAACTGCCTTTAAAGAAAGCTTAGCATGGTCTCCAGCAGCAATGCTTTTAGCCTTTCCATCAGCCTTCTCTTAGTTGAAATTTCTCCCACTTTAAAAGCAGATTGACAGGAAGGATAGTTTTTCATTATTTGGGGTTGGCTTTTTTTTTTCTTTTCATATCATCTAAGTTATGTTCATCGCAGTTTAAGAGATATGTCAACAGAGCCTGCTCGCCAGATTCTATTTTAAAATAGAAGCCCTACTATGTTGGAGGCAGGGAATAAGGTAAAGAGACAAATAGAATCCACACTTCTCTACATATTTCTTGTTTCTAGATTTGGCTTTGAAATGATATAAATGTTTTATGTAAGTAAAACAAAAGTTTAAGGGCCACCTGGGAGCTTCGGTTGGTTAAGAATCTGACTTTGGCTCAGCTGACGATCTTGCAGTTTGTGAGTTCAAGCCCCACGTTGTGCTCCCTGACAGCTCAGAGCCTGGAGTCGGAGGCTGCTTCGGATTCTCTGTCTCCCCCTCTCTCTGCCCCTCCCATGCTCAAACCCCGTCTCTCCCTCTCTCTCGAGAATAATAAAAAAAAACTTTTCTTAAATAACCTCGCTCCCCAAATATAAGAAGTCTGTTTTCTGCCAGGATGATCCTTCCCTCTTGTCCACGCTTCCCTTGTGCCCGTCACACACCGGTGTCCCATGAGGTGCTCGGTCCAAGATGGCATAGGTCATCTCCTAATTTCTAACCCCATTGTCACTTAGGATGTGTTTTGTCTCCTTCCCTGATTATTCCAGGGACTGCTGCACCTTATCTTTTTCTTCCGTTCGCCTCCTGGAGGTTGGAGGCTAACTGAGATGGTGGAGCAGTTGAGAGAAAGAAGAAAAGTTGTCTTTGTTTTGTTTCTGCTGGTTGAGATATGCTGGGTTTCATGGCCCAAGTGGAGATGATACACTCTTAGGGGGCCCATATAACTTTGGAAAGTTATGAAGCACTAATTCTCTATGTTTTCCAGGGACCTGTTGAGGAAGAGGCATTTTTAACTCAAGGGCTCTAAGTTTTAAATCAGTAGTAAGTCCATGCTATTCAGGACTTTTAAACGATAATACATTTGTTCTAAGCGTGAGAATGAAGCAGTATTTTTAAGCCTACTTTATATTCCACATGGTACTGAGGTTTGTCAGGCACGCTGCGGATCAGGTTCTGTTCTCTGCCCTCAAGGATAAGAAACACTAGTTGAGAACATTATGTTACACTTCAACAAGACTACATGATTGACGCCAAAATGCATGGCCTGGACTTGAGTGTATTATAAGAACCAAATGATGAGAGGGGCTCCTGAGTGGCTCAGTCGGTTAAGTGTCCGACTTCGGCTCACGTCATGATCTCGCGGTTTGTGGGTTCGATCCCCACGTCGGACTCTGTGTTGACACCCAGCTCAGAGCTTGGAGCCTATTTCGGATTCTGTGTCTCCCTCTCTGTCTAACCCTCCCCTGTTCATGCTCTCTCTCTCTAAAAAAAAAAAAAATCCTCTTTGTTAAAAAAAAAAAAGAAAGAAAGAAATGATGAGATTTACTAGGGTATCAAAACATGAGATCAGTTAGGTCTTAGAAGTTCGGTGTACTTTAATACAGCAGAGTGAATGAGTGACCGTAGCAGAATGATCCTGAAAATGGGGAGAACCTTAACCTTCAAGTTTTTTCTTTTCTTCTGACACCCTCCCCAATTGGATGTTTAAAGTCCTGGTCACAATTATAAGTAGGGGACCATAGCTGTTGAACTTTGAAAGGGTCACATAAATAGGTTGAAGATATACGGGTATAAAATGTGCTTTTTTGTCTTTCATTAGCTGCTTTAGATTTGCAGAAAACTTGAGCCCAAAGTGCACAGTCCCCTATGCCCACATACCTCTGCCCCAACACAGTTTCCTATCTTCTTAATATCTTGAATTAGTGTGCTATTTTTTTAAAACTGATAAGCCAATATGAATACATTATTATTAATGAAAGTCCATAGTTTACGTTAGGGTTTCTTCTTTATGTTGTACATCCTATGGATTTTGACACCTGTTTAATGACCTTTCTTTGCCATTATAGTAACATGGTTTTACTGGTCTGAAATTAAAACTCCCCATGCTCCATTGTTGCATCTTTTCCTCTTTCCTTCCCAACCCCCTAGCAACCAGTGATCTTTTTAATCTCTCCATGGTTTTGCCTTTTCCAGAATGTCCGAGAGGCTATAGCACACAGCCTTCTCATTCCAGCTTCTATCGTTCGGCAGTGTGCGTTTAAGTTGTCGTCACGTCTTTCTGTGGCTTGGTAGCTCATTTCCTTTTAGTGGTAAATAATATTCCATCGTATGCATGTGCCCTTCACCTTTAGAAGGACACCTTGACTGCTTAAAGTGGAAGTTGAGAAAACTGATTTGAGAACTTGATTGCTTTCTAATACAGGTATTTTATCTTTAACACAACTTTGGGGGCGTACTGCACATTTTAATAAATTGTGTTTACATTTTCATCTAGTCCAAAAGATGCCAAATTTCACTTTTGGTTTCCTTTTTAGGTCCATGGGTTGTTTAGAAACATGACATTTAGTTTATGGAAATCTTTTCGTTACGGATTTTGCTAACTTTCAAAGTAAAGAATGCCCGTTATTGTACCAGCACAAAGTGGACTCATGCAGGAGTAAAAGAGATTTGGAATCTGGGACCAAAAGGTGGGGCAAAGCCATAGGCAAATCTGGGGGACAAAGAAGAAGTATATTTTTTTAAGGAGAAAAGGGCTAAGTTGAGAAGGGCTGTCCTGAACTAAAAGTCCATTGGAGTAAACTGGGAGTTTGAAATATGGTGGCTCTTCATTGGCTGAGCTGTTGCGGGCTCCGAAGTGGAACAGGAATGAGGGAAAGCATCTCTGCCTCCGGCTGGCGTACATGCAAGGTCAAGTCCATGTAAGTTCTGATGAGGAAGAATCTGTTACAAGAGGACCGACAGGACTGATAAGGACAGTTCAAAGGCTCCACCTTCAGGGTTCTTCTTCCCACCCTGCTTGTCCCCGGGCTCCTCTGAGCCCACCGGTGTAAAATAAACCTCCTCCCCTCCAAGATCTCCGAGTGCTGCTTGGTTCTCAGCCAGTGATCCAGACCAGATTCCACAACAGTTTAAGCACACCTCTTCCTGTTGGGTCTGCAATTGACTACAAGTGGTAGAGCACGAGAGCACCCGTTGCCAAAACCTCCCAACTCCATTGTAGTGAGGTTTCCCATCACTCATTCTGATAATTTGCTGCTGTAATTTCATAGTGATCAGAGGATAGATTCCAGAGGACTGGAATCCTTTTAATACTACTGGGACGCACCTTATTGATGAGACTTTGGGGTGAGAGGGGTTAGCTATTGTTAAACTAAGGTTGTTTTTCCCTCTAGCAAAACATTAACATAAAGACTGTAGGAGTTCCTGGAGAAGTGTTTTACTCTGCCCGCCTCAAGTCGTTTTCAATGAGCTACAGGTTATTGGAAATTTAGTTCTATCTGCCATTTCCTTCTTGTCTGTGTTCCCCCCCACCCCCAGCACTAAGGAAGGGAGGGTGATGTTGGAGCTCCAGGGAACTGAGTCTATAGGTTTCTGTGGAGATTAGGCTGTTGATAAGATTGCCTTTTTCTTATAATTTGCTGAGATTGGTAAACTGCTACAGACTCAGATCCTGCAGGACTATGATCTCTATCAGTTAACCCTTTGTTTGCCCCTTTCCTTGGTTCTTGTGCAGCCAGGAGTGACCGAGGACTGTTAGGCACATCCCACCTGGGTGGGGGATGGGGGATGTTTGAGGCCTGACAGCTTGCCTTCTGCTCCCTCATCATGATGACACAGAATGTGCTCTATCTTTGTAAATGTTCCCTTGCACTTGGAAAGAATGTGTATTCTAATGTGCATTTAAAGAGGTTCAGTCTATTTTGATCTCCTTAGTGAAGCTGTCCATCCTCCTGGCCTGCCTTCCTGTGCCAGTGAAGCTGGATGGGCGTTAGGAGGACGCCAGGCTCAAATGCCACTGACTTCCTATTTCTACTCAATATTCAGTTTTTCAAACATAAATGCTTCTTAATGTTTTGGACTACTGCCATTGTGCTGAAATGGTTGTTTTTGTCAATTTTATTCAGCTTTCTAGTAGCTTTTTGGGGAGAGGATTTGCCAGGCTCCTCACTTGGCTAGGGCCATAAGTCAGTTCTGGGCTATGGTGTTTTAAGCAACGAGTGGGGAAGGTTTGAGGCAGTGCTTCCTGACGAAATTATTTTCTTACTCCCAAATCCAGGCTAGTCTCTTCAAGTTTTGCACCGAGAGCTGAGAGAAACATGCAGCTACCTATTCACAAAATATAACTACAACTAGCACATTTTGTAAAGCATGTATTGGAATTAAGGCATTCCTTGTTAATTAGCAGAGTTTTTACATTTATGCTAAGTAACTCTTAGCAGTTACACTGCTGAAGCGTGTAGAATACAGTGGGCATAGTCTCTTTTGTTTCGTCTCTGCTTCCCTCAGTTCCTTACTATACGTTGCGTTATCAATGGGATTTTCTCCAAGGTAACTGATGAGATCTGTCCCACATACAGTGGCGTGGATGGTCAACTGGGTGGTTTCACACACAGATAAGGATCAGTGGATAATGAGGGGAACAACGACAGAGGCCAATCAGGACATGACATATTCTTCAGTTGGTCGCAACTAAAGCTTGTTCTAGCACCCAAGAGGTCTGGATTAGAGCTTGATATATCACATGTTTGTATGAGATATGATTTATGTATCAATACAGATACTATCAAGATGATGGATTCAAGATCCCAGATGTAGTACAAGTACAGTAAAATTGCAAATATTTAGATAGTAGAGATGCAAATGATTTCTGTCTTGTGGAAAGGATAGAGCTATCTTATCATGTATTGCTCTGTAGACAGTTGCCGGTTTTGTGTTTCACCCAGCCATCTTATCCTAACGATGGGGTTTTGGGGTGATGGCGGGTTTCTGATGACCAAGAAAGAATTCTGGAAGACGTCTTTGGTGCAAAAGGGTGATTTTATTAAAGCACGGGGACAAGACCTGTGGGCAGAAAGAGCTACAGTGCAGTTGTGAAGAGCCACTGATGATACGCCTTCAGGCTGGAAGGGGGTTAAGAACCACATAAGTCTCTAAGGAATTTTGGAAGCAACGTTTCCAGGACCTTGAGGGTGTAGCTGTTGTTAGGAAAATGTCTTTTATTACTGTTTGGTAAAACCTCAGTCATGAGACCCTTTAGGCGTATATCAGGAAGCTAGGAGCCTGGAGTCTGATTGCCAACATATATCTTGGGGGTGAGGGGGAGGTGGGTAGAGACAAAGGAAGTTTCCTAAAGAGAGAATTGTTATGTGTTAAAGGAAGCTCACAGGACCCTCGAGGTCAGGATGATGTTAAGCCACGATTCCCTTTAGCCCCAAGAAAAGTGTCATCACGGAGGCAGCTGAGCTCCTAGAGGGAAGTCACTATGCCTGTTTCAAGGACTTGTCATTGGGCTATAGTCAGTAAGGGAATTTAAGTTTGCGTTTGCCTTTGTTTCCCACACCACATTTTAGGCAAGCCCTAGAACCCCTTTCCTTTGTTCTTGGGCAGGCGGCAGAGTGTCTGAGGAATATCACACATATCCCTCCTGGGGGCAGCTGCTGTTAGCCTGTACTTGGCCCTCAGCTCGCCTTAGCTCCTTCATCGCTAGGAGGAGTGCAGCTGCTTACAGAGGTCATTGTGCATCAGGATCCTTTCTGCTTCCTGCTCTTCCACTTGTAGAGCTTTGTTCCTCATGATGGGAAGACACTGGCACTGCCTTTAAAAGCTACCACTCCCCATTCCGGGTAGGAAGAAGGGAAATAGTAAAGGGCAGAATGCATGTTAGCTACATTGGTGTCTCTTTTCAGGAAAACTATAGATTTCCTAGATGGCTCACCTAGTGGATTTCCACTTCTTTCCAATAAGCTACATTGAGTCACAGAGTCATCTTTCGTTTTAGAAGTCCAGGGAGGTGAGCATTAATGGATGCGGCAGTTTCCCAATAAAATCTGTCTTCTCATAAGGGGAGAATCCGTTTTGAATAGGCAACTAGCTGTTTACAACCAAGAGAGTCTTTGAATCTGGAGGACGGGTACTTCTATATGTTTTGAAAATCTTTCCCCAGTGATTCTTTTATGTCCTTACCTTACCACACTGATCATCGCTTGAATAGTGGTGCCTGAGCAAAGACCATTCTTACCTGCTGACCTTTTGTTTTAAAAGACCCTTCAGTATTTATCATTACTTTTACTTTTCGCCTTCGTGCCTTTCTAATATTTCTCCTCTTTTTAAATTCAGAATTTTCTTCTTTGCCTTTCCCAAGTGGCCCTTTGTCTGATATTATTGTTTTTGACACTGCTTTCTGAAATCCAAAAGTTGAAACCAAGAGAAAACACACTTTCATTGTCAGGCTATGTTTGGCTTTTCATTAACCTGCCAGTATATCAGGAGATATATTTGACCTCTAATTTCTAAAACTCTTTTGTAGAGAGCACTTATTTAAGTTTGGCTATTTAGCTTCAGTCTACAGTTTTGTTTGTTTGTTTGTTTGTTTTTCTTTCCCTTCATACCAATGTCAAGAGACGTGAGCTCACAAAGGTAGGGATCCAACCTGTTTATATTGTTAACACCTGAATCCAGTACAGATAGAGAGCTCAGTAAATCTTTGATGAATGAATACATGACATTAGCTAGATTGTATTGAAGAGATTCTTTTATATAGTTATCCTATGAATATTATCTGTCTAGCTCTTCGGAAGATTTCTTCTTTGCTGAACTCTGAAATTAAGATCATTTACTCATTAACTTTGCTTTCAAGATCAAATTTATATAGTTATTACATAGTTTCCTGGTAGGAAGAATGATTCCTTGATAGACTGTATTGATAGACTTATTTCAGAAATCTGGAGTGGTATGTCTTGGTCTGCTTTAGAGAAAGGTGAACACAGCAGGGGAATACAGCTACTGATCTCATTCAAGTAATACTTGTGAACAATTTTTTGCCTTGTCTGATTGTGAGGATTGTTATGGTTTTTTTCTGAAATCAAATATTCTGCAATTGAAAAAACCATAAGGCTTAGCATAACCTTTCCAACCTGCATTTGTGATGACGATATGCAAGTTTTGAAAACAAGATCTTTCTTTCTTTAGTAAGTAAACCCTTTGCCCCATGTGGGGCTCAAAGTAACAACCCCGAGAGATCAGGAGTCATATGCTCTATTGACTGAGCCAGCCAGGTGCCCTTGATAATGCAATTTTAAATGTCAGAATACCTCCTGCATGAATAGTACTCTGGAAGAAGATGATTAAAGCATTCTGAAATTGAATACACAGAGACGTGAGAAAATTTCTATCTTCTTGTTGTTCATATGTTAATTCCCAGTGTTATTTTGCAATAACTGGTATGTTCCATTTTTTTAAATTTTTTAATGTTTTATTTCTTTCTAGGAGAGAGAGAGAGAGAGAGAGAGAGAGAGAGAGACAGCGCGAGCAGGGGAGGGTCAGAGAGAGAGGGAGTCACAGCCTGAAATAGGCTCCAGGCTCTGAGCTGGCAGTCAGCACGGGGCCCGACGCGGGGCTCAAACCCACGAAAGTCGGACGCTTAACCGACTAAGCCACCCAGGCGCCCCTGGCATGTTCCATTTTTAACTTGTGCCTCATTGGGGAAATTATGCAAGATTTTGGAACCTTAAGTTTACCAAATCTTGTGAAATTACTCGGTATTGGTTCTTTCAGTGTAGTTCTGGGCTTGGCTCTGTATTGTCAGAGCTGTCTTAAATCTCTAGAGGTGTGCAGGCTATTTCACGAGTTTTTATCTGGAAGAAATACAAATATTTCTGTCCAATACAAAAGTTCCCATCTTTAGCAAATAAAAAAATGCATGCAGTATTTGGGACATACTTACACTAAAACAGTTATTCACTATTCGTCCAAAATTCCCATTTAACTCTGCATCCTATGTTTCATCTGTGATGCTACCCCCAGAAGTTGAACTTTATGGCCATGTAGGAGATTAGCTAGTTTTGTATCTTAGTAATCTCATTGTAACATTGTCTACTAATAGTTTCTCACATGTTGCTTGGAACAGTTTGATCATGTCACCGGTTCCGTAATTAATTGATGAGTGATAGGACGTATTTGACATATATCCATTTTGTATATGCATAAGAGTCCTGACTTGGTCTTCCCGAAAATTCCACTTCATCCATTTTGTAGATCACCCACTGAGATACTCACATATTCTCTCCACTGAGATACTCACACATCCTCACCTCTTGGACACAAGGAAATTGCATTGGTGGGGAAGTATACCCCATGGATAGTTTTTAGACCAGTTAGGCCTTTTCTTGGCTTTCACAATAAATCCTAAGCAGAAAAGGGCTTTGAATTTCTTTATTCTCTAATTTTGTTTGATTTTGGTTTGCTTTCTTCATTTTCCCTGTGGATTTTTAATTTTGGTTTCTGGTTAATTGTACGGTCAGTAAATCATTCTTGTTGGTGGTAGCATTAATTGGGACTGTGGTTTTAGCATTTCATCATTTGATGAGGTTTGTGTGATGAGTAACATATCTATTTTCCTTTGGAAGTGAGTGTTTATATAAATAGAAATCTTGTAAATGCACAGGAAATAAGGGCATTGAACTGATAATATTTTAGAAATAACTGGCTTAGAAACATTTTTTAAATCCAAATTTACATAATGAAGATAAATTTTTTGACATATTAGACTAAATTAATAATTTTGTTAAAAATGAGTAATAGTTATGTATCTTTTCCTTGAGTTTATAAAAATGTGGCATAAGGTACATGTTATATTTTTAGTAAGCTTTTGATTTGTTTTATTTTTATTTCATTTTATTTTTTAATTTATTTCTAGGAGAGAGAGAGAGAGAGAGACAGCGTGAGCGGGGGAGGGTCAGAGAGAGAGAGGGAGTCATAGACTGAAACAGGCTCCAGGCTCTGAGCTGGCAGTCAGCACAGAGCCCGACGCGGGGCTCGAACCCACGAACCGCGAGATCATGACCTAAGCGAAAGTCGGACGCTCAACCGACTAAGCCACCCAGGCGCCCCAGCTTTTGATTTGTTTTAACTCATAAAGGGAATACTCACTCCGTGCTTTCAAGACTTCTAATATAGGCTTAGTAATGAAATAAGCTTATATTGCTCCCACGTAATAATTAAAATTATGAAAAATATCAGTTTGGGTTCAACTAAATTCTTTCATTATTCCAACCACCTTTTTTATATTAACAGTAATTGTGTTTTGAAGCTTGAAAGCTTAAACATAATTTTAAACATGCTTCGTGAATTTAAAATTTTGGACTAATCTTAAATTGAGTTAAGTTATGGATAATTATTAAATAAATAGCAGACAGTTTTTATTTAGAAATGTTTCCTTCTCCTATGCTCCAGAGTGGCTAAATGTTTGAGTTATGTTAAGGAATGTGTTCTCAGGGTGCTTGGGTGGCTCAGTTGGTTAAGCATCCAGCTTCACCTCAGGTCATGATGTGGTTAGTCAGTCAAGCCCTTTGTCAGGCTCTGTGCAGACAGC
Source organism: Proteles cristata cristata (assembly GCA_017311185.1). Lineage (NCBI taxonomy): Eukaryota > Metazoa > Chordata > Mammalia > Carnivora > Hyaenidae > Proteles > Proteles cristata. Next base: position 46,372 of record JAESUZ010000335.1, read on the forward strand.
TCCGAGCCTGGAGCCTGTTTCAGATACTATGTCTCCCTCTCTCGCTGGTGCTCGCTCACTCACTCTCTCTCTCAAAAATGAACATTAAAAAGACTTTTTCAAATGCGTTCCATTTTTGCCATTTTACCTAGGTATAAAAAGGTTGTGAGTGGCTGTAGGGAGTTGTGTTATTTGTATTTATGAACTTTCGTAGTTGCCTAAAGGCTTACTTATGACAAAGTCTCCAAATGGCTATCCATTTTTCATTCTGTAAAAACACAAGTGAGTTACTTTGGTTCTGTGCGGTTCAGCGTACACAGGGAGCAGTTCCGACGGAGAAATGCAAGTGCTTGTTTGTAGCTGTAGATTGGGTTTTCTGTGAGAGCAGCTTTATTGTATTCTGAATGGATGTAAAATGTATATAGAAAGTTGAGAAAGCTTGAAAATGGTAATTTTTATTTGTCCTTGTTTATAATAGCTACAAATACAGACTCTGAAAGGAAGCAACAAAATGTATTTAAATTTTGACAAAGTTGGCTTAGTTTTGTTTGGTTTCCTCACCAAAAGAAAAAAAAAAAAGCCTTTGACACCTTTACTGTCAAATGAAATCTTAGTAGAAGCGGATCTTTCTAGAATTTCTAGAATTTGGCCTTTTCTCTTTTAAAATAATGACTTTGTCTTAGAACTCTCAATAAGGATGTCATTAGATGTCATTCTTTACCTTTTTATAATCTTACCAGATAGCGAATTTCCAAATTGCCCCTGAATTACACTTTCTAATTATTGATGACTTGATTACAGTTCCTTATCGTTATTTTGCATAATATTTGTTTTGTGAAAGAAAGAGAGAGAGGCAGGGAGGAGGAACAGACAGACCGACAGTAACTACTCCCTCCTCACTGAAACGCAGCTTCCCCATGTTGACTGTTGAAGCCATCAAGGTGGATTCCTTGGCTCAGAGTTATGGTTTGTGACAGTGGAAACGATGATTATGTTTTAGACCAAAAAAACAAAGGTTTCTCACTTAGAAAAGAACTAAGCTTACTTACAATTGTATTATCTCTTTCTATATTCAATTAATTATTATTTTGTGTACTTTATTAATAGACCTTGTTTGCTAGAAACCCATGATTCTATCTGCATGAAACAATCAGTTATCCTCTGAAAACTCTTTCAGTTCTGCCTTTCCAGCCAGGATCAAAATTTATCTTAGAAAGTAAATCAGTTATCTTAGGATAGCTTACTACCTAAAACTATCTTTGAGATTTCCCATATGACCCATGAAGAAGCACAAAATTTTGCTATTTCGCTTTATGAGAAAGGCATGCCAGAAATAACTAGGGTTGGGTTTTCTTTTGTTTTCGTGTGTGTGTGTGTGTGTGTGTGTGTGTGTGTGTGTGTGTGTGTGTGTGTTTATAGCTCCATATGATTTGAGTTTGTTTGACATTATTATAGAAGTCTCATGGGAAGAATTTCCAAATCAGAAGAGATCCTCAGCCTTCCCAAGGTTAAGTCTGTGTAAGTAAGTGTATATTATATTTCAGAGACTCCAAGTTTTACAGCAGGACTCTGGATATTTGTCAGTGACTTCTTAGTCAATACACAGTATTACCTTTAGGTGAATCCTTCATCAAACCTGTATGAAATGGTTATTTCCTATATTCCAGTAGGGAATTTCATTCTACTACGTACTTATACTATTGATTACTGAGATAAATTAACCACCGCCATCCAGTCTTCTTCTCACATAATTTGATCCCTCCCTATGATGTTTTCGAGAAAGTTCTGATAGAAGGTTCAGGTCCAATTTGTAGAAAGAAAGAAACACATTAAGGAAAGAAGAGTCTCAAGGCCTTTTGGGAAGGACTTTACCGTACACCATCAACTACTGATGCTTTATGGAATAGTCTCTTAGATAAGACTTGGAGCTGATAGTGCTTAGACAACTTTCAAGCTGACTGAGGACTTAGGAAGGAATTCGAGAAATTCTTAGTCTGCAAGCAGATGTATTTCAGGAATGCAGGTGGCCGATCAGCATTAGGAAAACTGCTGAAACAGCACCAAATAAACTGATGAAGATAATATAACTGTCATCGTTAGGATAACATTAATATGATTTTCATTTTTCTATTTTTTCCGATGTACAAAGAAGCCCTTTTTTACAATAAGGTGTTGTTGGGGCACCTGGATGGCTCAGTTGCCTAAGAATCTGACTCTTGATTTGGGCTCAGGTCATCATCTCACGGCTCATTGGTTTGAGCCCCACATTGGACTCTGCAGTGATGGCGTGGTGCCTTCTTGGGGTTCTCTCTCTTCCTCTCCCTCTGCCGCCCCCTGCTCATGCGGTCTCCTTCTCTCCCTTTCTCTTGCTCTCTCTCTCTTTCAGAAAGACACTTTTAAAAAAAGAAAATAAGCTGTTCTTAACTCCAAATGTAGTAGATTATGATCTTGTAAACTGTAAACATTTTTAGTGGGATTTGGCTCTCATTGAAGCTCCCTCTCAATTCAAAGAACATTACTATGGAGACTTCTGACCTTTCATGAAAATATAATAATTTACATAGGTTCAAAGAGCATCTGCTGTCTTTTTTACCAGGAAGTAATAGGACATATTAATTTTCCAACCACGATCATACGGTACCTTGAGTGTCCCATTTTAAAATGATACTGATTTAATCAAGTATGAAAATCTATTAAGTACCAAGGATTGTTCTCATATATAGAGTCAATGTTTTCAAAGTCTTTTCAAGAAAAGTGGTTTGGCAACTTGCTTATAGGGTCTCAGTCTCATAGGGGCTGGAGAAGCTCTATTTCTGTCAGACAAGAGATGGTGTCCGAGCCCTAGGATGTGGTGGCAAGTAACTGATAGTTTTACAAGTTCAATCCAAGATCCCTGGTGAAAATTTCTTGACAGAGTTCTTTGGATGTAATTCACTAAATGGTGTGTGAAGCTCACAATTAATTATTATTCTTGTTGCACCTTCAAAAAAAAATCCAGCCAACCGTAATAAGACCAGTTTTTTTTTTTTTTGTCATCAAGAATAATCTTGGGAGAAATTCACAGATGTGTAGCAATAAAACACAACCCTAAATAATTAAAAGGAAAAAGAAGAAATCACAAGGGAGATTAAGATATGATTTGAGATGATTACAAATAAAAGCACAACACACCAAAGCATATGGGAAACTGCTGAAGTAGTACTTAAAAGAAAATATTTGGTAAAAATGCCCATGTTAAAAAAAGAAGAAAGATTTCAACTCAATAACATGAATTTCCCCCTTCAGAAAGTAGGAAAAGCAGGACAAAGTGAGAACAAAGCAGATGAAAGAATAAATAGGGAAGAGAGAAACAGTGGGAGAAAATCAACAAAACCAAGTTGATTCTTTGAAATGTCAACAAAATCTACACACCTTTAGCTGACTTAGGAAACATAGAAGATTTGAATTCTAAAATCAGGAGTGAAAGGGAAGATATCAATACCAACCTTATAGAAATGAAAGGTATCATAAGGGACTATTATGAACAATTATGGCAAAAAGTTAGATAACCTAGAGCAAATGGAAGAATTCCTGGAAAGGCACAACCTTCTGAATCTAATTCAGAGAGAAATCAAAAATCTGAACAGACCATAACAAAGACATTGAATTAGTATTCAGGAATTTCCCACAGGGAAATGCCCATGACTAGAATTATGCCAGATATCTAAAGAGTTAGTGCCAGTCCTTGACAAACTTTAAATCAATGAAACAGGAGAGAACGCTTGCCCACTCATTTTATTAAATTGTTTGAGAAGAAAACTAGAGAAGTATATGCCTTATTAATGTTGATTCAAAAATGTGCAACTAAATACGAACAAACTGATTCCAGAATATATACATCAATCTATACATGTGAAAACACTTTCATAGTACTACACCCCCAAAATACAGATGGATCCATGTAAAAACTAAAGTAATTGAAATAAGGTCGGGAAGTTAGTTAATTGAATTCTACCGGTGTCAGTTTCCTGGTTTTGCTATTTTACTAGGACTAGGTAAGATGTTATCATTGGGGAAAGGCAGATGAAGCCATCATAGGAATACTTTACTATATGTTCCAGTTCTGAATGCTTTATTGTATTTTCCAGTTCTTGGGAGGCTTCCATTATTTCAAGGTAAAAAGTTTTAAAAAGGTATGAACACTGCAAAGCTATTACTACAGATTGCCAAATTAGCCATTGAAAAGATCATACCAGTTTTCTCACATGCTAATAATATTCCCAATGGCTTTCTATAAATTTAGGTATTTGTTACATAGTTGTCAATATATGAAATTCTGTTAGTTGTTTATGTGATTACTATCTCTCTCTTTTCAAACTGTTATTTATTTGTTTTGAGAGAGGAGAGAGAGAGAGAGAATGCATGAAGGAGGTGTGGAGAGAGAAGGAGAGAGAGAATCCCAAGCAGGCTTCAGACTGTCAGCACAGCGCCCAAAGTGGGGCTGGACCCCACAAACCAGGAGCTCGCCTTAGCTGAGACCAGGATTCAAATGCCTAACTGACTCAGCTACTCAGGCACCCCTGTCTCTCTTTCATAAAGTCAGGGGTAATGTCTCCTTCACTTGTCTGTTCTTAGTGACCCACAAAAGTACTTGACATAAAATTGATCCTGGATTAATACATTTTCTTTTCTTCTTCTTTTTTAGTTCATTTACTTATTTTGAGAGAGACAGAGACTATGTGAGTTGGAGAGGGACAGAGGGGAGAGGAGAGACAATCCCAAGGAGGCTCAGCACAGAGCCCCGAGGCAGGGCTTGAACCCACAGAAGTGTGAGATCGTGACCTAAGCCGAAAATAGTCAGTACGAGTCAGCTATTTAACCGAATGAGCCACCCACGCGGCCCAGATGAATGTATTCTGAATGAATGAATGAATGAATGAATGAATGAATGAATGAATGAGTGAGTGAGTGAGTGAGTGAGTGAGTGAGTGAGTGAGTGAGTGAGTGAAGGTAACATGGCTTAATTGACTCCGGTATTAGTGAGATGGAAAAACACGTAGTTGTTTTTTATTGGCCATTATAGTTTTCCCTCTGTTGACGGACCGTTCATGTTATGTGGCCTTTTTTCCACTGGGGGATACTGATCGTTTAAAAAATTATTTATGTGTAAAAACATGTATCCTTTTTCATTCTCTAATGTTTCCCTGACATCCATTTTGTTATGTAATTTTGCTTAGTTTTTCTTACAGCTCTTAAAAACGAATGTTGTGACGTTGCACGTGTATTTTTGCGTCACTAGCCCTGGTCGCGTTGCTAGGCCACCGCGGTAAACAGTAGGCGGTGCGGCTGACGTAAGTAAGGCCTGGCGTGGGCTCAGGGCGCTGGGAGCTCGGCGCAGGTGCGCAGCGGCTGCAGCGCGGAGGCTCCGGAGCTGCCCCGCGTGTGGCCGCACCGACCGCGGGTCGGACGGAAGCCCTGTTCCGGCCCTCCGGGGGGAGAGCAGCGTTCGTAGTGGAGCTGGGGTCCCGAAGCTTCGCGCCTGGCCGGTCTCGGACCTGGCAACACTGAGCTAAGGGAACCTCCTCCGGTGATATCGGTGCTGACTATGACTTTTTAGTGTATGAAAATGGCCGTGCCCCAAGACGCCATCCCGTCATTGTCGGAATGTCAGTGCGCCTTATGCATGGACATTCTGATCGAGCCTGTAACGCTGCCGTGTGACCATACGCTTTGTAAGCAGTGCTTTCAATCGACTCTGGAAAAGGCAAGTTTGTGCTGTCCGGATCTCTTCGTGGGCCCGGTACCATGCCCGGAGAAATTCCCTTATCAACATGCAGCTGTGGCAGACGATCCAAAAGCATTATCCAACAGAATGCAAGCTTAAAATGTCAGGGCAGGAATCAGAGGAGGATATTGATGACCTTACGCCGGTTCCCGTATTAAGTACCCCCGGAGAACTGACGAGGGCATCCGAAGAGGAGGTGGGGCAAATGGAGGCAGAGCGACGAGCCATCCAAAAAGAAAACCAGATGCATGACCAACACATACAGACATTATTGGCAGGGGAAGAGGAGGAGGACAGACCAAAAGCTGAAGAGAGGCGAAGAGAGGTGGAAGAACAACTGAAAAGGGATGAAGAACTAGCGAGAAAGCTAAGTAGTAATATTAATGACCGGGACAGAAATGTCTTGCCTCCTTCGAGTTCAGGAAGATCTGGCACTGTCACAGACAAGCCTCAAACGAAAAGTGAGAAGAAACTCACCGACGCTGGAGATACTCAGAAGTATGTGTCACCTACGTTTCAGTTTGCGTCAACATCACAGTCTGAAGTTGTACAAGAAAGCAGGGAAATCTCCGTGTCCGAGGAAACTGACAGTACTGTCCTAAAAAGCCCTACGAGGCAAGATACAGAAATTGAAGGTGTGCCGACATGTTTTCTTCAAATAGTCATGGACATTGAAGATCAGGGTGCACAGTCTTCAGCAGAGCCACCTGTGCCTCAGTTAGATGTCACTGGTAGGGAATCGTGCTTGAAACGGAAAATGAAAATGACAGGAGGCAATCGCCATGAAGAGATTCCTGCCCTAAATCACCAGGGACCGGAAGCCGGCCTTCCCTGCTTTGGAGAAACACAGAGTGCATGCATTCTGCAGGGTATGATGCAGACATCCGAAGACGTGAGAAGTGAGACAGAAAGTGGAGAAACTTGCCTGCTGATCAGGAACGATATTGCCAAAGGAACAACCCCGGAAGCTTCTTTTGAGGCAGTCCCGGATCCGTGCATTTCTCCAAAAAGAAGGAAAGTGTTCCCCAAAGCTTCCAGAGTGCAAGACAAAGCAGAAGTCAACGTTTCCCAGAGTCTGATAGAGACAGAACACTCTCTTCTTGACAAAAATAAACAGGAAGAGCTACACTGGTTGTTCGCCGTGAAGCTTCAGAAAAAATTCATCAAAGAACAAAAGACGCCAAACCGGCAAAAAGGATCCCCGGATGCCCATCAGTTCCGTGGTACCTCTTCGCTGTCCTACCGATTGCTCAGTGGGCTGAAGAAACATTCCAAAGACTGTAGCGCCAAGAGACAAACTGATAGAGAGCAACCAAAATCTCCAAGAGGCCCAGAAAATGAAAAGTAGCAGCCATCATTCCAGATCCAGTTGAGGCATTCAGTTAATGTTAACAGGAGAAAAATGCCAAATGCCTCCTGAGATCATAGTAATGTATCTAAACGTGCCCATCCCCTATGCGGAAAAATAGTAGATGTTTCAAAGGTATGGAAAATAATTGGTGGTTAAAAGGAATGATTTACGATCTAGTAAAGCTGGATTGTGATGATTTCTGTCATAGACTCTCTATGATTTTTTTCATTAATTCTGGTCTGTGGTCACTCTCACTGTCCTTAATTAAAGGCCTGTGTGATTAAGGGGGAGGAATACATAAATGTGTAACCACGAGTTTCAGCCCTTCCCTTTTTAATAACCGTGATGTACTAAGTTTGACAATCCTTAGGAATTTGAAAATACTTTGGCGAACTCCATAGAAATCTTCAAGTGCCGTTTTCTTTCCGAAAAAGGCAGCCCTTTGGCCTTTGCTTCCTTCCCTTTTTGCCCTCACTAGTAATCAAAGCAAGCTTATAATACTATACCAAGTAGTTAGGAATTCAGGCAGGGTAAGTTTTCCTGCCGCTTTCCCAGGTATTTGCCGAGCACTTAAATGCATCTTCCATAACGCTAACGGAATCTCCTTTTCAGTTCCACTTTAATTATTTTAAGCATTATCGCAATTACTTCCACTGAAAATGGCTTATGACCAATGTGAGATTGACAAGGAAATTAGACTCTTGTTGCAAAAGGAGTTAAGAGCTGGAGAGAGGCTCAGTGGGGTGGATTGACAATTTGGACACACTGGTACTGAGGGAATAATCAGAAATGGGGTCCAGGATGGAGTTAGCAGGGGGTTTTGGCAGAGGATTCTCCCTCTTCCTTTCTTTGCTATATGACATGGAAACACGTGGGGTTTTTAGTTTTTCACACCACAGTATCTGGATCTGGTGGCAAAATCAAGATCAGTCACTAACTTGCCTGAATCAGGGGAATTCACATCTCTCTTAATATGCTATTCCAGGAAGAAAAAAAAAAGGGGGGGGGATTTACTTTAGGAGAGTTAAATATAGTATCTCATGCGGTGGGGCCTAAGACATAACGATGTGTTTCTTTCTTTTTATTATCAATTGTACTGATACTTTTATTTGTGTTCATGGACAGAAAAAGAAAGTCTGATGCTCGAGTTTTGCTGTCTTACCCCTGATAGTTAAATCCAATGGCAATGATTTCACCTTGTCAAATTTAACTCAGTGATTTAATCTCTTGTTCTTTAATATGAACAACTTTAAGCAAACAGCAGTTTGAACAGCATTTCTGCGTCTCTAGCTCTCCATCCCTTTAAAGTAAAAATACAATAAAATGTCTTTGAGCTAAAAAGAAATAATAATGTTTTTTAAAAAAATGGTTTCTCTCTTTGTCTTTAGCTGCAAAGACCCCTGAAGCTGAGAAATACACTATTTTTAGAGAAATTACAAGGTTCTGTTTAAAATGCAGATCATTCATATGCTTGTAATTTATTTTACAGTGAAGTAGATATCAACTTCTTTTTCCCTATTAATATTTCCTCAACATTATTTACTAGAGTATCTTGTTTCTTTATTGGTTCAGTTTACATTAACATCTTGAGTTCTTAAATACACGTCTCCACTAGTATTTTTACTTTGTGTTTTGGTTTATCTCCTCCCATAATAGTACCAATGAGTTCGACAGTTCTACTTAAGAACACACTCTGGTATCCGACTAGGCAAGTCTTGCTTTCAAAACATTTATTTATTCTCACGTTCTTATTGATCTAAGTGAGCATGTTGCAAAATTTGTGGTAAAAAATTCCTGGCTTCTTAATGTTAGATTTCATTTAGAAAATACTTTGGAGAGAGTTGGCAACTTTAAGATACTCAGTCTCTGTCAGACACAACATAGGGTCTCTTTTCAACTTATTTAAGTGTTCTTTATGAGCTTCAGTTGAGTTTTATAGGTTTCTGCTCATGGATCCTGCTCATTTTATGGAATTTGCTCTTAGATACTGATTCCAATATATACATATACATATACAGTACACTGTATGTTAACTAACTTGAATTTACATAAATAAACAAACGAATAGAATAAGACAGGTGGAGGACACATATTTCTCCATTTTAAAACATTACAGATCGGGGCTCCTGGGTGGCTTAGTCGGTTAAGCGTCCGACTTTCGCTTAGGTCGTGATCTCGCGGTTCGTGGGTTCGGGTCCCGCGTCGGGCTCTGTGCTGACTGCCAGCTCAGAGCCTGGAGCCTGTTTCAGTCTGTGACTCCCTCTCTCTCTGACCCTCCCCTGCTCACGCTGTCTCTCTCTCCTGGAAATAAATAAAACATTAAAAAAAATTAAATAAAAATAAATAAAACATTACAGACCTATGGTAATCAAGACTCTGTGGTACTGAAATCAAGTTGGGCATATAGTTCAAAGGAATACAACTGAGAGTAAGTAAATAAACCCATATAATTATGGTCAATTGATTTCTGAAGGAAGGTCAGGGCAATTCAATGCGAGAACAAACAAGTCTTTTCAGCAAATGGTGTTGTCCCACTAAATAGTAGCATGCCCAAGAATGCATGCCTATTTCACACTATACACAAAAATGAGGCAAAATGTGTTAAACTTTAAAAGAGGAGCTCAGGGTGCTTAGGTGGTTCAGTCCATTAAGCGTCTGACAGCTCAGGTCATGATCTCGTGGTTTGTGTTGTTGAGCTCCATCTTGGGCTCTGTGCTGATGGCTCGAAGCCTGGAGCCTGTTTCGGATTCTTTGTCTCCGTCACTCTCTGTCCCTCCTCTGCTCATGGTGCATCTCTCTCCTTCTCTGAAAAATAAATAAAACATTAAAAAATGAAATATGAGCTCAAAGTGCAAAATTTTTGGAAAAAAATTAGTTATAAAATCTTGTGACCTTGGATCAGGCAATGATTCCTTAGCTGTGACACCAAATCATAAATAAGAAAAGGGAGAGAAAAATGCTGAATTGAACTTAATCAAAAATAAATACTTTTGTGAATCTGAGAAATACACTATTTTTATAGAAATTAGAAGGTTCTGTTTAAAATGCAGATCATTCATATGCTTGTAATTTATTTTGCAGGGAAGTAAAGATCAAAAGACACTATGAAGAACATGAAAAAAAAACATACAATGGTTCGATATACTTCCAAATCATATCTAAGAAATGTCTAATAACCTTAGTATGTAAGTAGCTCTTAAAAATAATCAATAAAAACAAATAATATATGTTAAAAATGGGGACAGATATTCACGGGTGACATAATCCATTCTGTAGAAAATCTGTAAGTATTGGGGAAAAAAAAAGTTCTGGAACCAATAAACACTTATAGCAAGATTACAGGATACAGCATTTATATGCAAAAATCAGTTGTTTGTCTATATACCACCAATGAATCAGCAAAACTTCAAATTAAAAACATATGACCAGTTCTGTTAGTACTCAAAATATAAAAGGTATAATCTAACAAAATATGTACAAGATCTGTATGAGAAAAACCATAAAACTCCGATGAAAGATAGCAAAGAACTAAATAAGTGGAGAGATACTCCATGTTCATGGTAGGAAGACTCAATATTATCAAGATGGTAATTTTTCCTAAACTGATCCCTAGAGTGAATACAGTCCTGATCAAAATCCCAGCACTTTTTTTCCTTTTTGTGAATATAGGTAAAATGAGTCTAAAATTTATGTGGAGAGGAAAAATACCTAGAAGAGTCCACACAGTATTGAAGGAGGAGAACAAAGTTGTAGGACTAACACTAGTCAGTTTCAGACTTATTATAAAGATTCGGTAATTGAGGTAGCAGTGTGTTGGTGGAAAAATAGATGAACACATCAGTGGAACAGAATAGAGAGCCTAGAAATAGAAGCACACTAACATAGTCAACTAATATTTGACAGAGACACAAAAGCAATACAATGGAGTAAATACAGTCTTTTCAACAGATAGTGGTGGGGCAACTGGATATCCACACGCACAAATTTTTAAAAAGCCTACACAGAGACATCCTTCACAAAAGTTAGTTCAAAACGTATCACAGGCAGCGGCACCTGGGTGGCTCAGTTGTTTGAGCATACGACTCTTGATTTTGGATCAAGCCCCTCATGGGGCTCTGTGCGGAGTGCGGAGACTGCTTAAGATTCTCTCCCCCTGCCCCCGCCACCACTACTTGTCTCTCTTTCTCTCTAAAATAAAATTTAAAAGAAAAATAACATATCACAGGCCTACAAGTGAAATGTAAAACTACAAAACTCCTGGAAGATAGTATAGGAGAAGCTTGAGATGATCTTGGAGGTAATAATGACCTTTTGCATACAATATCAAAGTCATGATCCATGAAAGAAGAAATTGGTAAGTCAGATTCCGTTAAAATTAAAAACTTCTGCTCTGCAAAAGACAAAATCAAGAGAATGAGAAGACGAGCCACAGACTGGGAGAAAATATTTCCAAAAGACACACCTAATAAATGGCTGCTAACTGAAATATACAGAGAAATCTTAAAACTCAACAGTAAGAAAATAAAGAACTCGATTAAAAATGGGCCAAAAACCTGAACAGACATCTCAACAAAGAAGACAGACAGATGGCAAATAAGCATATAAGAAATATTCAAATCATATGTCATTAAGGAATTGTGAATTAAGACAAAAATTAGATCTTACCACAAGCTATTAGATGGTCAAAGTCCAAAACACAACACCAGATGCTGGCCAGATTCTTATAGTCGTACAATTTATGAAACTATCATGTTCTCACCATGGTCCAGCAATCGTTCTCCTTTATATTTCAGTTGAAAACTTCCGTCTGTACAAAAACTTGTAAATGGATGTTTATAGACACTTTATTCATAGTCGCCAAAACCTGGAAGCAATCAAAATGTCCTTCAGTATGACATTCTGGAAAAGACAAAACTGTGGAAGTAATTAAAAGATCACTGGCTGCTAGAGATTAAAGCTTAGAGAGAGCTAAATAGGCAAAGCATAGAAGCTTTGTTTTCTAGGGCAGACAAAAAGACTCTATATGATAGTGTGATGATGGATTATATATCATTGGTCATTATACATTTGACCAAAACCTGTAGGATGTGCAGCATAATTTTGCTCTTTTAAAAAGCATATATTAATGGGGCGCCTGGGTGGCTTAGTCGGTTAAGCGTCCGACTTTCGCTTAGGTCATGATCTCGCGGTTCGTGGGTTCGAGCTCCGCATCGGGGTCTGTGCTGACTGCCCGCTCAGAGCTTGGACCTGCTTCAGTCTGTGACTCCCTCTCTCTCTTGCCCTCCACTACTCACGGTGTCTCTCTCTCTCTCTCCTAGAAATAAATAAAACATTAAAAAAAATAAAGAAAAGAAAAGCTTTAAAAAAAAAGCATACATTAGGAGAACACATGATATTACAATTGAATGGGATATTAGAGATTATCTCTATGACAAAGTTACAAAAATTAGATATTTGAAATGACTACAGAATAAAATCTCTTGTAATATTTCAACTTTGTTTTATTCTAAAAATAGGGAAAAAATGGAAAAATAAGAATTCGTATTCAAGTTAGTCATTAATAATGCCATTTTTATTTTTCCCTAAGGGGTAACACGGTTCTGTGATATAGCTGATATTGAGGATTATATGCAAAGAGAGAAAAATTGAATTTATTTTACGACACAAATAATGTCAACTTCACAGCTAGTTTCCAAAGCAAATGGTTCAATGGTGTGATGTGGTCAAGTTCTGTCATATAACTTCACAAAATGGACTGGAAGACAAACCCTTTCATTTGTCATTCGTTGCTTGATATAATTTTGCTACCATTTCCGTGATACATTTTGTGCAGGAAAAGGAATGAACCTAGCTATTTGTATATTGAGAGTATAAATATGTTTGTGTTGAGCAAATAGGAATGTAGCTGGTGTGTCCTTGTATTCTGGTGAAATGATCTTTGCTCTTACGGCAAGTACCTTTATTGAAAACTAAGAATCAAGCGGCTGTTATTAAAATATCAAGTTTATTCTAAGACTAGTGTATAACTCTCTTGCTGTCATACGTCCTGAGCAGGCAGAAAATACTGCCAGCTTCTACTTAAAATGGTATCTATGATTAGTGTTAGTTTTCAGACAAAATGTGCAACACAGTTTCCTCTGTAGAGATAAAACAGGTGCTCTGCGGGTTGTTTGGTTTCTTCCAGTGTTATGTTTGTCAAATATCCCTTGAAATCTAAAACTTACATGGAGAAATTGTATTGTGAATAGAAAAAAGTAAAGCGGTAAATAATTGAATGTTAATTGATTTCATCCCTGTGGACTTAAGTGTGCTCGGCAATAACTGAAAAACAGTTGCTCCAGCTTGCATTGTCTACCTCACGACTAAAATACCCACAAGCCTAGCCATCTGCAAAGAAAAACAGGAGCATAGAACTCCTTGACAAATTTTGCCCTGTGAACTGCTACCACGAGATTTTATAAGTCCTTAGGAAAATAACACAAATGAATGCAAAAATAATCCATCTTTATTTTTGTCACTGGTTGTGGAGAGCTTTACCTTGGCAATACTGAGGATCCCTGCAACTTAAACTATCTGCGAAATTGTATTCAAGTTAACACTTTTTTTTTTGTTTGATTTAAAGCTCCTCTTTTATGCTTACAGTTTAGGAACTGCTAACTCTGAGGTGAATAGCATTAACACATTTTGAATGCCTGACGTCTACCTCATTTCATATCTGACATCTGTAAGTACTTGTTGAATGCCTACTATGAAAACACTTGTTTAGAAAGTGGTCATTGTTGATATTCTTTCCTCTGCCTTTCAAATTCATCAAAGCAAAATACTAAAATCTTTAAATTCTGAAAACCAATGACCTTGTTAGCCTTAGTTTGACACTCAACTAAAAATTTATGATAGTGAGTCATTAATGCCCATATACCCTCCTCACAATTTAGGGAGGACCTGCCTTGTTTTTAATTTATAAGCAAGGACTTTGATAAGTGAAATGCTTGCCAAGTAGCTTATCTGGAATCTTATCCAGTTTTTCTTGGGGTTAACCTGCCGAAAGTTAGTTCATGCTAATTGTAAAGGCATTATCCAAGATGAATAACATGTTTGCCCCTGTAATGATAACATCTTTTTTTTTTTTAATGTTTACTTATTTCTAGGAGACAGAGAGTGAGAGAGTGAGCAGGGGAGGGTCAGAGAGAGAGGGAGTCACAGACTGAAACAGGCTCCAGGCTCTGAGCTGGCAGTCAGCACAGAGCCTGACACGGGGCACAAACCCACGAACCGTGAGATCATGACCTAAGCGAAAGTCGGACGCTTAACCAACTAAGCCACCCAGGCACCCTGTAATGATTACATCTTAATATGGGAATTAGCTACCTGACCCGTGGGGGAAAAAATCCTGAGAAAATAGAAGGAGACTATATTTTTTTGATGTGAAGAAGAGATTCCACACGTTTTCTATTGAGTGTGTTCTTCCCGGAAAGAGACTAGGTGGTGGTCTCTTCCTGAGAGCAAAGCCAAAAAAAGAAGAAGCATAAAATAACAAAAATAGTTTAAAATCACAGAAATTAAAGCTTGCCAAGAAGCTTATCTGGAATCTTATCCAGGTTTTTTTTGGGTTAACCTGCCGAAAGTTAGTTCATGCTAATTGTAAAGGCATTATCCAGGAGGAATAACATGTTTGGCCCTGTAATGATTACATCTTTTTTTTTAATGTTTATTTATTTCTAGGAGACAGAGGGAGAGAGCGTGAGCAGGGGAGGGTCGGAGAGAGAGGGAGTCACAGACTGAAACAGGCTCCTGGCTCTGAGCTGAGGTGGGCATTAGGGAGGGCACTTATTGGGATGAGTATTGGATATTATATGAAAGTGATCAGTCAAAAAATATACTCCTGAAACAAACAAACAAAATTATATGATGCATTATGAATATGCAAAATTTCAAGTTGGAAAGAATAAAAGAAAGAGAGAAAGAAATAGAGAAAGTGAGAAAGAAAACAGAAAGTGAGAAAGAGAGGGAAGGAAGGGAGAGAGGGAGGAAGGAAGGGAGGAAGGAGGAAGGACGGACGGAGGGAGGAAGGAGGAAAGGAAGAAAAGAAATGGGCAGAAGACAAGAATAGACATTTTCCCCCCAAAAGACGTCCAGTTGCCCAACAGACATATCACTCATCATCAAGGAAATGCAAATCAAAACCACGATGAGATACCACTACACACCTGTCAAAATGGGTTAAATTAATAACACAACAAACAACAAGCGTTGGTGCATGTGCAGACGGGGGAATCCTCTTACGCAACAGGTGGGAATGCAAACTCATGCAGCCACTCAGGGAAACCTCTGGAAAACAGTGTGGAGTTGCTCAAAATGTTAAAAATATCTAACGATATCTATCTAACGATAGATAAAAATATCTATCTAACGATGGCGCAAGTACACTACTAGGCATTTGCCCAAAGGATACAAAAGTACATATTCAAGTGTTTTTAGCAGCACCATCAATGATAACCAAACTATGGAAATTGTCCACAAATGTCCCTCAACTGGTGAATGAATAAAGAACATGCGCTATCTATATAAAATGGAATATTACTCAGCCATAAAAAAAATTATGAGACCATGGGGGAGAAGAAGGGAAAAAATAGGGGTGTGAGGGAGGGAGGCAAACCATGAGACTCTTGAATGCCAAGAACAAACTGAGGGCTCATGGGGTGGGCGGAGGGGTGATGGGCATGGAGGAGGGCACTTGTGGGGAGGAGCACTGCGTGTTATATGGAAACCAACTTGATAATAAACTATTTTTAAAAATTATGAAATCATTCTGTTGGCAAGAACGTGGATTCAATTAGATCACATTATACTAAGCAAAAGTCAATCAGAGAAAGACATGATTTCACTCATATGTGGAATTTAAGAAACAAACAGATGAACACTGGGGACTGGGGAGGCAATGGAAAGAGGGAAGCAAACCACAAGAGACTCTTAGTGATAGAGAACAGACTGAGGGTTGATGGGTGGGGGGATGGCTAGATGGAGATGAGTACTAAGGAGAGTACATGTTGTGATGAACACTGCGTTCTTGTATGTAAGTGATGGATCCCTGAATTCTACTGAAGACATGATTACACTATATGTTGAGTAACTTAGAGTTAAATAAAAATTTGAAAAGAAAAGTAAGTACATATTGACAATTTACTCTCAAAAATATAAATAAGTTGGGGCGCCTGGGTGGCTTAGTTGGTTAGGTGTCCGACTTTCACTTAGGGCATGATCTCGCAGTTCGTGGGTTCGAGCCCCGCGTCGGGCTCTGTGCTGACTGCCAGCTCAGAGCCTGGAGCCTATTTCAGAGTCTGTGTCTCCCTCTCTCTGAAACTACCCTGCTCACGTTTTCTCTCTCTCTCCTAGAAATAAATAAAAATGTTTAAAGAAATAGATAGATAAGTAGATAGATAGATAGATAGATAGATAGATAGATAGATAGATAGATAGATAGATAGATAGATAGAGATAGATGATAGATAGATAGATAGATAGATAGATAGATAGATAGATAGATAGATAGATAGATAGATAGATAGATAGATATTGATATAATATAGTTATAGATAAAGATATATGTGTGTGTATACACAAATATATATATATATGTTTATACGTATGTATGTATGTATGTATATATATATACATACACATAGGATGGAGGTATGTTCTGCTTTGGGGTGAATGAGACATCCCTCCGTATTGTCATCCTTTGGAAGAAGCAGTTAGGCACCTCTCCATGAACTAAATGGCCTCTGCGGAAGTTGTGGAATACAACACATACTGCAAGGGATGTGGGAGGATCATTACCCACCTCTGCACCTGCTTATCAAATGCTCTGTATGTATGGCAGAAACAGAGGATCCAGTGAAGCAGCTCCAACTCTTCTGTGCTACAGCTGGGGGAAGCCTGGAGGTTGCTCATGAGGATATATGACTATGGACAATGGAACATTTGTAGTGGCCAGCCACGTCCAGGTGTGATGGACTGAAATTTTCCAAAATTCTAATTTTCCTTTGAAAGTTTGGATTTTCCCATCGCAACAAATACTGCCTGTTGTTCATCCTGATGGGCTTATTTCATTCATGTAATAGAAAATATCCTGCAGAGACCCACCCAAATATGAATAATCATGGTAACTAGAAACTATGCAAGGCCGGGGGTTTTATTTTAACAACAACAAACTAATAATTTTGCCACAGTTTATGAATACTGGGAGAAATGTCGAGACAAAAGAGAGGGGTTTTGGTTTGGTTTGGGTTGGGTTGGGTTTTTACAATTTACCAGAAAGTCCACATGCACACACCTGTCTCCCGAGCGTAGTGGTGCAAAGAGAACTACGTGATGTTCGCATTTCAAAAGAGTAATCCTAAACTTGGGGGATATGACTCTTTAATAACGGGCAGTGGGTAGGAAAAACAGTGCCTGCTCAAGGATACCCAGGTCTTAAGCTGGGACCCATGAATGATCTCATTGTCCAAAGAGACTTGGCATAGATGTGGCTGCATAGATTAGGGTAATATTGAGGGACTATTAGGGTGGGCCCAGTGAAGTTGGAAGGATCCTTGCAAAGGAAAGATGGAGAGAAGAGTCAGAGGGAGTGGGAGGGCACTTTGCACGAGCCTTAACTTGCTGTCACTGACACTGAAGATGGAAAAAACGGCCATGAGCCACAGAACAGACAAGACAAGGGAATGGACTCTCCCACGGAGCCTCAAGAAGGGATATCAGATAATAAAGAAGCCACTGAACTTGTGGCACTTTGTTACAGAAGCAATGGAAAACATAGACCTTAAGCAAATCTGCCCATTGAGTTAGAAGTAAATGCCATTTGCTTCCCCCCCCCACCCAAAGCGGTTTGCTGTATAGGCATCCTTGAAGACACAGCGTGAAACAAAGACAGGAGGTCTGTCTCCGCCCACAAGAGAGGAAGAAACATTGTCGTAGGTTCTGGTGAATTTTCTGTTGGATACACGTTGTCCACACTGTTCAATCTGACCGGCATAGCCTAGGACCAGATTTTTCCAGTTTGTCTCATAGGATACTATCAACAGGACTCCAAGCATGAGGAAGGGCCCAAGTGGCAGGAGTAACTTCAACCCTTCCCTGATGTAAATGGCTGAGGAAGTCTCATAAACCATCAGAAAGCCAGATGGCTTTCTTCCTTGGGGCCAGGTGTGACCTTTCCACTGACCTGAGGCCTGGCAAGAGGCACCCACAGATGGTCCACAGGAAGGAGATTTAGGGCAAGTTTGTCACCACTGATAAGTCTGACCAGAGAGTTGAGACTCACTTGAAGCCATTCGTTGCTCCTTTCAGCTGAACTTGTGGACAGATTTCAGACTGCCTTTTGCTACTGAGTGATTTCCATTGTGGGGATAAAACTACCTGCACTCTTGGCGTACGCCCATCTAAGTGTGAAGTTAGTTGTTTCCGGGTGAGTTCCTGCAAGGAACCAAAGCTAGTGTCCTTTTGGAGAGCGCTTGACGGTTGTCTGAGACTGCATGAGTACTAATGCTATTTAAATACTTCAACACTTGATGATCTGTTATGGCTTAAACACTTGATGATCCATTATGACCACCCCTAAGATAGAAGCCACTTGAGGGACACCAATTGATCCACCACTTCCATGAAAGAAGAGGTACACATGGTACCTTCGGAAGGAAAGAAAGTGTTGTTTATGATTCTGGGGCTTCCCAAGGAGGACTTACATCATGGTTCCCACGTGAGCCAAGTTTAGAGTGCTTTATGGTATAACTCCCTAGAGAGCTGGTAAGTCCTCGAGTTTCCAGTTAGGTAATTGAATTAAATTGTCTTTTTTTGAATGACCCTTTTGAACGGGCTGCCTGAGGCCAGTCTAGCCAGTTTGTCCTTTCGTCCATGACATCAGCCAGATGGCATTTGTGTACCTCTGGAAGGAGCTGGTGATGCCTAAGAAGAATGAGGGCAGGGCCGATGCAGGTTCTGGGACATCCCCTGCTAGCTACGTCCATTTAAACTGCAGACAAATCGTCATGAGCTGCCTGGCTGGAAGGCACATTCAGCGGTGTGTCCAATCCAAGGAGCTTTCCCCTTTCCCCTCAGCACCCCTACGATAACCTGTTACTGCCTCAGTGCCTAGATTTTTGTAACTGCCACCGAGTTGGTATTTCCAGTGGATACATCTTTACCTTTTGTCCACTTATCCCTTACTTACGGCAGTCCTTTTGTCCAGAAAGGTTAGATGCTTCAAGGATGAGGTAAGTTTTACGAACTGTACAGAGATCCATTCTGTCCTCTTTGACCAGTGTGAACTATCGTCCAAGGCATATCCCTTGGGCATTGTACTCAACAATAGGCCATCGTCATTGTGATCTAGGACGTGCCAGTCCCACAAGAGAATCCAGGTAGCTGATCCAACATTTGAATCCTCCAGGCCCCATTTGTAGTTGGACCACCCAGCGTTCCACCTGGGTGACTTGGTTTCACTATTGAGGTGGGGGCTGATATGGGGAACATGGATGGTCCATGGATATCTGGGCTGTCCCCGCATTCTTAGTGGCTCTTCGATAAGAGGTGTATCATTTTCAGACCACAGATCATCTGGGAACGTGAATACAGGACTGATTAGGGGAAAGGCTTTGTTGCTGTGGTGAGAGTCAGCTGATCAGTGTGGAATGGCAACCCCATAACCTGGAAAGGAGGTAGCAGTGGGGTACCCAGCTGAGACCAGTAGCCCTGGGAGTCATTCAAAGGTCAGAGGTACTCAAACTTGCAGGATGAGGTGCAGTCAGTGCCCTGTGTGCTGTGGCATTCCTGATCTGGAGACAACTGGGTCAACTGTCAGCATGTGTCACAAGCCTAGCGTAGAATGGTAACCTCTGCATCAAAACCGGAATCTTTCACTTTGTGCCCAGCCTATGATGGTGGTGTATATGTTGCCATGATCAGTGCAGTGAGTGTAATTCAGCCAGCAAGGGTGGCATTCTGGGTGGTGCAGGCTTGATCCACAGCTTGATTTCAGTCTCACCATGTGCATCTACCTGAATAACCCAGATGATTCATTTACTGGGTTTGATTGATTTCCCGTTTCGTGGTGCTAAAGAGGAGGTCCATAATCTACAGAGTGTCTGTTTTTGTGAGTTGAAGACCAAATGGTGAGGCTGCAACAAGGCTTATCAGGGACTGTATAGGCCAGAGCAGGAAGAGTTACCTTGAATTCACGCCACCTAACAGAGCAGCCATGTCCATTCTTGGTTCTTCAGAATTTGTGCTGAGGCAAAAATTCTGACCTGGTAAACTGGAGATTTGGAGAGTAAACAGGAATTTGGAGAGCCTCTCTGAATCCCACTAGGCCAGTGGCTTGGCTTTAGGCAACAGATTTCCGAAATGACACCATAGACGCTTCTTTGTGTAAAGTGGAGATGAGGCTGGGCTGAGTAAAGTTTTGAGTTTACTGTTTCAGTTTGACATGTGAAGCTTTTGGGCCTTTTTAGCCTTAAAGACCGAGTTCGCCCACACCAAAAGGAGAATATCAGGCCAGAGACACAGGAGACCATCTTGGAATAAATCTTCAGCGTTTGCAAGAGGCCCATCGGAAGATAACGGGTGCTTTTCGAAAAGGATATACCTGGTAGGTGAGGGAGGCCTGTTCATTCTTGCCTTATCATAGAGACTTGTAAGATAAAAGACTCATTAGGATTTGTGGACCCCAAAAGCACTTATTTGTGGGTTTCCCAAGTGAGTGAATCCCCACTGGGAACATATTACAGTTTATATCCAGTGTATACACGTATTTTTACAGTAATCTGTAGCATACATTCAGATTCAGGCACAGCAATAACAATGCATTGAATAAGCCCATGGCTGATTGTCTCACTTCCTTGGTCTACTGTGAAGTGCGTCCCAAATGCCATCAATGGAACAGAATCAGATGGGGCAGTAACTTAAGTAGCTGTTTCCAAACAGAGACATAAAAGTTCGAGTCCCTCTATTCTCCGCGGTATCCCAGCATGCTAGGATGCATGTGTATGGCCTTTGGTTTCCATTTGGGGACAGGGAATTCTTGGTCCCGACCCTAGCCATCATTCTACCTAAGGGGCTAAAGTCAGGGGACACAGGAGGGAAATCAGAGTACATGAAGAGGGAGAGGGTGGCTCCACCTCAGTACACAACACGTGTTTCCGCTTGCTTACGAACAGCATAGCCAGGTTGTTTATAACTCTGCTTTCACACTACCAGAAGGCCAGACTGAAGGCCAGGCAAAGATCGAGCTGTGATGTGAGAGCTTTTAAAATGCCTGTCATCATCTCATTTCCCAGTTTCTCTCTTCTCAGGTTTTTCTCGGTCTTGCTTCCTTTTTCCTGGTGTTTCTTACCCCAGGCGGCTGAAGTTAATCCTTGTGCCTGTAATGTTTTTATCCAGAGCATCCTGTGATGCTGCTTCAGCCTCGGGACCCCTCTCCCAAAAGTGAAACAAAGACAAACTCCTGTACGGGTTTCTCAGAGACCTGCCAGAAAGGTTGGATAGGACCACGATCCCTTGAAAATAATGTCTACATTGTTCCCTCTGGGACTAAGAGTGTAGGCTTCGGTGCCTTTGTGGGCACTGTTGACCTAGGATGTAGGGAATGGTTGATGGGAAGTTTAAATCCCACCAGTGCTCTCCCAATGCAAGATAGCTGCTTTTCTACTTGCTCAACCCTTATAATTTTGTGTTTGTGTTGTAAGCTTTGGGAAAGTTCCAGAGTTCTGCAGAAGTTGATACTGGCGGATTCTGCCAGCCCATTACTTGTTGGTGGGGCAGAGCCTTGGAGTTTCCTATTCTACCATTATGGTAGTCCGTCCCAACTCTTTGCCTCCTTTGATTCTAAATGGCATTGCTATTTTGTAAACAACTATGAAAAGAGAAAAAAAGAAACCTGTCAAATGATGATGTGCCCACTGACTGTACCACATACAAAAAGTAAAAAGTATTTTTAGATATGTGCGGTGTAAGATGGGAAACTGTATTCTGAGGTCCTGCATAGTTTCTCTTCCTTGATTACAATTGGTTTATCCCCGTCCATGATCCTTCCACGCCCCCCTCTTCTTTCTAGCTTGTGATTGGCACAATGGAAGAATCTAGAATTTACAGGCTACGAGTAAAAGCAGATAGGTTGTGTGACTCAGTCAAATGATATACTTCGACACCAAGACTCATATTGTGCTGGCAGAAGTAGCAGACGTTCCTTGCAAGATGATGAAGGCAGTAACTTTATAACAAAGAGCAGGACTTTGGTGAACCCAGTGTACTGCACTGAAGAGTCAAGAATGGAACCTCCTGGACCAGATGCTGGACCAGATCCTTCTGATGATCAGCGAGATTCACAGTGCAACAGGAACAAAGGAAAACCCTTAGGTAATAATCTCTGCTCAGTGCTTGGGCATTTTCAAATGCTGCTCATTTCACCTAACCTTTCTACAGCACAGGTAATGACAGGACAGTCAGTTTTCAGGTAGATGTGGTTTAGGTTAAAACATACCTCCGTTTTCCTTGAACAGGTTGGCAGTTATAATCGGGATGTGAATATGACAAGGTAGGAAGTCTAGTTATAAGAACCACATTGTTTCTCTGAATCGTTAAGAAGTGTGTGTGTGTGTGTGTGTATGTGTGTGTGTGTGTGTGTGTGTGTGTGTGTGTGTGAAAATGTTTGTGGCCTTTTGGCTGAAGTACTATGTTTTGCCCTGTATTTGATGCTTTAAATGAATGGAGTGGAGTGGAGTGGAAACTTAACCAATAATTACTGTGAAACCTCTATCTGCTCAGTTTATTTAAAATAATATTCACTAAAATTTGGAAACAGTATATGTTATCTGTGGCTTCGAAAGTAGGTTAACAAGACTGGTTTCCAGGCTGTGTTTTCTCCCTCCTGCTCCATTAGTTTAACAATTTAGTATTAAGAATTTAATACGTAAAATTTCATGAATAAAATCTCAAACCCTTACCTTGCCTTGTGGGTTACTTCTCAACCTTGTTTGATTTGAATGAGTTCTGTTATCACTTGGGATTTTTAAAAATAATTCTTGAGCACTCTGTGTATCTTTAAAATAATAGGAATAAGAGACGTATTTAAAAGTCCTTGCAAACAAGACAGATTATCTTCAGAGTCAGTCATTTTAACAACGTGTGTAAAAATAGCTTCAGGTTAAAATTGCTAAATTGTTTTAAATGGTTACAGTTTGAAATCTTCATAAAATTACAGTTTACATACACTGTTATTTCTTACACATTCAGTAATTGTATTCCCTCTTTATGTGTCCTTGAACTGAATGAGAAATGGTTTCGCTACTAAAATTGTGGATGCGATCATAGCAAAGTATTATTTGAAGTCAGCCTGTTCCTACTCCTCCTTCCTAGGCATACTTGTTTGTAAAATATACCAAGTACTAAACTTATCTTCAGATTTTTCAAATGAAATGTCCTACACACAAGACTGAGTAATTCAGAAAATAAAAAGATACCTACCTCCAGGGTAAATAAGTGAAGCATTATCACTTACTTTGAAGCACCCACCACTTGCTTGCCCACACTTATCTCAGCCGCCGCTGCTCCCTGGCAAAGTTATTCAAGTATTCTTTTGGTTTTGTTGACATCTTTTTCTTGGCCCGAAACTTGATGAACACCCAGAGTATGCTTGGTAAATCACCAGAAAATAATCATAAATCAGATTGGTCACCGGAAAACTTTGTCTCACTGTGGACTTGGTGCACTTTAGGTAGTCTTAAACTTCCTTGAGTATTTGTACTTGGTAGGAGTAAGCTGTTGAAAACATTCCTACCCTTTCTAAAATGTCTTAAGTTGGAACCAGTGGCTAAGTAAGAGTATTTATACTTTCGTTGAATGGTGCTCTTAGAGTGTAAGTGCCAATAGCTAATCACTACTAGTGTTAGTTGTTAAGTGGAGAGGTGTGGTTGCAGCAGGGAGGAAGGAGGGTGATCCCTCCTAATTAAGAATTTGAAAATTGTTTCACTGACTTACTGGGGAGCCTATGTCTAATTTCCAGCCTTAAATCATTGTCTGGATAGGATACCTGAACATAAATTTATGTACAGTTTACAGACTGGATTAATTTTACCCTTCTGGTACTTTTTTTTTTTTCTTCTATGAACCATCAGGAAAGGAGGTGTTACTATTGATGCAAGCCTTAAACGCCCTTTCGACTCCAGAGGAGAAGCTGGCAGTTATCTGTAAGAAATGTGTTGATCTTGTGAGTATTCAGGATATAGGCCCATAAAAAATATAACAAAATGGGCATGTGCCTGATAAACTTTTAAAGTAAGGTTTTGACATGGCTTTAAGTGGAAAGTTGTTTTTCATTACAAAATTGAAGGGAAGAATCTAACTTTTGAGACTTTGGTCGATTGCATGGTCTCATTTCTACGGTATGGTATATACGACGTTTTACTGCTTTCTGAGCTGTGGAATGGATTCCTTAAAAATCACTCAGCTCTAGCGTTCCTAGGCGAGCATTTCCATCATGTTCAGATGACTGACAGTTATGAGGATGTGATTTCTCTATGTAGTTTCAGGAATTCTAGCCACGAAAGCAGGATTAGATTCAAAAGCTTTTAACCATTTGACTGAAGTTGTGACTTTCACGAAGTAGTCTGGTAAAACACTACTATTTTTCATAAAAATAGTTTCTTAGCACCCACTGTATGCCAGGCATTGTGCTATTACTATTTTTTGGCATCTTCCAAAGAAACTGAATCGTAAGAAGCGTTTGTTCTCCTCTATGATCCATGTTATTTCACGTAGCATTCACCTTGGGTTATATGGAAGCACACTAACAAGGAAACTCTGCCATCATTTTAAAAGTGAAGAATGGGATAGAGCCTTTTGAAGAATAGTGGCAGGAATGTGTCAGAATTCTTGATTCTAATGTAAATGCTGAAATTATTGTGGTTTGTGAAGTATTTATGTGAATCATCAGTGATGAATTTTGTCTACTCACATTTGTTCTTAAAGCAACTACTCTATGTCATACATTTCTGTTTTCTGAATAACTGACTCTAAGCATAGAGCTGGAACAATTGGACTTATCTATCCCTTCAAGTGGCACAAGTATACCCCACTTAGCTTCTGGCATCTTCTGAAAATTGTGAGAAGCGGGATCCACCGAGGATCTCTGAATAGCCTAAGAATGGTCTGGATGCAAAGATGACAGAAATCAAAGTTGTTGGATTGCCATGTGAGGAAAGGAAAGAGCTATGCATCTCTGGGAGACAGCCAGGCATATACTTCTGGTCCCAGAGAACCCATGTATTTGCATATTTTAAAATGTGTTACGTAAGTCTGGCCTCCAATCAGTGCACATCTCAGTGCTCACCAAGATCTGCCTACTTTGGCACCCCCCAACCAGTCTTGACACACCAAACATGTGTATTTATGAAGAGCGAAATAGGCCATTGGACAATCCTGAGGTCTTAGAGAAAACCAAGACCTTGTGCAATACACAAGGCATTCCCTCAACACTGGGAGGGGGATGGCTTCAACTGTTGCAAAGAAACAGACACAGAGAGTCAAGAAAAATGAAGAAAGAGCGGAATGTGTTTCAAAGGAAAGACGAAGATAAAACCTCAGGGAAACAAACACATAGACAAAACATAATAACAGTGTAACAAAACAGAGTAAGTAATTTCTCTGTTAAGGTTCTACAGTGGTGGTCATGACGGTGCTAATCAAACCTGGGAGAAGAATGGGTGAGAACAGTGAGCACTTTAACAAAGAGATAGAAAATAAAAAAGAGATCCAAAGAGGAGTGGTGGAGCAGTGGAATAAATAACTGAACTGGAAAATAACACTAGAGCATTTCCAACAGCAGACCAGCTGAGGTAGAAGGGGTTAGTAAGCTTTGTAGCAAGAGCAATGGAGTTCACACAATCAGAGCAGGAAAAGGAAGAAGAATAAGACAAAAGTGAAGATCGGTAAAGGGACTTATGGGACAACATCAAGTGGATTACCATTTGCATTATAGGGATCCAGATGGAAAACAAAGTGAGGAAGAGGAAGAAAATTTACTTCAAAAATAGTCTGGTGGTTTAGTGGTCACAAACTCCTTTAGTTTTTGTCTGTCTGGGAAAGTCTTTACCTGTCCTTCGATTCTGAATGACAGCCTTGGTGGATGAAGGATTCTTGGTTGCATATTTTTGCCATTCAGCACATTGAATATTTCCTGTTACTCCCTGCGGACCTGCCAAGTCTCTGTTGACAGGTCAGCAGCTAACTTTAACCCCTGTAGGTTAAGGACTTTTTTTTTTTATCCCTAGCTATTTTCAGAATTTGTTCTCTCTCTTTTTAACTTTTATTTAATTCCGGGTTACATACAGGGTCATAATGGACTCAGGAGTAGAATTCAGTGATTCATGACTTCTGTGTAACATCCAGGTATACTCGTCTCAAGAAGTGCCCTCCTTCATGTCCCTCACCCATTTAGTCCATCTTCCCATGCTCCTACCTTGACCAATCCTTAGTTTGTTCTCTGTATTCAAGAGTCTCTTATAGTGTCTCTCAATCTATTTTTATCTTATTTTTCCTTCCCTTCCACTGTGTTCCTCTGTTCTGGTTCTTTAATTCCACATATGAGTGAAGTCTGTCTTTCTCTGACTGACTGATTTCGCTTAGCATGATACACTCCAGTCCTGTCCCCGTTGTCGAAATGGCAGGATTTCATTCTTTTTCTTTGCCAGGTAATATTCCGTTGCATAAAAATACTACGCCTTCTTCTTTATCCATTTGTCAGTTCAAAGCAGTTGGGCTCTTTCTATAATTAGTGCTGCTCTGTAAACATTTAGGCGCATCTACACCTTCGAAACAACATTTTTCAGGGTAATGCTGGGCTCATGGAATCAATTTGGAAATATTCCTTACATTTCTATGGTTTTAGAATGGCTTCAAAAAATAGGTATTAACTCTTCTTTGAATGTTTGGTAGAATTTCTCTGGGAAGCCATCTGGCCCGGAACTGTTTTGGTTGCGACTTTTTTGATTACTGATTCCATTTCCTTAATGGTTATGGGTCTGTTCATACTTTCTATAGCTTCTGTTTCAGTTTTGATAGTTTGTGTGTTTTCAGGAGTCTGTCCATTTCTTCCAGAGAGCCCAATTTGTTGGCATATCACTGCTCATAATATTCTCTTATTGTTGTCTTTATTGCGGAGGTACTGTTTGTCATGTCTCCTATTTTATACCTGATCCGATGTTAGATTTTGAGTCTTTTTTTTTTTTACTATTTATTTTTGTCTAGGGTTTATTAATGTTGTAAATTCTTTGAGAGAACCAGCTCCTAGTTTCGTTGCTCTGCTCTACTGTTTTGTGGATGAATCAATGTCATTGATTTCTGCTCTAATCTTTATGATTTCCCTTCTTCTGTGGGTTTTGGGGTTTATTTGCCATTTGTTCCACTTCCTTCAAGGGTCAGTATTGATTGTGTGCTTGGGACCTCTCTTGCTTCTTGAGATATGCCTGATTTGGAATATATTTTCCTCTTGGGTCTACCTTTGCTGCATCCCAAAGGGTTTGGACTGTCGTGTTTCCATTTTCATGACTTCCACGTATTTCTTTATCTCTTTGCTAATTTCTTGGTTAACTCATTTATTCTTTAGTAGGGTGTTCTTTAGCCTCCATCTTTTTAAGGGCTTTCCATCTTTTTTCGTGTTCTTGGTTACATGTTTCATAACCTTGTGACCTGAAAATATGCATGGTATGATGTCGGTCTTTTTTGCACCTGTGGACAGCTGACTTGTGACTCAGTATGTGATCTATGCTGGAGAATGTTCCATGTGCACTCGAGAAGAGTGTGCATTCTGCTGCTTTCGGATCAAATGTTCTGAATATATCTGTTTAGTCTCTCTGGTCCAGTGTGTCATTCGAAGGCATTGTTTCCTTGCAGATTTTAAGTCCTTTACATTTATGGTACTAGTATCAGTGATGTTCTCTGTTATTAATTGATTTATATACTTGTGTGGTCCAACTTGGAGACATAAATATTTACAACTGCTGGATCTTCTTGTGGACAGTCCCCTTAATTACGACGTACTGCCCTCCTCTATGTCTTGTTATGGTCTTTGTTTTAAAATTTAGTTTGTGTGATATAATTATGGCTACTCCAGCATTCTCTTGATGTCCATTATCATGATGGGTGGCTCTCCATCCCCTCATTGTCAATCCGCAAGTGTCTTTAGGTATAAACTGGGTGTTGTGTAGGCAGCATTTGGGTGGACCTTGTCTTTAAATCCATTCTGATACCCTAGGTCTTTTGACTGGAGTATTTGGTCCATTTACCTGGAGAGTGATTATTGACAGATGTGAATTTAGTGCCATTGTGTTACCTGTGAAGGTGGTCTTTCTTGTGAAATTCTCCGGTCCTTTCAGACTTTGGTTGCTTCTGATCTGTTTGTGGTGGTTTGCTTTGCTTTGCTTTGCTTTTTTTTTTTCCTTCTCTATGTTTTGTTTTGCTTTGTTTTGTTTCCTACACTCCTAGAGATTCCTTGCAGGACCTGTTTAGTGGTCATGAATTCCTTTAGTTTTTGCTTGTCTGGAAAACTCTATCTTTCCTTCTTTTCTGAATGACAGCGGTACTGGATAAAATGTTCTTGGTCGCACATTTTTCTGATTCAACACGGTGAATGTATCCTGCCTGTCCCTTTTGGCTGGCCGAGTTCCTGTGGACAGATCTGCTGTGATCCTGGCCTGTTTTCTCTTGTAGGTGAAGAACTCTTGTTGCCCTTGTTGTTTTCGTTATTCTTGCCTTGTCTATGTATTTTGTGAATTTGACTACGGTATGCCTTGGAGTTGCTCATTTTTCGTTGAAGGTGCTTCTTGGATTTCGATGTCTGTGTCCTCCTCCAGATTAGGCAAGTTGTCTGCTATAATTTGCTCACATAAACCTTCTCCTCCCTGTTCTCGCTATTCCCCTTCTTGAACTCCTATGATATGAACGTTACTCTTCTTTAATAAGTCACTGAGTTGTCTAAGTCTTGTACCATGATCTTTTGCCTTTGTTTCCATCCTCTTTTGCTGGTCCGTTCCTTTCCCCCATAACGTTATATTCTGTATCACTGATTTGCTGCTCTGCTTTTTCCATCCTTGCCGTCATGGCATCCATTCCAGATTGCCTCTTGGGTTTTTATTTCGGCCTGACTAAATTTTAGTTCTTTTATCTTTGCAGAAACTGTTTCCCGTCTGTCTTCAACTCCAGCCAGTAGCCTTATAATAGTGGTTTTAAGTTGTAGTTCAGACATCTTACATGTATCTGTGTTGATTAAATCACAGGTGTCTAATTTGTTTGTTTGTTTCTTTCTTTCATTGTGAGTGATTTCTTCCATCCTGTCATTTTGGAGGAAAAAACAAATTCAAAACATAAAAGGTTGAAAGTCAAATATTAACAATAAAACTAAACAGCCATTGGAAGGCAGCTAGACCCAAGGTGTGTTTCCATCGGGTTGCTAAAAGACACTTGATAGAAAAGGCAAGAAAGAGAAAGGGGAACAAAGTTTAAAAATTCACAAATTAAACAGACTTTAAGTAGAAAGTAGAATGGAACTATTACAGAAAATAAAAAATATTTTTAAAAGCTTAACAATTTGTTCTTCCTGTGTGCAAGAAAAAGAAACCAAAGTAAACAAAGGAGAACGGAAAAGAACATCCGCAAAAACAGAAGCAAAGAGCGTGAACGGATGAAGCAGCATACAGAATGAAATCCGAATGGAGTTGCATCACTCTTCTGTAGAACGGAAATTTTGCAGTACACTATAGTCCATAAACTTAACAGGTGGAAGGGATTTGTGCTGGTCCTTTGGGGGATGTGTCTGGAGGGTGCAGGATGGTGGGGCTCGGTGAATGGACTTAGTTCTCTACTTGGTGGCACAGCTTAGCTCACTGGGATTGATCAGTGTGTGTGCCAGGAGGCTACACGCTAGAGAAGAAAATGACTTCGTTCGGCTCAGTAGTCTCACAGATGGGAATTATGTACTCGTACACACACGTGATCAAGCACCCCTCCTTTTGGTCAGGCTTCTATCTGGTCCCTGTCTCCCCTCTGTGTCCAGGCTGTCTGCCTGCCAGGCAGCACTTTCCTCCAGAGTTTTATCTCACATGGGGCTGTGTCTCAAAAGCCCACACTGCAGAGATTTCCCTGACTTGGACCCGCACCAATTTCCTGGGGGAAGGGAGGTCTCAGGGTGCCAAGGACGGGTGGAAACTTGCCCCCAAAAGAGTCGTCTGATCGCACAGCCTCAGAGATTCAGAGCTTATAACAAATCACAGCACACAGCTGGTGCCAGGTTTCACCACACCCTGCGGGCTTTGTCTCAATACGAGCAAATGTGGCAGCCGTCCTGGGCCCGGGGGATCTTTTCCCATGGGGAGGCCATATGGCCTCTACCAAATTTCTCCCCAAACAGGGGAGGAGCTTCTCCCTGTGTGGCACAGGGACCCCCCAGACGAGGCTGCCTGTTCCTGGGGGTCCTCCCTGCTTTCTCACCAGAGCACCGCCAGGTACTGAGCTCTGAAACTCCAGAGTCGTGCTCCACTGTTTACACCATCACAATCCTGTGGCATTGAAACTCTTTCCTTTCTTCCCGTCGGTGGTGATGGGAAGCAGATTTCTTGTCCAGTGCCCTTTGAGTGTTTTCACTCTTTCTCTGTCTCTCTCTGTCTCTCTGGCTACTCTCGGGGGGACTGCATTTCTTGCAGGGTCCCAATGTGCTGCACTCTCCCCCTTTCTCTTTCTCTCTCTGCCCTCTTTCTGCACATTCGGCTCCTTGCCCTCCGTGGCTTTTCTCTACACCGGTTTACTTCTTTGCGCCACATACCTGCTACGTTCTGCAGCTCAAGGTATGCCAATTGTGGCGTTAATCCTCAGAGCAATTTCCCAGGTGTTTACAATGGATTGGTGCTGATCTAGCTGCCTTTGAGGGATGCGACAAGTTCAGGGTCTCCATACTGCTCTGCCACCTTATCTGCTATCTGCCGGAATTCTCTCTTATCGTTGTATTTTGCGAATTTCCCTATGATACGTCATGATGTTGATCTGTTCTTGTTGATTCTGAGGGGAGTTCTCTGTGCCTGTTGTACTTGAATGCCCGTTTCCCACCCCAGTAAATAGGGAGCTCTCAGGCACAGATGGGCAGCGTAGGATGTATGTGAGTCCTGCCTCCACAGGCGGTGACTGTGCTGCTCCCTGAAGTCCCAGTGTGTTGGTGTTGGAGGGGAAATGGCGCTACTACAATCTCCTATCCCTGCACAGGGCAATTTCTCACCCCCTGCTGTTCAAGCAGCCCTCCCAGAAGAGTGAGGCCAGTCAGCAGCGGGATCATGAGCTGAGCCAAAATCTAGAGTTGGATGCTCTACTGCCTGGAGTCACCCAGGCACCCCTGACTTGCTGGTGCTTGGCAGGATCTTTGGTCTTTGGGGAAGTAACAGACCCTGTTCCAAAGTACTCCAGGAAGAGGATTGTTCCCTCCCGTGCACCCTGAAGATCCCTGCACCATGCTGTGTACCCCGGGACCGTTTACCTCTCCCCGGGACGCCACAGCTCTGCTCCTGGAAAAGTCACACACTTCCAAAACCTGAGCTTGAGTCCCAAGTGCTGTTTGAAAAACAAAGCAGAGCAGAGCAGGCGGGCAAAGACCTGCGGCCCTTTTCTTGTGTGCTTTTTTGCGCCCTCCTCCACCCCCAGTCCCGTGGGCAGAGAGGGTTTCCTCTTGTGCAAACGCCGTGCCTCTCTCCTTCTCTTCCCTTCCACGGAAAGCGTTCCCTCCCCTCCTCCAAAAATGCCACCGCCATTTTTCTCTCCCCCAGTTCACTTCCATGCACTCGCACCCCCATCTTGTCTCCCTCCAGCTGAGGAGATCCTTTTGCCGCTGCACACATTTCACTTCGATATTCTGGGTGTTCGTCGGAATCTGACATCAGGAAGGCTGTGTTCCTGGTGTATTTTGGGTATTGAGCCCTTATCAGATGGGTCATTTGCACCCATCTTCGCCCATTCAATAGACTGCCTTCTGTTCTGTGGATGGTTTCCTTTACTGTGCAGAAGCTTGTCGTTTGTCATCATCTCCGTAGGTTTTTGTTTTCTTTTCTTTGGTTTTGCTTATGTTTTCCTTGCCTCAGGAGACATCAGACAATGTCGCTATGGGAGATGTCAGAGAACTTTTTGCATGGGTCCTCTTGTAGGAGTTTTATGCTTTCAGGTCTCTCCCCTAGCTACTCAGTGCGTTTTGAATTGATCTGTGTGTGTGGTGTCAGAAAGTGGCCCAGCTTCGTTCTTCTGCAGGTTGCTGTGCACTTTTCCCAAAGCCGTTTGCTTGTCTTTTTTCTCCTGAGCCTTCTCTCCAGCTTTGTGAAACATTAGCTGGACATATAGTGGCGCGTGTATTTGGGGGGTTCCTATTCTGTACTATTCATCTGTATGTCTTTTTCTTTTTTGCGTCAGTACCCTATATTTTGATTACTACCGTTTTGTACTCTATGTTGAAATCTGGTTTTATGATTCGTCCTGTTTGTTCTTCAGTGGGGAATTTTTTGAATATTCAAGATCTTTTGTATTTTCCTACAAATTTCAGTATTATTTGTTTTAGATCTATGCGGAAGATTGTTGGTATTTTGAGAGGGATTGCATTCAATGTGCAGATTGTTTTGGGTGATATGGACATTTTAACAGTATTCTTCCAATCCATTAATATGGAATATCTTTCCATTTAGTTCGTGTCATCTTCAATTTATTACACCAGTGTTTTACAGTTTGTTCAGTATCGATGTTCAACCCCCATGGTTCAGTTTATTCAAAGGGTTATTAGGTATATTTTCGTAAAATTGTAAATGGTGTTGTTTCCTTAATTTTTCTTTCTACTATGTTGTATGACTGGACAGGACTCACACACTACTGATTTCTGGGTATTAATTGTGTATCCAGCCACTCTCCCGAATTAGTTTATGACTTGCTGTCTTTAGGATTTTCTACGCATAGTCTTTAGGATTTTCTATGCATAGTAGCGTGTCACCTGCAATTAGTGAGAGATTAGTTTCTTCTTTACCAGTGTGGATGCTCTCATTTATCTTTTTCTGGCCTGATTTCTGTGGCTAGGTGGATAAAAGTGGTGAGGTGCTCATCCTTGTCTTCTTCCCGATCTTACTTGAACTTTCATCTATTCTGAGGTGTATGGTGTTAAATGTCCCGCTTCATTCCTGTCTCTTTCTTTCTTTCTTTTTTCTTTTTCTTCTTAATGTGGATATTATTCCCCCAGCATCCTATGTTGCAGGGGCAGATTTTGCCCTGTTGACTGTTCTTGACACCCTTGTTGAAAATCGTTTGACGATGTATTTGGGAAGTTATTTCTTTCCTCTTTATTTCATTGATCTTCATGTTTGTCTTCATCCCAGCACTACACCGTTTTGGTTACTGTAGCTATGTAGTAAGTTTTAAAGTCATGAAGTGACAAACATCCATGTGTTCTTTTTCAGTATTTTGCTCCTCTAGTCCCTTGAGATTCCATGTGATTTTAGGATGGGTCTTTGTACTTAAAAACAAACAAAGAAAGAAACACACCACTGATAATTTGATAGAGACGGAACTGAATCTGTAGATCACTTTGGTAAAACACCCTCCTTAACCGTGCCCTGATAATAGTATAGCCAATGCTTTCTCTTTTGACTCTTTCTGTATGCAATATGTTTTTGTACCCATTTTTCCTACCTGTTTGTATTTTGGACATGACGTGAATCTCTTGCTCACAGTATGAAGAAGGACCCTGGTTTGATTTGCTCATTTATTTCTTTACTTGCATTTTTCATTGAGATATGAATAACATAACATTTTATTACTACAGGGCAATGATTAGATATCTGTATCTCATGCTAATGGTCACAATAAATCTAGTTAACATCCGTCAGCACTCATGGTGGCAAATTTTATTTTTCTTCTGACAAGAACTTGTAAGGTCTTCTGCCATATCAGTGACAATGATATGGTACACTGTTATTAGCTGCAGTCATGACACAGTCCACTACATCTTCAGGAGTTGTTTATGTTAATAACTGGAAGTTTATACCTTTTGACCACATACACCCATTCTTGGCTCCCTCGGCCCTGTTTCTGCCCACCACCAGAATTTGTGTTGTTTGCTTCTGTTTTATGAGTCACATATAAATCAGAACACACAGGATCTGTTTTTCCCAGTCTGACTCGTTTCACGTAGCATAATGTCCTCAGGTACCATCCATGTTGTTGCAAATGGCAGCATTTCCTTACATTTCTATAGTTGAGTAATATGCCTTCTCTCCCTTCTCCTCTCTCTCTCTGACTTTGTCTTTATCCAGTCATCAGTTGTGGACACATAGGAGGATTCCCTGTGTTGGCTAATGTAAATACTGCTCAGGGCACATATATTCTTTAGTTTGTATGTTCACTGCCTTCACGTGAAGACTCATGAATGGAACATGGACGTTCTATTTTTCAGTTTCTGAGAAACCTTCATACTAATCACCATAGTGACTCTCTGGGTCTGCATATATTTCAGGGTTGTTCTCTTTCTATTCCCATTCCATTGCAATTTGGATAGAGATTGTGTGAGCTGGTAGATTGCCTTGAGTAGCATGAACATCTTAAAATAGTTCGCTCTTGAGGCGCGTGGGTGGCTCAGCCGAATCAGCATCTGACTGAGGCTCAGATCATGCATGACCTCATGGTGTGCGAACGTTCGAGCCCCATGTTGGACTCTGTGCTGACAGCTCAGAGCATTGGAGTCTGCTTTGGATTTTGTGTCTCCCTCTCTCTCTTCCCCTTCCCTGCTCATGCTCTCTCTGTCTCTCTCTGTCTCTGATGCTCTCTCTCTCAAAGATCAAGAAGCCTAATTTCATAAAATGTGAATTATTTTACCCTCACGAGCATGGAATATCTTTCCACTTATTTGTATCTTATTCATGCCCCCCGGGCCTCACATTGATGTCATGTAGTTATCTTAACAGTTGCTGATGGAGTGTTTAAGGTTCTCTATACATAGAATACAGTGTCATAAAAAATCAGACATCCCTACTTTTTTCCTTTCCTATTTGAATGTTTTAATCATTTTTGTCTTGTCTAACCACTTCACTAGTATTTCTGATAGTTTGTTGAGTTAAAAGTGGTGAGAGTGCCCATTCTTGTCTTTTCTTTTTTTTCCCCGGATCTTAGAGGAATAGCTCTCAACTTTCCACCGTGGACTGTGATGTGAGCTGTCGGTTTGTCGTATATGGCCTTTATTGTAATGAGGTGTTTTTCCTGCTAACCACTTATCGAGAGTCTTTATCATAAATGGATATTGATTTGTTTGCAGTTACTGTGGTGATCATAGATTTTTATCCTTTATTGTTATCATCGTAGCGCATCTTTTACTCATGAATGTCGAACCGTCCTTGAGTCCTTGGAATAAATCCCACTCGATCGCGATGAATGATTTGCTGATCGAATCATTGAACTTAGTTTCGTAATATTTTTCTGAGGACTTTTGCACCTATGTCCCTCGAGGATATTGGCCTGTAATTTTCTTTACTCTGTGTACTTGCCTAGTTTTACTGTCAGAGTAAGACTTTCGTCATTAAAATGAGAGTGGAAATTTTCCCTTCTCAGGTTTTTTGGGAGTTTTTTGATGAGATTGTTTTAAAAGTTGGATAGCATTGGTCTCTGAAGTCCTGGGTCCTAAACATTACTTTGTGGAGAAATTTGTTGATAACCGAGTCAGCCTTCTTACTTGGAATTTGTATCTTTATATCTTCTATTTTTCATCATTCTGCTCTTGGGTTATCTTTTCTAGGAATTTATCCATTTCTTCTACACTCTCCCTTTATTTTCCCCTCTACACTTGTGCATGATACTCTCTTAGAAGCCTTTGTATTCTGCGGTATTTTGCGTAATGTCTCCTTCATTGGTGATTCTATTTGAGTCCTCTAGTTTCCTTGGTAAGTGTACGTAGTTTGGCAATTTTTTTTTTTCCAATACCAGTGGTCACTATTTTTTTCTATTACCTTTGTAGTCTCTATTCCTTTTAGTCCACTCTAATCTGTGTTATTTCCTTCCTTCTGCTAACTTTGGGCTTTGTTATCCCTGCCCCCACCCTATTTCCTTGAGGTATAAAGTAGGTGGTTCATGTGGGGTCTGTGTCTTGACATAGGTACCTATTACTGGGAACTTCCCTATTGCAGATTTTTGGATGGTCTGTTTTGTGCACCACCTTTGTTATGTTGTTTATTCACCTTAACTTGTCAGAAGAATTATTTTTGTATTTCCTTAGATTTTTTCATCGGTCCATTGGTTTCTCAATATGTGACGTTTAATCTCCACACATTTGTGAATTTTCCCAATTTTTTCTTGTTATTGCTTCGTTTCATACCATATTTCTTTCCAAATGATGCTTGGAATGATTTCAGTCTTCTCAAATTTATGAACACGAACACTTTGTTTGGGGCCTATCGTAAGATCTAACCTGGAGAAAGTTATATGTGCACTAGAGAGAAATGTGAATTGTGCTGCTTTGGGGTAGGGTGTCTGGTCTATGTCCGCCAAGTCATCTATGTGTTACTTGTTTAAATCCCTAGGTTGATTTTCTGTATGCATGATCTTCTTGTCTGTAGTGGACGAAATGACACAAAGAGAAGACACATACAAAAGACAGAGACAGACACTACTCCGGCCGGAGGAACAATTCTCCGCAAGTCCCTCTTGCGGTTTAGTTTATACTCCGGTAACTGGATACAAACTGAAAGTTACAAGATGCATTCCTTTACCAAATACGGGCAAGTAGCCAAACACATTTCAAGGGCAGGGGGGAGCAAAGGGAGGAACCGACCACAAGATGTTTACTAAGAGGCCTGCGCACAATCCCAGCCTCCTCCTTATTTCTGAGGAGGGCATGTTCCCTGGTGTGTGAGCGGATCATTAATCTTGGATATTGTGTGCAGCCCTCTTGGCAGAACATCCTGTTTGAGGGCATGATCTACCCAGGCAGAGAGTCCCGTGTGCAGGCACATCTCCGCGTCCCTAACCACGCTGTGTCCCACAGCTCCCTCTTTTTTTCTGAGAAGCGGTAGCAAACTGTAAGGCGGCGAGAACGCATTGTCTATCCTTTTTCAGTTGTTGCCTTCTTCGCCAGCACCGGAAGACTAAAATAATAACACAGCATATAAGTATTCACGAGGACAGTTGCAATGAGGGTAGACACATGTCCAAGAGGATTCAAATTATTCATCCCTTTCTGTAAATCCCTTAACAGATCGGACCCAGTAATGTCAGGTAGGTTTTGCTAAATGTAGACAATATTTGCTGGTCTAATGCCGTAATTTCCTTAGTTAGGTTTTGATGCCCTCATAATGACCGTTTCACCGTTTCCCAACCTTCACTCATGTTAAAATGAACAGATGTTATACATAATTGAGAGGAGTTCCAATCACATTTCAATACACTTCTTGAGGATAACACAGTTAATTGATCCCCAAGCCACGAAACAGCATGTTGAAGACTGAGTACATCAGGTGCAAGGTTGTGCATCCAGATCTCGTTGTTGTTGCCATAATAAATGAGAGTCTTTATGCCATTCCTGTACAAAGTCGGCTATTTGAATCCTTGATGCAAAGCAAGTCCAGCCACGGTTGCGGTTGCAGTAACTGCAGCCACTGCAAGAACCGAAGCTATGATGAGTACAAGCATGCATCGGGACCGGTGAAGCAAGGTCTGTATAGCAGTCACAAAATGAGATACAACAAAAGAGTCTGACCAAGGTCTTGTCAAATTTACAGGCAACCATGCTTCGGTTTGAGTTTTAACAATCACCAATGAAAAATTAGAGTTATTGATTTGTGTTTCATAATTTTCGACCATTACTGATTTACACATTGTATTAAATTAAAATGATTACATGATATAGATCCCTCTGTGGCATTCCAAGTCCAATGCCCATGCAATAATGCAAAGGGGTATCGTAGACAAGCCGTAGCAGAATAGGAGTTATTAACATGCAAGTTAACATGAACGGGACCTGAACTTTCAGTCTTTTTCAAAGTATACTTTCCCGACCATATAGTGAGATTCCCTGAAAGTGCCCATAATTTCCAAATATTCCCTTGAAAGTGGGGATACCCTAACAAATGTAACTGAGGGGGAAAGAGCACAAACTGCTGCCGTTTTACGGTTTCATTACCGTTACCCATTAAAGGACCGTTAATCCGATGCCATTTAAAAGTTTTGTTAGACCATTTTTCCAAAATTTGATCATGGTCAGGGCTCCAATCTACAATAAGAAATCCAGAAAAATTCATGACCTCAAAAGGCCGATGACGTCGGCATCTTTCCCATTTCAAAGATTCTAGAGAAGAAAGAAAAAATTAGAAGGGCATAATGGTATAAAGGTATCAGGATGGTGACTCATCGGCGTGGTAGAGGTGTTGAATCCCCTGGTGGAAACAAGCAGAGTAAAGACAGCAGGATGATAATTATTATATGTTACCCCGCAGGTATTATAAGAGTAATGATTATGCTTTTTTGGGTTTTTTTTTGTTTTTTGTTTTTTAATTTTTTAATGTTTTATTTACTTCTAGGAGAGAGACAGCATGAGCAGGAGAGGGTCAGAGAGAGAGGGAGTCACAGACTGAAACAGGCTCCAGGCTCTGAGCTGGCAGCCAGCACAGAGCCCGACGCGGGGCTCGAACCCACGAACCGCGATATCATGACCTAAGCGAAAGTCGGACGCTTAACCGACTAAGCCACCCAGGCGCCCCATATGCTTTTTTGTAGAGAGGCAAAAGGGATGTCCTCCGATGCACAAGGGGAAACCCTCCACTGCAGCAGTAACATTACTTATGTTATATTGATTATTATGATGATACACATACTCAATTCCTCCACATGTAGGTGGTGGGAAGAATGCGGTTTCATTGGTGCATACCCGTACTTCAAGTTCACCCCAATAGACAGCTATCACAAGAGGAGGATTAGGAACATAAGCCAAATAAGTATATTCTATCGCTTGTGCATACGTTACCTGACAGGTAACCACAGCCATAGTTTCCTCTCTTTTCCTTCGAAAATGCAATTCTGTTGCTGATAGATTTTCTTTGCTCCAAATATCCAGACAATTTAAAGTAAGTAAGGTTTTACTCACGATGACTTTTGGCTTCATACATCTCTCCTGTTCCCCCTTTTTTATTTTTTCAATATGCTCGCATAAAGTGCAATTAGTTCTTTCAATGATAGCTTGTCCTTGACTATTACAAAGGATGCCAAAAGTACGAATTCCATGATATTAGGGAAAAAATGAGCTAAT
The DNA here is from genome assembly GCA_017311185.1 of Proteles cristata cristata. NCBI lineage: Eukaryota > Metazoa > Chordata > Mammalia > Carnivora > Hyaenidae > Proteles > Proteles cristata. Next base: position 85,807 of record JAESUZ010000335.1, read on the forward strand.
TTTGCAGATTGGTAGGTGGGTGCATTATCAGTTTTCAATTCAATTGGGACCCCCGTAGCTGCAAAACCAGATACTAAATGTTAATAACAGCGTCAGCCTTTTCAGAATGTAATGCAGTAGCCCATTGGGAGAAATAGCATAAGATTTTTTTAATACTTTAGAGTTACTATGTTGCAAACGATGTTCGTGTTCTGCTGCTTCTATAGGATGAAGCAATGCATCAATTGCAGCATTTCTGAAGGACAGGGGTCCAGGAAGGGTGGAATGTGCACGGATATGGCTAAAGAAAATTAATTCTGAACGCCTCAGGAGTGATCGTTGTACCTGATAAACCAATTTGTCAATATCTGTCTTAAGAGTTAGAGGCAGGGAAACCTGAGGAAGCTGCAAACAAGAGAGAACAGCCTACCGGGAATCTGAAGCAATGTTAATAGGGAGCTGAGGAAAGTCTTGCAGAACTAAAGAAACAGCCCACAGCTCAGCAGGCTGTACAGAGAATGAACGGGGAAGGACTTTAGAGCGTTCAAAGGTCCAATATCCAGCGGCGTTTTTATTTGCATCAGTAAAAACAGTGGGTCCCTTAACTGGAACATCTGAAATCGGAGACTGAGGTATCACGGGGTTAGTTGGAAGACAATCAATCAATTTAGATGACGGATAGTGATTAGAAAATGAACCAGGAAACGAAGCAAGGGAAATCTGCCAATTTTCACTAAACTGTAAACATACAGCTCTCTGAGCCTTCGTTAATTGGGTAACAGTCTGCTGTGGAAGATCCGCCCAGGGTTTCTGGTGTTTTAGGTATTCTGTTTGGAAACAGGAGGGGGAGGGGAAGGCAGAAGAGGCAAGTTGACAGCAGGGGGCAGAGAAAGAATTAGCAGTTTTAAATTCTGTGAGCTTAGACAGAGGACTAGACTTAAACTTTGTTAGGCAGTCTATATCAGTCTGGAGAAGACAAGGAACTTCCCCGAAACAAAAGGAGTTTCGACAGCTGCTTGGGAATATTCCTTAAAGTCCCCGTCCCGAGGTAAACCAGCCGCAGTTGGCTTCAATGGTAGCCATTAATCTTGGGAAAGAATGAGTGAGAAGCCCTCAATTTTCTGCAATCCTTTTTCATATGTCCAGGCTTCCCACAATGGTAACAATGGCTGCCCTTAGAGGGCTTCCTAGCCTGAGCCAAAGCAGTAGCAAAAACAGCAGCATTATGTTCAGTTCCCCCTACTCCTGAACAAGCTCTAATACATTCAGCTATAGAAGCCCCGTGTCCCTTTAAAGGGCCCAAAACACGTTTACATTCCGGGTTTGCATTTCGAAAGCAAGTGTCTGCAAAAGTATCTCCGAGATCTCATCACGTCCAACAGCCCGCTCAACAGCCACCCGCAATCTAGCAACAAAATCAGTATAGGGTTCTTTGGGTCCTTGTAAAGATTTTGTGAAAGAAGACTGAGCGTGGCCAGTAGGTACAGCACGGCGCCAAGCGCTAAGAAATACCTGGCGCTCCTGCTGTAAATCCTGGTCAGGATATTGAGCCTGATCTCTTATGGCTTGAAATTGTCCCTCTCCCATTAATTTATCCTCCAGGCGACCAGGAAGGTTCTGCCCCTCATTAGTTCGGCCTCTTTTCGGGCTTCCTCTTCCCACCAGCTCCTTAATTATAACCATTTGGGATCCTTCAAGCACAGCCTGAGCTCTAGCTTCCCAACCCAGGGGTAGAACCAATTTTGTTTTCCCTATCGAATCTAACATAGCTAGTACAGAAGGGGATTGGGGACCATATTGAGCGACAGCAGCTTTAAGATCCTCGAGAAATTCATATTCAAAAGGCAAATATTGAACATTAAGCATATTGTTGGGAGCTGCTTGCCTCTGAATTGGAAATAATTGTGGGGGATCAATAAAACCACCAGAAGGCGCAAGGATATCATCATCATAGAACATGGACACAGGAAAGGAGAAGGAACGCCCGTCTCCACCCACATCCAGAGCCCCGTGAGATACCGGAAAAAGAGAGGCATAGGGAGGCCGCGTGGGAGTAGGAACCTTCTTTGTTCCTTCATTTTGTGTTTTCCACCATTGTGGAAAAAGTCGAGTCACTTTTTCAGCCTCGTCGTTCCCGTCAGACGACGAGGAGGACTCACTAGAACTATCAGAATCGGCATCTGATTCCCCATCCCTGGAATGCAAAACGGTGGCCGCAGAACCATCATTTAAAGCGGCAGCATCTGATTCTTTTGGTTTCTCATTAGGAACTTCCTCATAAACCACCTCAGATTTTGTAGATTTAGTTTCACTATCTGTAGAAAGCAATGCAAGTGCTTGAGTGATAGCACTACACAGAGCCCACAATTTCAAAGGAATTCTGTTACCCTTCTGGTGCTGCTGCCGTAATTCCTTCTGTATTAATTTCCATTCCTTTAGGTTTAATTGTACTTTAGTTTGGCACTTAAACCAATAAAAATACTGCTCCACAAGGCGGAATAACTCAGATAAACGGCGACTAGATACCTTCACCCCGATGGAGTGGAGAAGTCCTTTGACTAGCTCCACGTATTGTGCCTTTGCTGATGGGGAATGCCCCATAATTTTGCCAAAAATTCCCCTGCCTTGGACCTACAATCCCCGAGGGGTACTCACCCTTTCGGTTTCGTTCGCCCTCAAGCCCGCACTTTGGGCTCCAGATGTAGCGGACGAAACGACACAAAGACAAGACACACACAAAAGACAGACACAGACACAACTCCGGCAGGAGGAACAAGTCTCTGTAAGTCCCTCTTGCGGTTTATTTTATACCCCGGTAACTGGAAACAAACTAAAATTTACAATTCCTTTACTAAATGCATTCCTTTACCAAATAAGGGCAAGTAGCCAAACACATTTCAAGGACAGGGGAGAGCAAAGGGAGGAAGCGACCACAAGATGTTGGCTAAGAGGCCTGCTCACAATCCCAGTCTCCTCTTTATTTCTTTTCTTTTTTTTTTTTTTATTCTAGGAGAGACAGAGACAGTGTGAGCAGGGGAGGGTCAGAGAGAGAGGGAGTCACAGACTGAAACAGGCTCCAGGCTCTGAGCTGGCAGTCAGCACAGAGCCCGACGCGGGGCTCGAACCCACGAACCGCGAGATCATGACCCAAGCGAAAGTCGGACGCTTAACCGACTAAGGCACCCAGGCGCCCCTCCTCTTTATTTGTAAGGAGGGCATCTTCCCTCGTGTGCTAGCGGATCACTAACCTTGGATATTGTGTGTAGGGCCCTTGGCCGAACATTCTGTTTGCAGGCATGAGCTGCCCAGGGAGAGAGTCCCGTGTGCAGGCACATCTCCGCGTCCCTAAACACGCTTTCTTGTGGTCACTGTCAGGCTCCCACGAGGTCTCATTGGAGTTTACCTTAAAGTCTATTTTGTCTGAAATAAGTATAGCTACCCCAGCTATACTTATATATACAAGTATAATGTATATAATATATATTATTATATTATCTTATAAAATGAAAAATATATTTATATGTACTATACATATTTATATTTTTTCCTTACTTTCATTTTCACCCCCATGCATCCATAATGTTAGAAAGGTGTCTTGTAGGCAGCAAATAGTTAGGTCTGTTTTCTTTTTCAAAGTTCATTTAGCCATTCTATGTCTTTTGATTAGAGACCTTATGCACTTACATTTAAAGTAATAGTTTTACATATGTGCTTAGTGGTGCTTTGTTAATTGTATTCTGACTGCTCTGACTTAACCATGTCCTTTCTTCCACTCTTGCTTTGTTCCTGTGCGATTTGATGGTGCCCTTAAGTGTTATGCTTGATTCTTATCTCTTTATGTATATTATCTACCATGGGTTTTTGCTTTGTGCTTACTGTGAGTCTCACATGAAACAAATTATATTGTTAAGCATCTGCCTTGGGTTGGTAACAACCTTATTTGGAACTCATTTTTATACTCTGTTTTAATCAGCTCCAATTGTTTTTATAATGACAATTTGTATCTTTTGTATTCATTAATAAATTTTTGTAGCAATAATTGTTTTTAGTTCTTTTTTCTTACAGCCTTCATCCTACCTTTCGTACGTGATTTCACCCCTCATTTTTACGTTAGATTAGTGGAAACTTTCATTACATTTATGTTAGATTAGTCGAGGTATTTACACTTAACCGTGAGATTTATAGTTTCTTGCATTTTCCAGGTACTAATTCGTACCCTTGCTTTCAGCTTAAAGGTAAAGTTCTTTTAACATTTCTCTTAACGTTGCTCCAGGTGTGATGGACTCCTCTAGCTTTTGCCTATCTGGAAAACACTTCCTTTAATTCTGAAGGGCAGCATTTCCAGTTAGATATATTCGCTGCTACTTTGTTTCTTTGTTTCTCCTCTCTCTTTACTTGGTATGAATTGCGCCACTTCCTTCTGGCCTAGAAAGGTAGAAAAATACCTAATTTTTCATAGCTTCTGCTGAAATATCTGCTGATCATTTCATGGGGATTCCCTTGTACATACAGGGTGGGTTTGTTTATTTGCTTGTTTCAATTGTTGCTCTTACACTCTCTCCTTGTGTTTAACTTTGAAAATTTAGTCAATATGTGTATCGAATGGGTCTCTTTGACGTGTTGTTGGGAACACTCCAGGCTTTCCATGCCTGATGTCGATATCCGTCCCTAGATTTGGAAAGTTCCGAGTTACTGCTTCTTCAGATGCAGTTTTTGCCCTATTCTCTATATCGTCTCCTTCTAGGACCTTCATGATGTGAATGCTGGTGAAGCCGATGTGCCTTAAAGCTGTTTTTAATTCTGTTTTCTTTTTGCTCCTCCGATTGGGTGAGTTCCACTGCCTTGTCTTCCACTTCACTGGTTCTTTCTTGTGCTTCATCTAATCTGCCACTCAAGCCTCTCTTGCATATATTACCATTCAGTTAGTGTACATGCTGCTGTGACTACTATTTGAATATTGTTAGTAGTTTCTATTAATTTTTTGTAATCCACACGTTGTTCGTCTGTGCCTCTCCCAGGCTTGGTGAGCATCTTTAGGACTGTTAATCTGAACTGCCTTTAACAGGTAAATCACTTATCTCTCTGTGTCAGTAAGGTTTTTATCTGAGGTTTTCTCTTGTTCTCAATTTTGGAGCATATTCTTCTATTTTTTTTATTTTGCTTGACTTTCTGCCCTTGTTTGTATGTATTAGATGGAACAGCCATCCATCTAGGTTCTGAGGCAGTGGCGTTATGTGAGAGATAAAACTTGTCATTCAACAATGCCTACTCTAGCTCTTGATTTTATCTCAAGCTGCCGTTGACTGTTCGCACAGCCTACTCTCCGAAGCTGAGGGTGTGTCACTCTCTCAAACGGGGCTGTCTGTCACTGAGAGTCAGGCTGATTGTAAGCCAGATGCTGCAAAGGCATCAGTTTTCAAAGTCTGCAAATAACACTCTTTCAGAGGAAGACTAGGGGCTAAACTTTCAGTTTCTGCATTTGTTACTGTTCTGTAAACCTGTGAACACGAACTCAGCTGGCCACTAGAGTCAAACATTCAAGGGATGTGTCCTCTTGGCAGTGACATAAAATCAGGAGCTCTAGACATATACAAGTCTCTTTCCTTGAAGACACTGATCATCTGGGATGCGGTAGAAGCAGAGTCTGAAGAGGGTGTCTGCGGGCCCTACCTTGTAGAGACGTTTGCAGCTGGCTGCTAGATGTATGCTTAATTAGAAGCCTGTCTTTTAAAGATAGGCCTTTTCCACAGAAAGACTGGGTTGTATTTTAGTCTGTCATCTCTTCATTGGGCTTGGTGTGTGTGGTGGCTGAGATGGGTGGTTCTCCATTGGCGGCAGTCTTCTGGGTTCCATGAGTATGATCCCCATGGCCACCGGAGGCAGGCAATGAAGGGATGCTCCCCTGTGCCCCGGGAAATAGCCACAAAAGTCCAAAGTACAAGAAGTAAAAACAGGGCACCGTATATGCACTTTGTGAAGTTGAAGTAAATTATTTGCCACTGTGCCTACTTTTTGTACACGGAAGAGAAGCCATCTGGCTATCTGTCAAATATGTAAATTGACCACAATGGTGCCTATCTTCTGGGGCTCTTTTTGGTTCATTTTATTATCATTAATGTTTATCAGCTCAGCATCTAGTACCTAGTCACGTCAGTGTAACATGTCATCATTAGCGGGGTAGGGGAGTCACTTAAGAGCTGCATCACCAGTAATTTATTATTAGTATTGACTTTAAGAGTTCAATTCTAATGGGTATAATAGTGTTTTTCCTTAGCATCTGGTATATGAGAAGTGGGAAGGAAAGGAGAGAGGTAAGAAAGGAGAGTGGGAAAGAAACCAGTTTGGTTACAGATAATTTATGTAGAACCTATAGCCAGTTTAAATATGCCACACTCATAGTCCATAGTATGATTCCAAGCAAAATTATTATTTTCCAGCAGGAATTTCAATGAAGGTGTTTTTCGTAGCTGTAAATGTGTTACCTATAAGAGTGTTTGATATGGGGCGCCTGGGTGGCTTAGTCGGTTAAGCGTCCGACTTTCGCTAAGGTCATGATCTCGCAGTTCGTCGTGCTCTGTGCTGACTGCCAGCTCAGAACCTGGAGTCTGTCTCAGTCTGTGACTCCCTCTCTCTCTGACCCTCCCCTGCTCACGCTGTCTCTCTCTCCTAGAAATAAATAATAAAACATTTTAAAAAATAGTGTTTGATAAATCTCCTGGGTAAGTTGCTCTTATTCTTGTTCTTGAAATGTTCGACTTCTCAACAGTTTTTCCTCATGACAGCTTTATTGAAGTCTCAGCAAGTCTGTCATTTTATCTTTCCTCATACAATGGAATACTTGCTCAAGGTCCAAAATTGCCTTCTCTTCACCAGGACCTGCTTCTTTGTCTCAATAAAGCAGTTCTTCTATTTCTTGTAGGAAAGTAAAACCAGATGGTGTTCATTCATGAGAAGTTTTCCTAAAGTACCTATTTTATCTTTAATTCAAAAACGATATTTAAGTTGGTTTTCTAGATACACTAAATTACTTGCATACCGTTTTATATCTCAACTGAAGAAGAGAGTAGTAGAAAAATTTCCATGACTCTAATTCCAAGTTTGCCTACTGTAACTCAGAGGTTCTTACTTTATTTTCTAAATATATAAGTAGTTGTTAATTTTAGCTGGAGGAGAGCAGGAATGTTCGGAAGCAAATGAAGATTCTGCAGAAGAAACAGCCCCAGATCATCAAAGAGAAAATTCACTTGCAGAGTGCGCACAGCAAGGCTATCTTGGCAAGAAGCGAACTGGAGTCTCTTTGCCGGGAACTTCGGCGTCACAATAAGACATTAAAGGTGAGTTGGTTCATTTTCTGTCTTCAGAAGATTGTTAGGGTGAGTTTGTAATCACTGTTTATTTGTTTGAAGTACATCCTTGCTTTACTTTACTTGGTTGTGATAATGGCAGCTTGCCATAAAGCCGTGGGGACACTTGATCCAGTCGGTCAGGTTCCTCAGCAGAGGATCTCGTTGGGTCCCCAAAGACATACTACCTTCAGTGTTTGTTGGTTTATTTCTTCAGCATTTCCTGGGTTAATGGCCACATGCCAGGCCATTAAAGTCTAAGACTCTGTCTACTCAACTGTTGATTTCAGCTTCAAGAAAGAGTTCTGTAATGTACCTTGAACTTGACCACAGGGAATCTGACGGCTTTGATGTCAATGTTCATGGTCCTCGTCCTTAGTAAGCTCGGGGTTGCCAGAAATTCTTGTGATCATTGATGTAGTTGATTACCATGTCCTTCGTGGTGATGAAGAAATGAAATGCTTATCTGAAATGAAGAGACTGGTAGCAAGAGAGTTGAATCAGAATGAGTTTAAGGAGGAAAAACAGATTGCAGAGTCCTAGAGTGGATGCTCACCGGCTACTCTGTCTAACTGTTCTCTTCCCATCTTCAGCTATCGCTAAGTACTACAGAATAGCACTTATACCTAGGTTGTTTATGTATGCATAGATGTGAAGGATTCTCATCTTCTCTATGTATATAGGAAGAGGGAACAGTTATTCAAATTTTATAAATTGTTGAAGGATCAAGAACCAGAGAGTCTAGAAGGAATCTGCCTTTTGAATGGGAACATGTCTGCCTATTCCTCACAATACCTAAGCAGGTATGAATGAAGTAGGGTCTCCTGAGCTGGGGTGAGGTTTGTTTGCTTCTCTGTTTTTCTTTAGGAGACTTAAATTTAGATTTAATAAGAATGTATTTTCCCTCACCTTTTTCAGTGTAACGTTTTGATCAGACTGATAATCGTTTAGGTAAAGGTCTTTTGATGCTTTTTCCCATGGAAGAATGGAATGCAAGCTTTTATCTGTATCTTTATTTTTTAAATTTAAAAAGTTTTCTTAAATATTTATTCATTCCTGAGAGAGAGAGAGAACAGAGACAGAGAGTGCACACAGGGGAGGGGCAGAGAGAAAGGGCACGGAGAATCCAAAATGGGCCCCAGGTCCGTGCTGTCAGCACAGAGCACAGAGCCTGACACAGAGCTTGAACTCGCAGACTGTGAGATCATGAGCTGAGCAGAAGTTAGATGCTTAACTGAGTGAGCCACCCAGATGCCCCAAAAGTAAGCATTTAAAAGAAAGATTCCATTTGTCCTTTGACCTCTAGTGAATGGAAGGTTGACTCAGAAAGTGAGCTGCTAGATGGGACATCTATCTTCACACTGACCTAGGACCTAGGTTCCCTACCAAACCAATGAGGAGAATAATTGGGAAAATGATGAGGAAGAATCTGACCGTGCGGAAAAGTGCCATACTTGTACTTTTGGTAGTAAGGTCTGCCTAGTCAGACCTACATTATTTTGTATCAGGTCAATTTGTTTCTCTCTGATTCATGTAGGTAAGAACTATGCTTTTAATCAGAGATTTCTGATCAGAGATGAAGAGAAGGTACCCTTGCTGAGAACTAACCGTGAGGGTGTCATTACAGGAACCCACATAGTAGCAACAGTTTTAAAGCACTTTCTGTAGATATTTGTACAACACCTGTAACATAAATTATTTTGGATATTATATGCTGGATAAAAAGGAAGAAAATACGCAGCAGGCACAAGAAGAGGAAGAACATCGTAGAGAAGCAACTGCACATTTCCAATTAACTTTAAATGAAATTCAAGCACAGCTGGAACAGCATGACATACATAACGCCGAACTGCGCCTGGAAAACGCTGAACTAGGAGAGAAGCTGAAGAAGCTCATAGAAAAGTATGCACTGAGAGACAAGGTAAAGCCGTCTTGTTTATTTATAAAGCATCTTGTTATTAAGAAAAACTTTTCACCGTTATTACTAAAGACTATTTATTGTTGCCAGACAGTATTTGAGGACTTTCGTGTATGCACAGTAGCAAACAGCCAGGAATTTATTAGGAGAGTATTAGGCACAGTGTGAACTAAAGGATTGTTTGGGATCATCACTGATGACCCAGAGATCTGTGGATTTGGATACATGAGGTATGATGAGTGGTACTTGTTTTCCACGGGATACTGGAAGATTACGAGTTTAGCATAGCGGTTGTTGTTTTCTTTTTACTTTTTTAATTTTTTTAATGTTTATTATTTATTTCCGAGAGAGAGAGAGACAGCGTGAACAGGGGAGGGACAGAGAGGGAGGGAGACACAGAATCTGAAGCAGGCTCCAGGCTCTGAGCTGCCAGCCCAGAGTCCGATGCGGGGCTGGAACCCACGACTGTGAGATCATGACCTGAGACGAAGTATGAAGCCCGACCAACTGAGCCACCCAGGCAGCCCCCGGTTGGTGTTTTCAAATCCAGTCAAAGAGTATTAAGTATCTTGCAACCAAATAGCGAATATCTCTGACTTCCATGATGATATATCATAAAGCTATGATAATACAACCTATAGTACTATTGCATTTTACCTAGTATAACTTTTGGGAGAAAAACAAAAAACTTCTTTTAACTAGACACCTAGCGTTCTTCGTTGCCAACAGACACAGTGAAGTTAAGAGCTTATAGAAGTCATTTTTGGCTGCAGACCCTCATCCCTGCAATTATTTTGCAAGCTAATCTGGAAGTTCTGTGGTGTCTAACTTATAAAGGAAATTGGCGACAGCATTCTCCTTAATTGTCCTTACTTTCTGTGCTCAAGTGTGTAGGCTAAGAGCCTTTGGGTGTTCCAAAGGGTACATTCCCCTGACTTTGTTACAAAGTAAGGGTAGTAAATGTCCGGTTATGCATGTTGAACTCCTTAAGAAGTACATTAAAACAGCTGAAGGTTGGTGACAATTAACAATGGTTAAAGTGATTAACTTTTATTTTTATTTATTTTATTTATTTTTTTAGTGTTTTTGTTTATTTCTAGGAGAGAGAGAGAGAGAGAGACAGCGTGAGCAGGGGAGGGTCAGAGAGAGAGGGAGTCACAGACTGAAACAGGCTCCAGGCTCCGAGCTGGCAGTCAGCACAGAGCCCGATGCGGGGCTCGAACCCACGAACCGCGAGATCATGACCTAAACAAAAGTTGGACGCTCAACCGACTAAGCCACCCAGGTGCCCCTAAAATGACTAATTTTTAAATGGTATAATTTACTACCAGAAAAAGTCTCTCTCCCCCCCAAAAAATAAACTCAACAACCATGGCTATGACATTTATGCAGTTTAAATGCAAATTTTAGGTGGTGTTAACTTACAGTTTTCCTTTCAGCCTTTGAAAAGAGTTTAAAGACTGTGAACGTTTTCCCTGACCCTTCCCCTTCATTTCTAATAGCAAATCGGTGTTCAAGCAAATCCAAGATGTCATCTTAGTTCAACCAGCACTACTTGAATTTATATCTTGAAATGACAAGACTCTTTTAAAGCAGAATCACAGTGCCGTTTTCACACCAAAATACTTAATAATGATTCCTGACTCAACGCCCCTGTTTGTCATTGCTCACATTTTTCTCTTCCCCAGCCCCCTTTTAAAAATTATTTGAATCAAATCAAAAAAAGTTTATACATCTCATTGGTGGTTATGTCTCAAGCCTTTTTTTCCATATATAGGTTTCTCTCTGTTTTTCCTCTTTCAGTGCATTTATTGAAGAAAATCCTGTGAGGCCTATAGAGGGGATTGACTTTTCACTAAATTTGTTTTATAAAGTCCTCATTCTCTTAATTATTTTTCATTTTGTGTTTCAACAAATGACACTCGACTTCATTATTAAAGTGACAGATTGTTGAAGTGTATGTTTAAGTCGCATTACCCGTGTGTCTTGTTTGTTTTAGGTATTAGAGATTTTTTCCTGTGAGGGTGGCGGTGATGTTGGTCAGAATATAATTTAATGATGTCACCATATTATTGTCAGTCAAAGCTAAATGTAATCATTTCTTAAACTTAATTAGATTATATAGTATTAGCTAGCATTTCTTCCTATCAAATGGATTATCGAAACTAAAAAGTTTTAATGTTTTTTTCATCAGAGAAGGATGTTCTGATGAGTTTAGTATACAGAAATACTACTTAACAGTATAGTTCGGATATGACAATGACCTCTTTTCTTTTCTTACCAATGCCACTATGTTCCAGACACTAAGCATGTTAAATCTTTTAACCATTGTATTGATTTTTACAGTCACTTTGGGAGGTACGTGTGTGGTTTTCCACCTTTATGGATAAGGGAACTGAGATTTGTCGAGGGGCAGAATTTGTCCAGGGCTTTCCACTAAGTATGGATTTGACCCCAGGGAATTCACCATTATATCATTCTACTGTCTACACTGGGAAATTTGGGGAAATTTAATAACAAGAAACAATACCCAGGAATTGTGTGTGTGATGAATGGTTTCTTTTAAATCATTTTTTAAATTGATTTTATTTCTAGGAGAGAGAGAGAGACAGCGTCAGCAGGGCAGGGTCAGAGAGAGAGATACAGACTCTGAAATAGGCTCCAGGCTCTGAGCTGACAGTCAGCACAGACCCGACACGGGGTTCCAGCCCATGAACTGCGACATCATGACCTAAGCGAAAACTGGATGCTTAACCTACTAAGCCACCCAGGTGCCACAAATGGTTTCAATAGTTTGATGTCTTCAACCCATGTTTTTTTTCTTTTTTCCCTTTTCTTGATAGAACAGAAACAGGCATTACAAGGCTGTTGATTGGTTTAGATTCCATCAGCACGTTAATAATCTACTCAGATTAGTAGCCAGAGGGAATCATATCTGCAGGTGCAGAGTGGTTTGCAAGGTGATGTGAGTAGGTGCTTTTGCGTGTACAAGAACAGAACGATCCAATGTAATTAGTTATGGTGGTATGAGCAGGAATAAGAGGGAAACAAGTTATTGTAACGTGAGTTATATCTCCTAACGCTTTTTCATTAAGTGATGGAAGAAATTTGTATATTTCCTACAGCATATTACTAAAATGTTCAAGCATAAGGAACTGCAGCAACAGCTTGTGGATGCCAAGCTTCAGCAAACAACACAGCTCATAGAGGAAGCTGATGAAAAACACCAAAGGGAGAGAGACTTTGTAAGTTCTGTGTCCTAAAAACAGTATTCCCATAATTGCAAACAAAATGATTTCAGACACTTAAATTCATTCAGTATTTTACATAGACCTGGGCATGCAATATTGTTTTTAAATCGCAAGACGTTAGAATACATTCGACTCTTCATTCCTGGTAAAAGTTTCTTATAAACATAGACTTGGAATATTAGACCAAGTTAGTGGAAAGACATGACCATGGTGATTTTATCATGGGTACACTATAATCTAGAGTTTTAGTTTTAGGCAATGGTCACCAGGTTGAGGAATGTGGCACGTACTGGCAAAGTAGGCCTCCAGGACTGCAGGCGGTTAAATTTCACACCAAGTATACCGAACATGGTAACATGGGTCTCCTAGAGCCTGCTACATTTTCTTTTAAATAAGTGACTTGAAATGGGCACACTGTGTATTTCACGAATCTGGCATAATTTCCTGGTAAACTTTAACAGAGTTTTCTATTTCCTTAATCGTGCAACATGGGTATGTACCCATATTATTTTTCCTGTCAGTAGGCGGTGAGCCTAGTGACATCTCATGATCAAGACATGCAAATCAATCTCTATATGCTAAAGTTAAATAAATTGTGGACTATTCCATCCAGCATTTTACATTTCATTCTAGTGATCTAGGCGCTGAGATCATCATGGTATGGAACGCTCAGGAACTAAGTGATGAGGAAATGAACAACTCTCACTACGTGTGAGGCTACAGGTTAGACAGGTGGATTTTTTTGAGTTTAGACATCTTTAGTACAACCCAGCAGTGATATTTGGTGTACAACTGAAGGAACTGTTGTCATTTCCAACATGGAGTATAAAGTGTGTGTGCGTTGGGGTGTGTATACATGTATATATGCACATACACACTCATACATATATTACATACATATACTTCCTGGTTGGTTTAAGAAAAAAAAAACTTTAAGGCTTATTTGCACTATGTATGACATTTCTAGGTTGGAAATTCAAAGGCTGAATTTCACAACTGCCTACTGTACAACTTCAACATATAACTTTCTTGAAAGCCCACATGTGAAAACAAGACGCTCCTCATGCCCGCTTTTAAAAGAGAAATCAGAAGCCTAACTTCTGTTTTCACTGCTTTGCTCTCTACATACGCTTTCTAAACTGCCTCATCTTGCCTCTCATGGAGTAGCAACATTAACGCCTTGATAATATTAAGGTTTCCTCCCCTGTTTTGGGTGTCTAATGGTACCTGCCTGATTTCTTTTACCGAAAACCCAACTATTTGACCCTGACTTTTATAGACCTTATTAGGCCTGCAGGGTACGATTCGTTAAGCAGCTTAAAGACTTCCCCCACATTCCTAAGTGTTAACAAGTGCTGTAGATGAAAGATGGAAGTATTTGACAATTCGCTATGATAGGATGCCTGTGATTCTTGCTAAAATAATTAGAAGAAACACTAAGCCTAAGTATTAGACACTTTAGTCATATGTGTAATTACTATTAGCATATTGCCGGAATGTTTCTGTTTTCTAGTTATTAAAAGAGACAACAGAATCGAGGCACAAATATGAAGATATGAAACGGCAAGAAGCACAATTAAAACAGCAGGTAACGACCACAGAGAATAGTAGAATTTGTGAGTCTTCTTGTTCCCAGCGAAAACCAGCTAGAACTGAAAAGCACGTTTCTTGACCTCTTAGAATGTTCCTCTTCACTTATGGTAACTAATTCATCATGAGTTGACTAGGACTTTTCTCAGAATAGCACTGTGAGTTCTGTGTCCCCAAAAGCCCCTTGGTCCTTAACAAATCTGGATGGCTGGTGAGGCTATTCAGTATCTCGTTTCTACTATCCTGGAAGTTTTCTCCTGTATCTTTAAATTTTGTTCGATGAAGAAAAGAAAACAGGCAGAAAATGCATATTTTGTTCTGTGTGTAGTTTTAACAAACTACATATGGTCTCAGAGGTTCACTTCCATGAGTCTGTCTCTCTCTCTCTCTCCTCTCTCTCTCTCTCTCTCTCTGTGTGTGTGTGTGTGTGTGTGGTATTTGTATGTTTTAATATGATTTACTGTCAAGCTAGCAAACATACAGTGTGTACATAACTCTTGGTTTTGTAGGGAGATTCCTGTGATTCATCAGTCATCACTTAAACACAACACCCAGTGCTCATCCCAACAAGCGTCTTCCTCAGTGCCCAACCACCCATTTTTCACTCTCCCTTCCACCCACCCCATCAAAGCTCAGTTTGCCCTCTGTATTTTAAGAGTCTCTTATAGTTTGCCTCCCTCCCTCTCTCTTTGTAACTATTTTCCCCCTTGTCCTCCTTCATGATCTTCTGTTACGTTTATCAAGATCCGTATGTGACTGAAAACATATGGTATCTGTCCTTCTCTGACGGACTTACTTCACTCAGCATAGTACCCTCCAGTTCCATCCATGTTGCTGCGGTTGGCAGGATTTCATTATTTCTCAGTGCCAAGGAGTATTCCATTGCATGTATAAACCACATCTTCTTTATCCATTTGTCAGTTGATGGACATTTGGGCACTCTCCATAATTTGGCTATTGTTGAGAGTGCTGCTGTAAACATAGGGGTACATGTGCCCTATGCATCTGCATTCCTGTATCCTTTGGATCCATTCTTAGCAGTGCTATTGCTGGGTTGTAGGGTAGTTCTATTGTTACGTTTTGGAGGAACCTCCATCTGTTTTCCACAGTGGCTGCATCAGTTTGCATTCCCACCAACAGTCCAAGAGGGTGCCTGTTTCTCCTCCTTGCCAGCATCTGTAGTTTCCTGAATAGTTAATTTTAGCTACTCTGACCAGAGTGAGGTGGTATCTCAGTGTGGTTTTGTCTTTTCCTGATGAGGAGGGATGCTAAGCATCGTTTCATGTGTCTCTTGGCCATCTGGATGTCCTCTTTGGAGAAGTGTCTGTTCATGTCTTCTGAACATGGATTATTTGTTTTTCAGGTATGGAGTTTGGTAAGTTCTTTATAGATTTTGGGTACTAACCCTTTGTGTGTAGTGTGTTTGAAATGTGAACAGAGATCCTTTGTTTTTTGGAGTTCAACCTTCTTATGTCGTTCTATTTCAATCTCTTGCATGGTTGCTTTGTGTGCAGTAAAGGAAGCAGATACTGCATCCTCACTTCAAGAAAAGATGGAGAAATATTTCACCTCCCTACCTGAAAGTCTACCTATATTTTTTTATATACAGGAACTATTAGGTATTTATCCATGTAATTTTAGTTAAGCCGGATCATATTGTATTGAAAAACATACTACCTACTGAAAACATCATTATGGAGTGTTTCACCTAAAGACTCTCCTAATTAGTCCTAAAATTCACTAATATATTAAGACTGGCACACATCTTCATGAGGCACCAACCCTTCTGAGTCCTTTTTACGTCTTTGGGAACAGTTTTTAATGTGATATTAGTGATGGAACTAGCCTAACTTTCAGGGAAAACTGAAGAAAAATCAAATTATGAGAAGACGTTTGAGCTTTCCAACGTAAGTTATGACCAAGCTACCTCGATTCTAGGAATATTAAACCTGTCACTTCTTAGCCTTATAAGGACACTCAGAGGTCCATATAACTGGAGAAGAGAATTGATGTGGAGGTGTACAAAGCATATATACAGATTTGGAAGATAGTCTTTATTAATTTATTTTAAAAATGTTTAATGTTATATTTATTTCTCGGAGAGAGAGAGAGGGAGAGAGAGAGAGAGACAGCTTGAGCTGGGGAGGGTCAGAGACAGAGGGAGTCACAGACCCCGAAACAGGCTCCAGGGTCTCAGCGGGCAGTCAACACAGAGCCCGAATCGGGGCTCAAACCCACTAACCGCGAGATCATGACCTAAGCGAAAGTCGGACGCTTAACCGACTACGCCACCCAGGCGCCCCAGGAAGATATTCTTTAACTGTGGGTGTCATTGGCGATTTCTCAAATGTAAGTCACCAGAAGGCTGCCTTACCAAGTTCCCAGGCAGCTCGGGATTCTGCTGGACTGTTGTCATTGCAGCTTCTTTGTCCGTGATCTCTGTAACCCTGGGCCGTTATCTCAACATTAGTTGCTTTTCCCTTGCCATCACGTCTTCCTTTTCTTAGTCCCTAAATGTGGCTTTCCTTTCCAAGAGTCGGTCTCATTCTGTGCTGTTACCATGTCAGTTTCCACCACTTGTTGAAGATAGATTGGAATTGGTGTGCATTGGCATATTGTTCTGTAATCCAGGCAGGTGAGGCCAAGCGTGATGGGAGTTGTTGCTTACTAACTACCGTGTGTGGGCCAGCATTGTGTACGCAGATGGCATCGTCTGCCTGGATGCTCCGCTTTCAGTAAATACAGATCATGCCCAGACTGCCATAACTTCTAATCCCTCTCAAGTGCCAAAGTTGCTCCCTTTGTGTCGCTGAGCAGCACCATTGCTCTGACTCTAGGGCAGTGGCCTATGAGGCCCTGCCTTATGTGCCTCATCGGGCCTCCATACTCTAGCACTTGCCCTGACTTTGTACTCAGCTGTACCTTTGCCTTCCTGTTTCTGTGGGCATGATTTGGTCATCCTGCCGTTACTTTGTCTACCGTCCAGGCTGTTCATCTCTTTCTCCCTGCCTTGTGTAGCAGGGCTTGCCTTAAAGTACTTATTCCCCGATGGCCCATCCCACAAGATTCTTGGGTAGACTGGTTCCATCATACTACTTTCTATCCCTTTCCCATTGTGTTCATGTCGTTCTGTTTCACAGTCCTCATTCAGCACCGGTGCAAGTGGAAAGATACCACTTGTGCTATTTCTTGACATCTGATGATCTTTTATTCTGTTTTGCTTTTCTTCAGCAAAACACTCTATTTTCGGGTCCTCTTTCCTCATCCTGAACATAGTGTAGTTATGTGTTGTAATACTGTTACCTATAATATGTAACCTATAACCTGTGAACAAGATATGCATAATTTAGATAGATTGATAGATGATAGAATATTATATATATGTAAATATTATGTTTATAAATGTATCGATACATTTATATTTGGAGATGGTCCAAACGGCTCCACCCTGATCTACACAAAACCATTCAGCCTGAGTCTTAACTCAACACTCACCCATGTGAAGGTTTCTCTTCTGACCACTGCTAGGAGAGCTCCTCCTTCCCTCCACCCAACTCATTTTCTGAGGGGAAGGAAAAGGTGATTCAGCATTCTGTGTTTTCTTGGTGCTGCTGAGTTAGCATTATCTTCCTAGGTACAATTTTAAAAAAGTTCCTGGAGGGTGGGAATTAAACGAAAAATTAGAGTGTCTGCATGTATTTATTTAGCTGGGTTTTTTTTTTCTCAACTATGCCCCCACTAAGTTCTTCGTCCTCCAGACAAACCATTTTTCAGCTTCTGTTTTGTTTTTCTGCCTACATTAAGGAAAGATTTAGCTTTGGTATCCAGCTAAGAACTGTCCACGCTAGTGATCTAAAGGAATACTCTTTTTCCAAGAATAGTTTTTCAAGTGTTAAGGACAAAGGGTGGTGCATAAAACGTTACAGTTACATGATATTTGGAGACATAGGAAACGTTTCTTTTCTATTACAATTCATGGAGTATAGCTCCCTAAAGACTTGAGTGTCTTAAAATTTACAGTTTAAACTGTAATTTTATTAAAGAAATAAAATTTCCATACGTTTCAGAGCATTTCAGTGAATTATAAGAATTTAAGCCATGTGTTATATCTACCCAAAAAGGTTTGCTATGTCTTTCTTCTTCTTTCTAGCAATTGTAATAAGTAACTAATGTAAGTCTTTGGGATTCTAAACAACTGATCTAAAACTCAGAATGTTTGATACTCTTCCCTTTCCTTCCCTTCCCTTCCCTTCCCTCCACGTCCCTTCCCTTCCCTTCTTCTCATAGCTTTCTCTTTATATGGATAAGTTTGAAGAATTCCAGACTGCCATGGCAGAAAGCAATGAACTCTTTACAACCTTCAGGCAGAAAATGGAAAAGGTATTTACATGAGTTTCATAGAGTATTACTATGAAATTTATAAGTGGTATTTTTAAGCATAATTATGACTTGGATGAGTTTATACTGAGGGAATGTGATCTTTGTCTTGAAAATATTCAGGAATTTTGCCCTGAAGTTACCCCATGTTGCTCATGATATTGATACTCTCAAAATTCTATCAGCACTGAAGATAGTTCTTTTATTAAAGATAATTTGTTGTTAGAAGTGGATTTTGTTTTAATAGATCACCTCAGGTGATCCCTGACCAGTTCTTTCACAAGCATTATGTAATTTATTTTTTAAAATCTAGGCCAAGTGAAGTGATGATATGTTTTTGGTTGGAATTGATTATTTCTAAGGATCTAGTTATGCTGAATGTATTTTTACATGTCTCAAATTGATCTTTATACATACAATATGCGGGGACACAATCCTTACGTAATTTTAAAATGCTGCCAGAATTCAGGATAGAAAAAATGTTTGGCATCATTCCAGATCAGAATGTGGGCTGAGTGTCAATTTTAGAGTACTGTTACCTGCTCCTAGCCGAGATAACAAGAACCACCTGGGTTTAGAGGATGGGCTTTGGAACGGAGTTCTGTTATTTGCAGTGTGTAATAACCTCTGTGGGTCAAGCTATTTGGCTTGGTATTTCCCTTTCTAATACTGGGATGTAAAAAGAAAGTATGGACCGTGCTGGACTGTTATTAGAACTTACACGGGGATTGAGAGCAAAGGCTCATTAGTCAGATTTCTTGGATTAATAATCCTGGGCAGTCGTCTATGGTAGACCTTAGACAAGTTAGACTTTTCTGTTCCTTCATTGGTAAAAATGGGAATAGCAAAAATATCTTCTGCATTGCAAACACTACTTAGCCATGTTAAGTACTCCACTTACCACCTTCAAGTATTTTTACTCCCAGGAGTGTGTACAGTTCAGTGAGCAGCAGATGGGTTGTGCCTACCAATCTTTTCAGTGGAGTGCTCCAATGGCAGGGAAGCTGTTCTGCACAGAGAAGGTGTGAGCTGGACTCTAGCACTTGAGCGTCACTAATGCAGAGCAGCTTGAGACAGGGACTCCTCAGTTTGCTGCTGTCATGGAGAACCCGCTAGACTGGAACACATTCCTCTCTGCTAGCGGCTGTAGAGATCACAGTTGTCAGCACTGAAGTCAGATCCTCCATGAGCTCATCCTATGGCCCTTATCCCACTCTGCTTTTTGGTGGGTTATTATCCATGGCACAGGGCATTGGCTCTGCCTTATCCTAGTTTCCCTTAACAGTGCACAGAGACACAGCATCTCTACCTGAAACGGTGCTTGATGTGCAGTCCAACAATAAAGGAATATTGGAAACCCGGGGGACTGAGGGACATAACTGACTCTTATTCCGAATTTCTGAAAATTAGGATCCTGTAGCATTGATTTAAGAACAGCCTTATTTTTACATCCATTTTATCTTTAATGAAATCTAGAAATAAGATAGTCTTGTGAGTTGTGAGGGTGTGTAAAGCTAAGGATATCATAATTTTAATATCATTTTCCTGATCACTTATCTAAATTATCTGGCCTCTACTTCTAATACTGATAGAACTTACGATACTTAATCTCCATCGAGGCTGAGAATATCCGTCTTTCGCAAGATTCTGATGAGTTAGTTTAATGTACTATCTCTACAGATAACTCCAGAACATGGACGTTTTTCCCCCGTAGTGTTTAGGACAAAGGGGGTTCTACCTTTAGCTGGAGTAAATGGCAGTATAGTTTTACCTGAAAGAGTTCAGAGTGTGGTGGTATTGCAAGCTTTCCACGTGCTGTTTCCTCTGAGATTGAGGAGATCAAATTTGTTCTTCTCATAATATGAAACTCCTCCCTACTTGTTTCTTGCTGCCGCCACCTCCATAGGGGCTTCTGTTAGCCCTGCTCACCGTAGACAGGCATAACCACTTTTAGCAAGACATACACCGCTCTCTGCTGGTTACGGAAAGTGCATCGACGAGGGACGGGAGGAACCTGACACCATATTTTGGGGATGGGCTAAGAAATTCAAGTTAGACTTTAAGTTTGCAATTTATGCTGATTCACAGATGACAAAGAAAACTAAGAAGCTGGAAAAAGAAATGATAATGTGGCGTACCAAATGGGAAGATAATAATAAAGTGCTTCTGCAAATGGCTGAAGAGGTGAGAAGGTTTTACATGAAGGAATAGTGAATGCTCATTTATTTCAGTACTAGGGCAGGCCGGAACTTGCAGAGGTTTGCTGAGTAACTGCAAGTTGACTCCTATGGTCCCTTTCCTGAGGTAAGTTAGATTGTCCTGCGTGAGCTGTCCAGCTTCTTTCCGCACGTAATTAGCTAAGGGTTGTGTTGTGGACACCTATAAATTGTAATAAGTAGATTTTGCTGAAATAGCTTATTCATACTAAGGCCGGATAAGCAGGATACTACCCCCTCGGGTAGCTTTTGATTCATTACAACTGAGGTGTGGACTGAAATTATGCCTTCCTAAATAGGCCCAAGAAATTCTTTTCATTCAGAAGCCACAACTTGAGAGTCACAGATTCTTTGGGAAGACATCTGTATTCAAATTTCCCATGGAGAGAGCACTGATTTTTTAAAAATATTTTTTGTTTATTTCTAGGAGAGAGAGAGACAGCATGAGCAGGCGAGGGTCAGAGAGAGAGGGAGACACAGACTCTGAAATAGGCTCCAGGCTCTGAGCTGGCAGTCAGCACAGAGCCCGACGCGGGGCTCGAACCCACGAACCGCGAGATCATGACCTAAGCGAAAGTCGGACGCTTCACCGACTAAGCCACCCAGGCGTCCCTTGAGAGCACAGATTTTTAACTCGGTTGCTTTCTACCTTGACTTACTCATTTCCAAAAGGCATCAAACTACTTTTTGTCATATATGCTGCAAAGAAAGCAAAGTAAGTGCATTCTATTTGCAACAACTTAAGTTCTCACTTTGAGAAACTTCATAGGTCCAGTTTATAACATTTCATGAAAGAAAATATTAGGAATACAAAATGGTGGAAAGGAAGAAAAAAACAAAGAAAAAAGACTGTGCTCTTATTTCTAGCATTAAAAACTGATATTTAAGATTTTCTTTATTTCTGAGATAGAGAGAGAGAGAGAGAGCGTGAGCAGGGGAGGGGCAAAGAGAGTGGGAGAATCAGAATTTGAATCAGGCTCCAGGCTCCGAGATGTCAGCACAGAGCCCGACGCGGGCTCGAACCCAAGAACCATGAGATCATGACCTGAGCCTAAGTCGGACGTTAACCGACTGAGGAACCCAGGCGCCCCTCTAGCGTTTCAAATTAAAATCATTAATTTTATTCATATTTGATTAAGTCAGCATAGAATTAACTGCAAGTTAGGAAGTATAGTTTGGTTACGTTAAAGAAACATGACAAAAGAATATTTAATTTTTTGCACTTTTCCAGAATAATTACAAATATATTCACCAGATGATAAGAGGTGGTTGACTGTGCAGCACAGATTTCTTAACTTCTTTTTCTTTGGAGAGACAATAACGTAGTCTGTATTTATATGTAGAATGGTTGCATGAATTCTGTCCTCTCCTTCCCTCTCCTTCCCCCCCTCCAGAAAGCTGAGCGCGGTACAGAGTACAAGTCCTTTCAAATAAAATTGGAACGGTTAGAGAAGCTGTGTAGAGCTCTTCAAATGGAAAGAAATGAGCTCAGTGAGAAGGTGGAAGCCCTCAAGGAGCAGGTCTCTATAAATGCATTGGATGCAAATTTAGCCCCACCTGTGATAGAGTCCTGCCCTGCTGTTGTTTCTCAGAAGGAGCTGAAGACTTCTAGAAGAGCTTACCTGGAGGCTAAGCTTCAGGGAGAAAATGAAACAAAGCACAGCTGCAAAGACCCTTTCTACATGATCTCTTCCAAGCACTGATTCTGTGTCTTAAGATGAAGGGTGACCACTGTATTGAGTGGTATTTTGTGTATAAGTTTTCTGTAGTTATTGTGATGAAAAGGTTCATACTTTCTCTATTATACATGTATTTTTTAAGAACTATGGGACTGTGTAGCAGAGGACGCTGCTTGGTGGTTTTGCATTATTTTACTGTGTACAGTTTCCACAGCTGTATCACATATCTGCTTCATGTCCCTTTCACTGGAATACATGTCTCATCCTTTGACTTTGCTCATTTGCCTTATCCCTGCCCCTTGTGTAATTATCATAATTAAACTGAGACTTGTTTCAATAAAGGCTTCCCTGGCTGAAAATGAATACTAATTTAAATTCTCTAGTCTGCAGATGCAAAAAACAGAAAATATTAAAGATGGTTAGTTTTGCCTAGCAGCTCAATTAAATGCCAAGTGAAAATAAAGCTCGAGTGTGCGATAGAAAACAAGTGTATCGTATTTGACATAGATTCGGGTTTTTATTTTTTTTTATTTATTTTTTTTATTTTTTATTTTTTTTTTCCTAGGAGAGAGAGAGAGACAGCGTGAGCAGAGGAGGGTCAGAGAGAGAGGGAGTCACAGACTGAAACAGGCTCCAGGCTCTGAGCCGGCAGTCAGCACAGAGCCCGATGCGGGGCTCGACCCACGAACCGCGAGATCATGACCTAAGCGAAAGCCGGACGCTTAACCGACTAAGCCACCCAGGCGCCGCATAGATTCGGTTTTTTAAGTAATATTTTTGTCATTTGGGAATTGAGATGACTGTAAGTCTTATCTTGACTTCCACAAGGTTGTGGCAGAAATATGATTATGAGGATGTCATTTTTTTTTAATTTTTTTAATGTTTTATTTATTTCTAGGAGAGAGAGAGAGAGAGAGAGAGAGAGAGTGAGCAGGGGAGGGTCAGAGAGAGAGGGAGTCACAGACTCCGAAACAGGCTCCAGGCTCTGAGCTGGCAGCCAGCACAGAGCCCGACGCGGGGATCGAACCCACGAACCGCGAGATCATGACCTAAGCAAAAGTCAGACACTTAACCAACTAAGCCACCCAGGCGCCCCATATGAGGATGTCATCTGTAAACAAAATAGCTTATGTAGGCAAATCATTGTAGAAAGGGGTTTAATGCTTAAGTCACTAAAAATGGTTCTCCTGCTTTGGTCATCTTAGAGCACATGTGTGTAAAGAAAAGAATATTATCTGGGTCTCTGCATTTACAATGGCAAAATATCTGGACTTTGTAACCTTGTCTGTTACTTTCCTTTGTTATTTCAGCGTTTGAACGTTACTTTTATTTTATGTTCTAGTCACACTTATGACCTTAAATGGGTTGAAAATTGAAGAGTACCTAATAGGTAAAAGAGCCTGTAGTGTGAGGTACTTGCGGACTTTCACTACTGACCATGACAATCCAGGGGCCAGAGAGTGAAGGAAAATAAAGTTACGTGAAATGTGACAATTTACTCAGTCTGCCAAAAGTAGCAAATCCCAACATCACCCTCCAACAGTTTTTTAAAAGGGTCTCCATCAGGTACTAATGAACTGTTGGACCCTCCACTTTCAGGGGAGGAATGAAGGTTATGTGTCAGAACTATAATTTACCTTAAAATTAATTCTAGTGATCATATTTCACTGGAACCGTGCAGCGTGGAAGATCTTAACATCTTATTAAGGTAGTTTTGTGGCCCCACATTTCTTGTGACACTTACTTTGTGGGGAAGTCAAACCTTGGGCTGAAAGCAATGTGGTTCAGAACATTTGCTCTGCTATTTTGGATCTAGTAGGTATATATTAGGTATTATTGTGTGAAATGACATAAGACATTGAAAGGCTCTGGAATCTGTCTCGGGAGCCTTTGATTTTCTTTCAGAACGTTTCCCCTGGAAAACAAGAAACAACAAAAAAAAAGAGAACCTTATGGAAAGGGTTCACACCAAGTGGTTGTTTAGTATGTGTAGTAACTGCTGTATTCTGGAACAGCAGCTGTCAAATCATCTCTGTATGGACTTGGGCTGCTTTCATACTACAGTCACCGTGTTGGGCAACTCTTACATATCTGCTGTGTGACTCTTTGTCAGCCTTGTTTACAAAAAACGTTGAAGCCGACCCAGGAAATGTTTAAATGTTGCAATCAGTTAAAATACGCTTATTGCACGGTTTTGTGGAACACTCTGGAGTTGTAAAGTTGGTAGTGTCAGTGGATTCCGCGGTGTAGAACAAAC
This sequence comes from Proteles cristata cristata, assembly GCA_017311185.1. NCBI lineage: Eukaryota > Metazoa > Chordata > Mammalia > Carnivora > Hyaenidae > Proteles > Proteles cristata. The sequence goes on from JAESUZ010000335.1 coordinate 110,417, forward strand.
ACGGCTTGACACAGACAGGTCATTTCTTCTTCTTACGTGTCTGAAAGCATTTTGTGGCCATGAGACTGATATGTTCAAATTACATATAAGCTGTCTTAGTGCACCTGGTTATCACAGCTCGTTTCTCGGTGTTACAGATCTACCTCTTTCAAACATAACTGAAAATAGCTCCAAAAATGACACAGTGCTAAATAAACTGCTTTATTTTTACAGCTCACGTCTTTCATGAAGATACAAAATTGATGAAGTAGTCATATTTTGGTTTCCAATTTTTCACTAATGTGAGTCTTATTTTATCTAGGCTGTTAAGGTTGAATAAATACGTGATGATTAATTTAACAGTCTCTCTGTATCCTTTATAGTGAATGTGACTTCTCTGGTCTGGTAACATTCAAGCTCACAGATAATTGTAAATAGCTGACTTCTCGGGTCTTACAACGCAGCTAATTATTGCACAATTAAATAAGCATGGGTTGGAAGAGATCACCTTCTGATGCTGGTAAACAAATTCAGTCCATCACAGCACTGTAATCCCTGCCCACCACCACCTCTGTCCTGCCCAGTAGAGTAGGGGATTCTAGATGATGTCTAGTAGGCATAACTTCTGGCACGACTTTAAAATACTGCAAGGGTTATGAATTTCTCTGATCTAAGCAGATCTTATGAAGGTACACTGGATATAGAATGTCTTTTGTGTGTATCCTTTTATTGAACTGATAAGAAAAAGCACACATTACCTAATCCATGATAGGCCTATAAGTGAGTGTTTTCTACCTGATCAAGCTGGGAGAAGGCTTGTATTTGAATACCTCATAGTACAGCACAAATTAAGCCATAAAAGCCAAGAAAAAACTTCATGGAAAAAGCCAACAGTCTGGCCTAGTACAGAAACAACCAAATTTAAGAACCATTTAGATCAAAGAACATTATCTAGTAAGCGGAAAGCTAATCTATGAAATAGGAGGAAATATGTCTAAATCATGTATCTGATAAGGGGATACTATTGAGAAGATACAAATAACTCTTACAACTCAACAAAAAGAGAATTGCAAATTTGGCATGGGGACCTGGGTTGATAACTTCCCTAAAAACACGATGGAATAGTTAGTTAGGCCTATGAAGTGGAGCTCAGCCTGAGTCATCTTTAGCGAAAGACAAGGCAAGATGATGTACCACCTCCAACCCCCTAGAGCCATAATAAATAACACTAATAAACAGTAGCCAAAATAAGGTGAGAACGGAGAGAACTCGGACTCTCGTAAATTGCTTAGGGGAATGTAAAATGGTGCAAATGCTGTGGAAAAGTGTTCGGGTGCTTCTCAAAAAGTTAAACAGGAAGTGAGTGGCATCTCGAGATGGCCACATAGGTCATTCTGTTTTGCTCCACCTTGCAAGCAGAGCAAGACATGGACAAGACAGCACTGAGAGGATTCTAAAATATGTAGGCAAGGCTCAAGTGCCTCCCTGCAGCCCAGAGACCACGACAAACTGCATTACAAGGGTCAGAAGAAGGTCTGCATGCTGACCCCATTGTCCCTCCGTCAAGCCAGTGCAGCACCACAGGGCGAGGTTTCTGTGAGCCTATGGCTCCTCCAATGACACGAGAACCCAGGGCGGACAACAGCCCCACCCTTCTCCCCACTGCCAGCACTGTGAGTCACTCTGTGGGGGCCACTACTCTGACCTCACACCATGGAGAATGCGGAGCGCTGCCACGGGGACACTGATTGTAATAGAGAATGGGGAGGAGCCAACAACCAGCACAGGGATCTTGACAGACCGCGTTCGTACAGACAGTATGGATATTCCCAACCAGTGGCTTTGTTCATCTGCAAAATCAAGTTGGAGGTGCACTCTGATCTGGAAACTCACCAGGGTGCAGGTCTGCGTGACTTGCATCGTTAAATGAGGAGCTTTGCTGGCCATAAAGCCTGGCTGGCCCTGTGAAGGAAAGGTGCTGAATTAAGGCCCCACCTGCTGAGGAGAGTGGCTCCCAGCCCTATCTGAACTTCAGGGCTGCTGACAATTCCTGGAAGCTGTGTGGCCCGGTGGCACTTGAGCTGAGAAACGGACTGGTGGGACCAGTAATTTGCAGGACAGACTCAGTGGCCCACCTCAGCCCAGGGAAACTGGGGTGCCAGCTTGAGTTACAACAACAAACAAAGAGCTCCAATGGCTTTTGAACTGCTTCCCCTATGGTGCCTGGGGAAGGAAGCTAATTTGTAGTGCCGCTCAACGGTGAATACAGACTTCAGCCTGTTCTACAAACAAACCTGATGACAGCACACAGGAAGCTGTGTAGCCCACTCAACAGCACCATGTACAGTAAGTAGCACTTGAACGGAGAGCACAGCCTGAGGTTCACCCCCACCCCCAATACAGAGCAAAAGTGGTGGCTTCCTCTAATCAGGGAATTTAGAGTACACTCATGCCTCATTTGGCCTCCTAGCAATGAGCTCTACAGGACCTTGGTCCGCTCCTGCTACCCTGCCATGTCAAGGCAGCTAATTCACAGTCCCACTGAGTACACTACCCAGTTCTGACAACCTAGGAACCCTGGTCAAAGAATCCAGGCAATGTAGAACCCATCCTACAGGCTCGCTTGTGGAAGGAACCAGGCCAACCATCCTATGCAACTGCTGTCAGACTCATACCCTCCCCTCCATCCCTGTCCTCAGAATCTGAAGAGTTGCCTATCCCGAAAATATACCCTAGGAGTAAGCATCACTTGCCAAACACTTTGTCCGCAGACATGTCCCGTAACCCCAAATGAGCTGATGGTTCGATGAAGAACCATCCCTGGCAAAGGAAACTCGGGAAGTCTAGAAGAGGAACCACATTACTCAAATACAAGAGAAGCTAATATAAGGAATCACAAAATATCAGGTACACTAAGTTTCAAAAGGCACGAATACAGCTCCAATAACTGACCCTAACAAAGTGGAGAACCATGAACTCTCAAAGAATTCAGAATAACCCTCTTGAGGAAGCTTAGAGAACTACAAAAGAACAAAAGCAACACACACACACACACACACACACACAAACACACAGACACAGCTAAGTGAAATTAGGAAGGCGACGCGTGAACAAAATGAGAAATCTGCCTAGGATATAGTAACCCTCACAAAAAGCCAACCAGAAATCCTAGAGTTGAAAAAAAAAAAAAAACTATGGCCCCAACTAAGGAATTTAATCGAGTTTCAAAATCAGGCTTAATCATGTAGAAGAAAGAATAAGTGACCTAGAAAATTGGACTTTTGAAATGCTGCCCAATAAGGGGAGTCAAGAAACAAAAGAAAACAAAACACCAAAAGGAATGAAAACTTTGAGACTTCTAGGACACAATGAAAAGAAACCATTTACATTATGGGAAATTCCGAGTGAGAAGAGAAAGGGGTACAGTATGTTTAAAGTGATAAGGACAGAGCTTCCTGAATGTGGGGTGAGAAATGGATGGCCAGATGCATGAGGCCTAAATAGAGTTACATGGAAACACCCTGTGATTAAGTTGGCAGACGTCAAAGACCAAGAGCTGGACTTCTCAGAAGATGAGCTAGTGGCAGCATCCTGCACTCACCTCGTCTAACTGAGACACCTGGAAAACACCCACATCAGAGTAAATCACCGAAAAATGGACCCATGAGACCACCCACATGAGGGAGAAACACCTCAGGCTTGAAGACGGAGGAGGACGAGATCCCCCACCCCCACCCCAGGCATTGCAGACATGGGGGACCCTAACTAGGAAGACAAATCTCCATAACATTTGGCTTTGAAAACCAGGGAAACGTACCTTTATGAATTCTTAGAACCAGCACAGCTTAATGTCTAAACCTTCAACCATCAGCGGACTCAGCACTGGGAAAGTTAGAGGGTTAAAGGAACCTGGTGTCTGACTTTTAAAAGATGGCACAAGAAATACCCTTGCTGAGGCACAGTATAGAACCTGTTTGAAAAGCAGTGTGAAAAACACCTGGGTTGCAGAGGAAGGAGATTGGCTTACTAATCTCAGAGCATGTGCTGGAGGGGCAGGGATCTTTGGGAGACTTATCCAGAACAACAGAGCTTGCAGTCATCGTTTTCCTCCCCTGTCGCAGTCTAGATACACTGACATTTGTGGGAACCAGCACACTCACTACCTAGGTTGCTAACAGCACTCCCCGCCCCACATTGTCCCATAGGCCTTCATCCTCCAACCTGCTCTGGACCTTCCTCCAAACCAGCAACAGATCCCCTCCCATGGAAAACCTGTGCAAACCTTGCTAACGTCTTGTACCCCATACCTGCATTCTCCTGTGGACCTTCCCCCTAAAATATGCCCTTGGCCAGAGTCCATCCAAAGAGGCGCCACAAGCCTGGCAGCATGCAAGCAGCCGCATGCAGCACCACTCCAAAGTGACTCCTGTCCCAAGGAGAGGGAAAGATAAGCATACACGCCAGTTAGACTGCTGGCCTAGCAGTGAGCCGGTGACAGATGTCTGATCTGGCTGAAGATGCTACCAACCATGGAAGGAGTGGTTGGAGAGTGTCTTGCAGTTCAGTGTGACCACACAACTGGAAAAAGCCTGATATGACCTAACCCAAGCCCAAGACATCCCCAGAATGGCCTATTAACTACACAGGGACCAAAGCCTGTCCACAATAGGCAAAGAGAGCCATTGCAGATGACTGGACTAAGGGCAAACAGCTCAGCCATAATAGTAAGAGACACACAACACACAGGACAGACTCCCCTAAAGTGTCAGGTTCTGATGCACAGCAGACACTGCACTTTAGGTCACTAGAGGACCTCTTCTTCATAAGGCCATTGCTTTCAAGAGCAGGAGCTGTAGCTGAGTTTCCTAATGCAGAGAAAGAGACACAGGCACAAAAATGAGGGCATAGTGGAATACATCACAAATGGAAGAACAAGGCACAATGACAGCAAGAGATCTACAGAAAGCAGACACAAGCAATATGCTTGGTAGAGAATTTAAAGTAATGGTCATAGAGATACTCTCTGAACTTGAGAAAAGTGGAGGATCTCAGTGGGACCTAAACAAAGAACAAAGAAGGAGTAAATACGGAACTACAAAGAAAGAGTAAGCGTAAGGAACCAGATATGAAAAACTCAATGATAGACATTAAAAAATACCCTAGAGGGAATGAATAGTAGACTAGAGGAAGCAGAACAGATTAGCAACCTGGAGGACACACTAATCAGAAGCAACCAGGCTGAAGGGAGAGAGTAAAGAGAATAATGCAGAAATGAGAAAGGATCAAGGGAACTTAGTGACATTATCAAGCATAATAACATTCACACTAGAAGAATCCCAAGAGGAGACAGAAAAGTGGGGACGGGGGTGGGGCAGCATTCTATTCAAAGAGGTAACGGCTGAAAACTTCCCAGACCTGAAGAAGGAAAGACATTGAGATCCAGGAGGTACGGGGAAGCCCCATCAAAAGCATCCACACCAAGGATACATAGTAATTAAAATGTTAAAGCAACAAGGGAAAAGAAGACAGTTGCATACAAGGAGAACTTCTTAAGGCTTTAAACTGATTTTTCAGGAGAAACTTGGCAAGTCAGAAGGGAGTGGTATGATATACTCAAAGTGCTCAATGTGAAAAATCCATAAGCAAGAACTCTCTATCCAGCATTCTGAAGGCTACCATTCAGAACAGGAGAGATACAGAGTTTCAAGGGCAAGTAAAAGTTAAATGAATTCATCACGACCAAACTAGTTTTATAAGAAATATTAATAGGGACTCTTGGAATGGAAAGGAAAGATTATAAGCAGGAATAAGAGAAGTAGGAAGTGCGGGCCTGTAAAATTAAGGATATCCATTAACATACACAGATGATCCACAAAAAGGAGAATGTAAAGAATGACATCATGTATCTAAATTGTTGAGGGGAGAGAAGCAAAAATTTTTGAGACTTTAGAATGGGTTCTAATTGAAGTGGCCATCGATTTAATACAGACTTTATATGCAGAATGTTATATACATACACCTAAGGGAAACCACAAATCCAGCACTGATAATATGTACACAAATGTAAAGATAAGGAATCCAAGTATACCATTAACAAAAGTCCTCAAACTGTGAGAGAAGAAACCCCAGAGGAAAGAAACAAGGAACGACAAAAACAACCATAAAATGAGTAACAAAATCACATCAGGTACTGACCTATCAATGACTAATTTGCATGTAAATGGACTGAATGTTCTAATCAAAAGACATAGAATTGAAAGAATGGATTAAAAGCAGTCCCCATCTTTACAATGCTGACAAGAAACTCATTGTGGGCCTAAAGACAGGTGCAGATTGAAAATGAGGGGATGGGGGAGTCCTTTGTCATGCTAACGGATGTCAAAAGAAGGCCAGAGTAGCACTACTTGCAGCTGTAAATCAAGACTTAAAAAATGTTTTTTTTAAATGATTTTTATTTCTGAGAGAGAGAGACAGAGGAGAGAGAGAGAGCGTGAGCAGGGGAGGGTCAGAGAGAGAGAGAGGGAGACACAGAATCTGAAGCAGCTCCACGCTCTGAGCTAGCTGTCAGCACAGAGCCCGACGCGGGTCTCGAACCCACAAGCTGTGAGATGATGACCAGAGGTTAAGTCAGATGCTCAACCAACTGAGCCACCCAGGCGCCCCTGATAACCGAGACTTTAAGCGAAAGGCTGTAAGAAGAGTGGAGAAAAAGGACACTACAGAATAATAGGCAAGACAGTGAAACAAGAACTAACAATCCCCCAGATGTGGGAGCACCCAAAATTATACAAAAAATTACTAACAAGCATGAGTGAAATCACTGATAAGAATACAATAATAGTAGGGAACTTTAACACCCCACTTACACCAAAGAACAGATCATGTAAACATAAGATCAACAAGGAAATGATGGCTTTCAATGATACAGTGGACCAGATGAGATTAATAGATATATTCAGAACATTTCATCCTAATATACTAGACTACACATTTTTCTGAGAGCCTATGGGACATTCTCCAGATAGATCACTTACTGGTCGCAATGCACCCTCCACAAATACAAAAACACTGAGATCACACCGCATGTATTTTCTGACCACACCACTCTGAAACCATAAGAAAAAAAATTGGAAAGACTGCAAATGCACGGAAGTTAAAGAACATCCTAGTAAAGAATGAGTGGGTCACCAGGAAGTCAAGGAAGAAAGAAAAACAAACGCATGGAAACAAATGAAGATGAAAGCACAATGGTGAAAACCCTTTCGAATGCACCAAAAGCAGTCCTAAGAAGGATAAATACAAGAATACAGGTCTGCCTCATGAAGTAAGAAAAATCTCCAATCAACAACCTAACGTTACAACTAAAGGACCTAGGAAAAGAACAACAAATAAAATCTAAGAAACAGCAAAGGCAGATTAATAATAATAATAATAATAATAATAATAATAAAGATTAGAGCAGAAATAAACGATACACAAACTAAAAATACAATAGAACAGACCAATAAAACCAGTAAAACCTGTTCCTTGAAAAAAATCATAAAATTGATAACACCTTAGCCAGATTCTCCAGAAAGGAAAAAGGAAAGGCCTCAGGTAAATAAAGTCACAGATCACAGAGCAGAAATCACAAACAACACGACATAAGTGCAAGCAATAAGTAATCTTTACACCTTTGTCAAGGATCAGTTAATCATATACATGAGATATCATATCTGGACTCTCTTTCTATCCCATTGGGGGTGTGTGTCTGTCTTTACTCCAGTACTACATTGTTCATTATTGCCCCTTTTGAATATGATATTAAGTCAGGAAACATGAAACCTCCAATTTATTTTCCGTTTTTAGATGCTTTTGGCACTCAGAATCCTTTGAAATTTTGTAGAAATTTTAGAATGGACTGTTCTATTTCGGTGGGGGGAGTGTCACTGGGGTTTTCACGAGGATAGATAGTGTTGAATTTATAGATTGTTTTGGGTAGGATGAACATCGATATGTATTTATTGCCATTTTATGACTTATTATGTCGTTGTTTCTGGAGAGTTTCTCTGTTCCTTGTTAGTCTTCGTCACTTTGATCTTTCCAGAGAATCACCTTGAAAGATTTCTTGCAGGGCTGGTTTAGTTTTTGTTTGCCTGAAAAACTGTTTATGTCTCCCTCTATTATGAATGACCACCTCGCCAGATAGACTATTCTTGGCTGCACATTTTCCCCATTGAGTACATTGCATATATCATATCACTGTCTTCTGACTTGCCATGTTTCTGTGGAGAGATCTGCTGCTAGCTTATGGGTCTTCCCTCATAACTTAGGTACTTCTTTTGTCCTGCTGTTTTTAGGATTTTCTTTATCGTTATAGTTTGAAAATTTAAACACAGTATGCCTTGGTGTGTATCTGGTTTTGTTAATTTTGTTGGGGTTTCTCTGTGCCTCCTAGATCTGGATGTCTGTTTCCTTCCACAGATTGTGGAAGTTTTCAGTTCTTACCTCTTCAGCATTTTTTTCTGCCCCTTTTCTCTCTTCTTCTTTTGGGACTCTATGATACAAGTGAGATGACATGTGATGGAGTCCCTGGGTTCCCATAGTTTGCTCAGAACTGTGTTCCATAGTTCTTTCTCTCTTTTGCTCAGTTCATTATTTTCCATTATTCTGTCTTCTTTACCATTGATTTGTTCCTCTGCTTCTCCCACCCTTGCGCTTATTGTAACCAGTCTGTTTTGATTCTCAGTTATTGCATTTTTTCATTTGTGACTGGTTCTTTTTTTTCTCAACTCACCTATCTCTGTGGTAAAGCCCTCCCTGAAGTCATGCATATTCTTTTCTCAAGCCCACTGAGTATGCTTACAATTAGGGCTTTACGTCCTCTCTCAGGCATGCTACTTACCTGTCTGTCACTTAGATCTGTGGCTGCAGCCTTATCGTGTTCTTCCATTTGGGATGAGTTCCTTGGTTTCTGCATTTAACCAGTTCTATCTCCTGCTCCTGAGAGTGGCGGCCTTACAAAGAAGAACCATATAGTGTCCAGGGCCTGGTGCTTCAGGGGGTATCTCTACTGTGAGCTGAGTGCACTCTGCTGCTGTGTTGTGGCTGTTCCATCCTTCAGGCCAGTCATCTGCAGAGGCTCTCCTTGCCTGCTGTGGGTACTGTTTGGTCCTTGGACAGATTGTGGTGAGTGTTAACTAGGTGTGCTCTGCTCTGCTTGTACAATGAGACCTGATGCTACGCCCAGCAGAACTGAGGCCCTGCAGTGCTCTCTCTGGTTATGGGCATGGTGTGAGAAGGGGTGGTCTTCTGAGGAAAGGGCCCCCGTGCTGGGACGGAGGCAGTTTGACTAAGAAGGGCTGTCCTGCCAGAGTACAGGCAGTGAGATTTGGTCTAACCAAGTTACGTAGCCTCTGTCAGACCAGAGATGCTTCCTGCAGGTGGCTCGGTGTTTATGTTTGAGGGGTAGGGGTAGGAAATGCCTCCAGCAGTTTCTTTGTCTCCAGACAGGCATATCTGTGACCTCTGCCTCACAGGGAAGCACCCAGGGAAGAGTAAATAATCCCCCCCTTGGGTGCTTTTTAGAATGCTGTTTCGACAGTATCTGCCCCTGGGTTGCTTGTCTGTTTTCTAAGCAGGAGGAGGTCCATGCCCACAGGGCTCCATACCAGCCAAAGCCCTCTACCCTTTAAAACTCCATGCTTTAAGCTCTCCGCTCTGCAGGGACTCAGGAGATTTGGGACCTCTCATTTTCCCTGCCGGTGGCTTTAGGGAAGTGTTCTTCCGTGTTCCCCTGTGTGCTCCTCTCTCTCTCTCACCCTTCTCCATGTCCATGGATCCCTCCCCTCCACAGAACCTGTACTCCATTTCTCCCTTAAGCCACAACTCTACGCATCCTGCCTTCTTCAGTGGACCTTGGTTTTCATTGGTTTTCTCATTTTTCAGCTTGCTTGGTTCCTGGGATATTTAGGATGATTTCATAGTTACCTAGTCGCGTTTATTGGATGAGATGTGCCTAGGGTACTCCTACTCCACTACCATCTTCTTCTCAACCAAGGTGCCAATGGCTTCTTAAATGTACTGACACAGAACCTATGATCTGTTCTTGAGAAAGTTTCACTTGAGAAGAATGTGCCCTTGGCACAAATTTATATTCCTTTGATTTTGGATGGAATGTACTGTCTATAGCTATTAAATTCATTTCGTCTAGGGGCGCCTGGGTGGCTTAGTCGGTGAAGCGTCCGGCTTTCGCTTAGCTCATGATCTCGCGGTTCGTGGGTTCGAGCCCCGCGTCGGGCTCTGTGCTGACTGCCAGCTCAGAGCCTGGAGCCTGTTTCGGAGTCTGTGACTCCCTCTCTCTCTGACCCTCCCCTGCTCATGTTGTCTCTCTCTCTCCTAGAAATAAATAAAACATTTTTAAAAATTCATTTCATCTAATTTGTCATTTGATGCCACTATATATTCTCATTGATTTTCTGTCTGAATGACCTGTCTGTTGATACGATAGGTGTTTGAAAGTTTTCTACTATATTTTATTTCTTCACTTAAATCTAATAACATTTCCTTTATATATTTAGGTGTTCCAGTGTTAGATGGAGAAATATTTACAGTTTTATTCTGTAGTTGGATTGACTCCTACTTCATTACTTATGACCTTATCTCTTTGACTGTTTTTGTTTTAATCTCTTTTTTTTCCTATTATGTGTATGGTTATCCTAGATTTCTTGTGGTTTCCATTGACATGAAATATCTTTCTCTATCCTTCACTTTCATTCTGTGTGTCTCCTTATTTCTGAAGTGAACCTGTTATAGGCATCATAAATGAGTCTTTTTTAAGAAAATTGTTTATCCATTCCGTCATTATGCCTTTTGATTAGACAATTTAGCCCAATTGTAGTTATACTCATTAAAGATTGGTATGCATTTATTGCTGTTTCGTTTTCTTTTGTCGTTTTACTCTTTTATAATTTCTTGGGTCCTTTCTTCTTTGTTGCTCTCTTCTCTTGGAATTAGGTCATTTCCTAGAATGGCATACTTACATTCCTTTTTCTTCTGTATATATACTATAGGTTGCGTTTTGTGATTACCACGAGGCTTACATAAAAGCTCCTATGTTTTTTTAAAACAGTCTATTTTCAGCTGATAACAACATTTGTTCAAACATATTGTCTCTACATTTTACTCCACTCTCCCAGGTTATAATTTGTTGATGTCATAGTTTATATTTATGTATTTTATGCATTGTTGTATGTGTGTTATATGTATGTATATAATGTATTATATTATTGATGAAGTTACTTTTAATATTCCATCTTTTAACGTTCATACTCGATTTATAAATGATTGACAAACCAAACATATATTATTAGATTATTCTGACTTAGATTGTTTGAAGGTGACAATCTTTTTGCTTAGGTGCTTATTGGTTCCTATAAACCTAGTAGGATTATCTAGAGCTCTCTGGATCCAGCGCGTTTCTGCACCGTTTGATGTTTATATTGAGAATGATAACTTGGAGCTTCATATTCCACTTTTCTGTGTTTTCCTAAATTCTGTACATTGCTTTAGCATCCATTAATCAAAGATACAAAATAACCATCAAAGTATGACCTATGTCCTACAAGTGAACTTCCCTGAAATTTATCTTTTCGTCAAACAGTACCGACCCAGAGCTCTGTAATGCTACCCTCTTTGTTATCCAACTCTCACACCAAGCCGATATTTTCCCTGGCAATAAGTTATAATAAACTAGCCCCAGGCCAGAAATCCTAGCCGTATCGTGTAGAACTGTCCAGAATTACTCAAACTGGCCATTCTTAAACAGCTTACTCTGCCTTTCCTGGCCTTTCCTGAGGAAACCTCTGGATTGCTCCTGCATTAAATGACTGTCATTTTAAAATATGACATTCTAGGCAAGACCTTGGTTGTACAACCAGTTTTCCAGCTGTATCCGGTTGACAAGTGTGATGCATTCTTTTGAAATCTATGCAAATAACTATTTTCCCATGTAAAGAAGAATACTCGACAAGGGGTTGCAATTTCTGATGAGGTCAGGCAGGGAGAATATGATTGTAAGTGTTTAGCTTTATTTTACAAAGGCAGAATGAATCTACTGTATTAAGCTGTCATGAACTAAAGGTAGTTTAAAGGAAAAGACACAAAGCTTCCTGGGTAACCAAAATGGAGAGGCCTCTTCTCTATCTATAGTAGTGAACTTTATTCTATCTAAACCATGGTCAATTTCTTAGGCGTTCAGAATGATTTGATAGTTACCTAGTTGTGCTCTTAGTATAGGTTCCTCTAAGTATGAGACAGGTTCTTCATATTCTGTTGCCATCTTCCAAAATCACTTCCAAATTCGAAGGTAGTAATGAGCTACAAAACTCAGAAAATTCAATGAAGTCACACAAACACACACTCAAAAGGAGATATTTATCAGAAATAGAAATAATGAAAAATCAGCTAAAAAGTGTTAAGATCAAGAAATCAATGAATTATGAAAGTTATTATATTAGAGAAAAACAGATTTAAAAGAGTAAAGGAAACCTAAATGATTTATGACATTGTAGAGAAAACCCAATTTTAGAAAACCCAGGGTCTTAAAGGAGATGTGGAAGATAATAAAAAATAAAATTCATTTTAAATGACTGAAACTTTCCAAACATAGAGAAAGACAGGATACATGGAAAAACAGACCCATAAAACTAATCAATTATCCTATTACTTCACTTTGTTTTTTATTTAAAATATTTTTTAATGTTTTTATTTATTTCTGAGATAGAGAGCAGAGGAGGCTCAGAGAGAGAGAGAGTGACACACAGAATCTGAAGCATCTCCAGGCTCGGAGCTAGCTGTCAGCAAAGAGCCCGATGTGGGGCTTGAAACCACCAACCGTGAGATCATGACCCAAATTGAAGTTGGACACTCAACTGACTGATCCACCCAGGCGTCCCCGTATTACTTCAATGTGAAAACACCATCTCCAAAATGAATTATAATGAAGTTGTCATAAACAACAATAAAGAAAAGTTTTAAAATAAGATAGGCAAACAGGACTGCAAACCACAGACATACTCCCATTAAGCGGTCAGTGCATTTATCAGCTGAAACTCTGCAAAACGTGAAAGATTGGAATGACATATTCAGTGGGTTTAGAAAGCGGAGAAAACATTTTTCCTAAAGATATTTAAGATGGTAAGTTTGTCCTTGAGATATAAATGAGATATAAAAGTTCCCTAGACATTCAAAAGCCAAGTGAATTTATCGCTACAAGAACCCTCTTGCAAAAAATGCTGAGAGGAGTTCTTCAGACTGAAAGTACTAAAGAGTGACATAAAAACATACAGAACGATATAGTGGTAGTAAAAACTACAAAATAAGGTTTGGATAATTCTGTATTTTAATAAGATGATGTCTTATCCCCTTAAGCATGGCATGAAAGTCAATGAAAAAGAATATTAAAAATAATCATATTTTCTATCATGAGTTAACAAATGTACAATAAGAAATGACATCAAAGGTATACAAGGGAGAGGTGAAAAGTTCAACCATTTGTATGTAATGTGTGTGGTGAGGTTTAACCCACTGTACTCTGGTCTGTTTCTTAAATGAGAGAGTCCACCAGCAGTGAAGGCTTGCACGATTGTCTGGTCAGAAAACATGGCATGGAGAGTGGTTTCTGCTGGTCTTCAGGAAAGGACCCATCTCTCCTGGGGCTGAGGCCGACTTGACGAAGAAGGACAATACCACTAGAGTGCTCGGTGCCGGGCCTGGATAAGAAGGTCAGGCAGTCACCGTTGGTGCTGTGCTGTACTACACACAGTGTAGTGTGGCTCTGTGTTTATGCTGTGGGGTATCGGAGGGAAATGAAGCCACCCAGCTCCCTCATCTCTGGATACGGCTCTCCGGAGGTTGCTATTCCTTTCTTTTTTTCTTAATTTTTTAAAAGTTTTATTTATTTCTAGGAGAGGGAGAGAGACAGCGTGATCAGGGGAGGTTCGGAGAGAGAGGGAATCACAGACTGAAACAGTCTCCAGGCTCTGAGCTGGCGATGCGAGGCTCAATGCGGGGCTCGAACCCACGACCGCGAGATCATGACCTAAGCGAAAGTCGGACGCTTCACCGACTAAGCCACCCAGACGCACCTGGAGGTTGCTATTTCAGGAAAGCATGCCAGAAAGAACAAATAATCTTTCTTCTGTGTGTCCTTCCCTGGGGAAAGTGTTCTCTTTGTGTGTTCTCCTCTGTGACCAGGACCCCCTCTGCAGCACCTGTTATCCCTGTCTCCCCCTAAACCATGTCAATCTCTACCTTCTTTGATATGGACTTCTCTTCCTCTAGGTATGGTCTTTTTTCTGTGAGTCTTCAGACCAATATCTGGGGCCTTCACAATGAGGATTTTTTTTAAATATTTTTAGTTTTATTTCTAGGAGAGAGAGAGAGAGAGAGAGAGAGAGAGACGGCATGAGCAGGGGAGGGTCAGAGAGAGAGCGAGTCACAGACTGAAACAGGTTCCAGGCTCTGAGCTGGCAGTCAGCACAGAGCCCGATGCGGGGCTCGAACCCACGAACCGTGAGATCATGACTTGAGCGAAAGTTGGACGCTTAACCGACTAAGCCACCCAGGCGCCCTAGGATTTCCTTATTTAAAAGTAAATTTCTCTGGGGTGCCTGGGTGGCTCAGTTGGTTAAGCGTCCGACTTCGGCTCAGGTCAGGATCTCGCAGTTCGTGGGTTCTAACCCCACGTCAGGCTCTGTGGTGACTGCTCAGAGCCTGGAACCTGTTTCAGATTCTGTGTCTTCCTCTCTCTCTGACATTCCCATGCTCATGTGCTCCCCCACACACAGAAATAAATAAGAAAACATTAAAAAAAGTTAAAAGTAAATTTCTCCTTAGAAATTTCATAGGTCCATTGTATCTTAGGGATTCAGTTGAAGCATTTGTAATTATGTTCATTCTTATTTAGATTCTCACATCAACATTAAATAAGTGTATTTTTAATGACTTTTTCTCCTGTAATGAAATGCCATTTCTTCCTGTGTTTTCAATATATATTCACTAAATACTGGCTGAAAATATTTAGGGTTCAATTTACTGTAATGTGAAGGTTCAGAGAAATGGTTGCACCTACAGAAAAGAAAGGAGAACCCATCTCATTAGTTTATGTACACAGAAATCATAATAATGGTGAAAATTAAAAGATAAAAGTCTTTTAATATTCCAGTATATATGCTGCCAAAATGAGCAGTCTTTCAACATTCTGAAGAAATTTTTTTCCAAACCACAAAGGCTGCAAATTGCCTTATTATTTTAAAATTTTATTTTATTGATCTAAAATTATGTCTAAGACTATTTGGTGTATTTTGATGAATGGATCAAGAAGATGTGGTATACCTAATCAGTGGAATACTACATGGCAATGAGAAAGAATGAAATCGGGTCTTTTGTAGAAACATGGATGGAACTTGAGGGTGTTATGCTGAACGAAATAAGTCAGGCAGAGAAGGACAGATACCGTAAGTTTGCATGTATGGGAGGATTAGTGGGAACTTAACGGAGAACCATTGGAGAGAAGAAGGGGAATATAGCGGAGGAGAGGAAGGGAGGCAAACCATGAGAGACTCTTGAATGCTGAGAACAAACCGAAGGGTGATGGGGGTGGGGGTGATGGGCATGGAGGAGGGTACTTGTTGGGATGAGCAGAAATAAAACAAAATCTTTTATGTTTTATTTATTTCTGAGAAAGAGAGAGAGAGAGGGAGAGAGAGAGAGAGAGAATAATCAGGGAAGGGTCAGAGAGAGGAAGGACAGGATCTGAAACAGGCTGCAGGCTCTGAGCTAGCTGTCAGCACAGAGCCCGACACGGGACTCAAACCCACAAACCGTGAGATCATGACCTGAGCCGAAGTTGGATACCTAACTGACTGACCCGAACCCAGGTGCTCCTCAATGGATGGTACTTTGAGTCACTGTATATTATGGACATTTCAACTTGTACTAGAAGTTGGAAACCCAGAGAGTGTTAAAGAAGTCCTAGACTATCATGAAGGTATATGAACATACCGTAGGGAAGTGGACGTTAAGTAGAAACCATCAAGGGACACCTGGGTGGCTTGGTTAGTTAAGCCTTAAAGGTCCATTTTGGGCTCCAGTCAAAATCTTGTGATTCACGGGTTCGAGCCCTGCGTTGGTCCCAGTACTAACGGCTCAGAGCCTGGAGCCTGCTTCAGATTGTGTCTCCCTCTCCCTCTGCCCCTCCTGAACTTGTGTTCTTTCTTTATCTCTCATAAATCAATGAATGTTAATTTTTTTTTAAATGTAAGTCTCAAGTGGGGCTATATGAACAAACCCACAAGACCTCATAAACAGGTTGAATGCTACGCTTGTAGACTAGTTTCTATAGAAGAATATAAAGTACAGAATGAGACCCTCTATTTGGCTGTGAACTACATTGATAGATTCCTTTCATCAGTGACTTTCTACAGGAAATCTTTAGCTTGTTGGCACTACTGCTATGCTTTTACCTTTAAAGATTGAAGAAATATAACTGAAAAAACAGCAGAGCTTTTTGCTCCATAATGTAAAAAACTGTGTTAAGAACTCTCATTCTTAACATGGCTCCGGTCATGGTTTCACAGTTCTTGGGTTGCAGCCTGATTCATATTCTGTGTCTCCCTCCCTCTCTACCCCTGCTCTGCTCGCATTCTGTCTCTCAAAAGTAAATAAAGACCAACAACAAATTTTTTTTAAATAATTGAGTCATTTTATAATGGATTTGCGAATAGGGAAATAGGCAAGTTTATTAGCCCTGAGTAAATATCCTTTTAATACTTATATTAGTATTAGATATACAACTATGTGTGCTTTACTTAACAGTTCTCTTATTCTTTTCTATTTTCAGTTGACTTTTTGCTTGGTACTTTTTCTTCTTTTGCACTGTTAGTTTGTGTTCTGTCAATAAAGTAAAATTTACTAACAGTGTTAACCCTGGATGTTGATACCATGGATGGCCTACTAGCCTTACACAACTTCACTCTTTCATTCCTACCAACATAGGAGGCCTTACTTATTTTTTTATGTGATAGGATATATAACATTTGCCAACTATGACAGTTATAACGTAGTGACTTTAAAAGACCTCCAAAAAGTTATGTAGATTTAGGTCCTAATGTTTTCCAGTCTGAAGAAACCACACACACACACACACACATACACACACACACACACACACACACACACACACGCAGCTGGATTCTAGTAAAAAGTAGGGCATCTTTGTTTACAGTAGAAAAAGATAATAATAAAGCCAAATGGTGTTGAGTATATGTATCCTTGAAATTTTAAATTAGTGCTGATGCATAGGGGCACATGGACCCCAATGTTCATAGCAACACTCTAAACAATAGCCAAAACATGAAAGAGCCTAAGTGTCCGTCAGCGGATGAATGGCTCAAGATGTGGTTTATCTATAAAAGGGAATACTACATGGCAATGAGAAAGAATAAAGTGTGGCCATGTGTAGCAACATGGATGGACCTTGAGGGTGTTATGTCAGCAAAATAAGTCAGGCAGTGAAGGACAAATGCCACATGTCTGCACGTATTAGAGGATTAGGAGGAACTTAATGGAGGACCGTGGGAGAGAAGAAGGGGGGAAATGGTGGGGGAGAGGGAAAGAGGCAAACCGTGAGAGACTCTTGAATCCTGAGAATAAACTGAGGACTGATGGGTGTGTGGGGGGAAGGGGAGGTGGGCATGGAGGAGGACACGTGTGGGGATGAGCATGGGGTGTTATGTGAAAACCAACTTGACAATACACTGTAAAAGAAAAAGAAAAAGAAAAAGAAAGAAAAGATCAGAGGTTTCTGCAGTCCCACAGCCCAGACTTTGCATCTCAGCTCTGTACTATCCTTAAGGTATAGGACTAGTTATTTAATTTTTTTTCAATCTCGTTTTCTTTCCTATGTGATGGACATATTAAGTATCTCATAGAGTTGTCATACAGATTATATAATATGCTCAATTCGTGCTTAAAAAAATCCCTAGAAATATGTTGCCTTAAAAGAACCTGTTTTTTTCTTAGCTTTAGTTTTAAAAGACAATTTGATCAGAACTTAACAGATTACAGATTAGTTAATGGAATAAATTACATATAAACCCTGTTTTCTTTATAAAGGAATGGACAATAACATGGTATAATGTAAATTAAAGATAGAGATTTGTAAAAATAAGTTGAGCCTCCATATCTAGAACACTAATTTTTTTCTATTCAAGTCCTATTTCTAGATTTAGAAATATCTCACTGCCAAAGTCCTACTTCTCTTTAAACCTTTGAGATATAATTTACAGGTAATAAAATTAGTCTATTTTAACACATATATATGATTGGCTCCAGTATATTAATGAGACTGTGAAGATTATAAATGTTCATATGTTATCAATCTGAGTTACTTGATTTTATATGTTCAGTATGGTATATGTATTTGCAGCATAGAGTTTCCAATGTTTTTTTGGACACTGAGGATTCATTCAGTGAATGTTGACTAGAGAAAACCAGTGTGTTGATATGGAGGTATTCTGATGCTGAACAAATGACTTTTGAGAAACAAATATAATCCTAGATAGGTTTTACATTCTGTTTTCTTAAGTTTATTTATAGAATGATTGGATGTGGGGGCGTCTGGGTGGCTTAGTCAGCTAAGCGTCCGACTTTCGCTTAGGTCAAGATCTCGCGGTTCTTGGGTTCGAGTCCCGGGTCGGGCTCTGTGCTGACGGCCAGCTCAGAGCCTGGAGCCTGTTTCAGAGTCGGTGTCTCCCTCTCTCTCTGACCCTCCCCTGCTCACGCTGTTTCTCTCTCTCTCCTAGAAATAAATAAAAATATTGAGAAAAAAGTGATTAGATTTTCCCATAGATTGGAATATATTTTATAGATTTCTGTTGTTCTGTAAAAACCAATATCTGGTACTTAATCAGATATTTAATATTTCTTATTAAAATTCTACTTAAAAATTTTAAGTTTATAATTTTTAAAGCACATTAATACTTATTTACAAACTTATTTATTATATTATTTGATGTTTATTTTGGGGCAATAATTTGAAATATGCAGTAGTTTATACGACAGCATTTATAACAATGAAAAAACAAATAGTCCAGAGGAATAAATCATTCCCTTTTTTTCTGTCATACATCTGATTACTCATTAATAGAAACGTATTGATACGACACTTACTTGCAAAGTTTAGGGCTGACATTTCAATTCCAGAGTAAATATTATAAGTATAATAATGTCATATGAATGTATCGTTTAATGTATATGTTGGGTATTTGATTGCTAATTTTACTTTCATGTTTCTAATATTCAGGCTTAAGCTTTCTTCTTGATGAAAACAGAATTGAGGATTTGTCTCTGCTCTATCAACTATTTAGTAGAGTAGAATGTGGAGTTCAGGTTCATCTCCCACACGGGATTGATTATATCAAGGTATCAATTGAAAGAAGCTGTCACACACACAATCATTTAGATTACTTATGGCTTATCTCTCCCCATGAATAATGTATCTATTTTCATTTAGAACCTCCTTCAGAAGCGGTTGTTAACTTGAAATTGATGCAGTGTCTATGTTCTTAACCTTTTTAAAACTCTTGTTTCTCTGTATTTGTAGTCTTTCTCCCCCAAATGATACTTGCTTTTTGAAGGGGAAGAATTGGGACATTATTTATTGGTGTGACACCTTCAGTACCTCACATTTCTTTTACCGCCTTGCATTTCTACTCTTCTATTTAATAACAATTTCTTATTGAAAAGTCTGTAAGCATAAATTGTCTCAGAGAAGCAGGGAGGAGAGAGTTCTCACCAGCCCAGTGTCCTCAGAAGTTCCATGGTTTTTAATGAATAATTAATTCATATTTTGTACAGGATAAATTAACATGAAATTTATAATTTTAACCATTTAGAGTTATGTAACTTAGTGAAATTTAGTGCATTCGTAAGGACAAACAACAGATGTAGACATAGACAGAAAGTAGGTCTGGAATATGTTCATTCCTTCCTAGAGAAACCCAGTATTCACTGAGCAGTCACTTTCCTTACCTTCTCCCAGGAGCCTTAGGTAGTTATTAATCAACTTTCTGTGTATACCTATTTGTCTGTTCTGGTTATTCCCTAAAAATGAAATCATATGATATTTGGGGTTTTATTTCTAGGTTCCTTTACATAGGATGATCTTTCATCGATGCTATAGGAGTCTTTCACCAGTCCTAGTGACTAATAATATTGTACTATATATCTGTGCCATTTTGCTGAGAGGTGAGGTGGTACGAGAAATGGCTTAAATAAGTGATGGCCATTAAATAGGTAATTGTAATGAGTATAGGTGTTTTATAGAAGTACTGAATCACTATATTGTACACCTGACACTAATCCTATAGTGTATATGAACTAACTGGAATTTATGTAAATCAAATGAAAACTATTGCCAACACCTGCTCCCTTCACGGTAAAGGTGGAAGCCAAAAGTTGGAAAATAAATAATGCTTCTGTAAACATTGGGGTGCACGTGTCACTTGAATTAGTGTTTTTGTATTATTTGAATAAGTTTAAGTGCAGAGGCTAGATTATACAGTAGACTATTTTTACCTTTTTCAGGAATCAGCATACTGTTTTCTAGAGTGACTTCATCAGTTTGTATCCCTACTAGCAATGCAAGACACTTCTTTCCCTTTCTCCATATCATCAAAAACACCTAGGGTTTCTTGTGTTATTGATTTCAGCATTATGACTGGTGTGAGGTGATAATTTATTGTAGCTTTGATTTGGATTTCTCTCATGACGCCTGACGTTGAGCTGTTGGCCCTCTGCCTATTTTCTTTGGAAAAATGTCTACTTAAGTTTTCTGCCATTTGTAATTGGATTATCCATGTTTCGCTCTTGAGCTTTAAATTCTTTGTTTATTACGCTTTAACAGTTTGGTCATTTGTAGATATCTTCTCCCATTTGGTAGGCTGCTCTTTAGTTTTATAGTTTCCTTCACTCTACAGAGCTTATTATTTTCATGCACTTCCAATAGGTTATTTCTGCTTGTCTTACCTCACCTCAGAGACATACCTAGAAAAAAAAATTTGCTGGGGCTGATGTCAAAGAGGTCACTGCCTGTGCCATCTTCTAGGATTTTAATGGTCTCATGTCTCATATTTAGGTCTTTCATCCTCTTTGAATTTAATTTATGTGTATGGTATGTATGATAAAGTGGCCCAGTTTCAGTCCTTTCTTTATTGATGTCCTGTTTTCCCAGTACTCCCTGTTGAAGAGACTAATTGGATATTCTTTCTTTGTGGACAGTCATTGACCATATAATTGTGCATTAATTTCTGGGCTTTCTGTTCTATTTCACAATTGTCGTGGCTATTTTTGTTCCTGTTCCATATTTTTTAATCACTGCAGCTTTGCACTGTAACTTGATGTCTGGAATTATGATGTCTTTAGTTTTCCTTTTCTTTTTCAAAGTCGTTTTGGCTCTTCAGGATCTTTCGTGGTTCCATGCATTTAGGATTGTTTGTTTCGGCACCATGAAAAATGCTAGTGGTATTTTGATAGGGATGGGCAGTATAGACAGTTTAACGCTATCTGTTCTTCCAGTCCATGAGCATGGATTATATTTTCATTTTTTTGCATCAAATTCGATTTCTTTCATCAGTGTTTTATAGTTTTCAGAGCACAGGTGTTTCACCTCTTTGGTTAGGTTTATTTCTAGGTATTTTACAGCCTTTGCAAATGGGAGTACTTCTTAATCTCTATCTATGTTGATTCATTATTGGTGTATAGAAGTGCAATTCAATTTAATACATTGATTTTTTTATCCTGTGATTTATTGTATTCGTATATCAGCTTGGCATTTTTTGTGTGGAGTCTTTTGGTTTTGTAGAGTATCCTGTCATCCACAAATAGTGAAAGTTTAACTTCTTCCTTGCCGATTTGTATTCCTTTTACTTTATTCTCTGTGTGTTTTTCTGATTGCTGAGGCTATAATTCTCAATATTCAGTTGAATACCATTAAGGAAGAGTGGACTTCCCTCTCCTGAAAGGGAAACCTGTCAGTTTTTCCTCATTGAGTATGAATCTAGTTATGGATTCTTGTTTTTTTTTTTAATGTTTTATTTATTTCTAGGAGAGAGAGAGACAGCGTGAGCAGGGGAGGGTCAGAGAGACAGGGAGTCACAGACTGAAACAGGCTCCAGGCCCTGAGCTGGCAGTCAGCACAGAGCCCGACGCGGGGCTCGAACCCACGAACCGCGAGATCATGACCCAAGCGAAAGTCGGACGCTTAACCGACTAAGCCACCCAGGCGCCCCTAGTTATGGATTCTTAATAATTCTCCTTTATTATGTTGAAGTATATTCCCTATAAGTATTCTTTATTAAGGGTTTTCATCATGAGCGGATGTTGCATTTTGACAAATGCTTTTTTGTATCGGTTGAAATGATTGTTTCTTATCCTTTTCGTTATTAATGTGGAGTGTCATGTTGATTTGTGCATTTGAGTCAACTTTTAAACTTAGGAACTGGCAATGGTGTATGATTCTTTTAATTAAATGTTGGATTTGGTTTGCTAGTGTTTTATTGCTAAATTTTACATCCGTGTTCCTCAGGGCTGTGCCTGTAGTTCCCTTTCTTAGTCGAGTCTTCCTCCTTTTCGGAATCTAGATAAAGCTGGCCTCAGAGTACGGATTTGGAAGTATCCCTCTCTTTCTACATTTTGGAATAGTTTGAGAAGAAAACATATGAATTCCTGTAAGTATTCAGTACAATGCGTTTTTGCAGCCATGGTTCCTTAGACTTTTTGTTTATTTGGAAAGTTTTTGATACCTGATCCAGTATCTTTTTGGTTATTGGCCTGCTCAAGTTTTCAGTTTTTTGTTCTTTTAGTTTTGGAAATTTATATGTTGCAAGAAATTTATCCATTTTTTCTAGATTGTCCAACTTTTGGCAAATAGTTTTCCTAATATTCTCTTAAATATGTTTGTAATTCAGTGGTGTTGGTATAATCTCTCCCCTCTTATTTGTGATTTTATTTGAGTCCATCCTCTTTTCATTTTGATAAGCCTGGCTAGTGACATGTAAAATGCTTTTTCTGAGAACTAGCTCCTGGTTTTATGGAGTTGTCTGATTTTTTTAAAGCTTTCTTAATGTTTTCTTTATTTCTGAGAGAGAGACAGTGTGAGCAGTGGAGGGTCAGAGAGAGAGGGAGACACAGAAACAGGCTCCAGGCTCTGAGCTGGCAGTCAGCACAGAGCCCGATGCAGGGCTTGAACCCACGAAACGTGAGATCATGACCTGAGCCGAAGTCGGAAGCTTAATCGATTGAGCCACCCAGGCGCCCCAAGGAGTTGTCTGATTTTTTACTATATGATTTATTTCGGCCCTCTTCTTTATTATTACCTTCATTCTGCTGGTACAGGAACTGTGAGATCATGACCTGAGTTGAAAGCAGGAGTCAGATGCTTACCTGACGGAGCCAGTCAGGCGCCCCTGTGGAGTCCTTTAGTTCCCTTAGGTCATATGCATTGAAAAATTTTCTATATTATCCAGCACAGAAAAAGAAAAGCCTACAACTTAAAAGTAATGCAAGCTGACGCTTTGCAGGTTAATATTCAACAGCCAAGTTTCAATAAATTTGGAAACTACCCAGGACTTGGAAATTGCGCTAGGTGTGGGTTAGAAATGTGAACACAAAAAAGGACAGTTGTGACCTGTGTGGTAAATGTAGATACTAGTACGAAATGTTCAAGGTAACCACTGAAAAAGTGATTCTATTCCCAGGTTGGCATAGACTAATAAGGCTTTACCTACCGCAAGGTTTTTTCAGGAGGGAGAAGGGCATACAAAAATTCTAGAAAGAGGAAGCAGTCCATGCAGAAATACCAAAAGGCAAAGTAGCTTGGCATGTTAGTAAAAGTACAAGTAGTTCAGTGTTCTTGGTGGGTACATTGTGAAGAGCAATGAGTGGGAAATTAAGTATAATGTGTTCCGTTATGCTAGGGGCTCAAAGAATCCGATCAAAGTTTGTTTGAAAAACATTAAGAAGGAAGGCTAGCAGACAGCCACAGTCCGTAGTTTCTCCCCTTTTCACCCGATTGGCTTTTCCTGTGTGGTTGTGCTCCTGAGCCAGTACTAACTGTTGTCCCCTGATGATGTAGTGACAGTTTGAAGATATTGAAGACGGATGGGTACGATGCACTTGAGATGATAAGGAAACATCCGCAAGGCATAGTTGAACCTATTCCGTTCAAATTGCTTCCTAACTTATTCTAAAAGAAAAAAGTAAAACATTATTTAAGAATCAAATTGGGAAAAGGAAAAAAAATCCACTCTGGGTCTGCTAGAGATGAGACCCATCTCTGTAGAAGTATCATCTTTATAGAGGTGGAAGGGGAGAAACGCGTGACAGGAGCCAGTTTCTTTGAAAGTCAAGTGTTCCACTTAGCAAAACATACTCTCAGAGGCTGAGTTACACTGTGTGCATGGCACCACGCTCCCTTTCTTTCCTCCCTTCCTTCTTTCTTTCCTTCCTTCCTTCCTTCCTTCCTTCCTTCCTTCCTTCCTTCCTTCCTTCCTTCCTTCCTTCTTCCTTCTTCTTTCTTTCTTTCTTTCTTTCTTTCTTTCTTTCTTTCTTTCTTTCTTTCTTTCTTTCTTTCTTTCTTTCTTTCTTTCTTTCTTTCTTTCTTTCTCTCTCTCTTTCTTTCTTTCTTTTCCCTTTCCTCCTTCTCTCCTTTCTTTCTTTCTTTCTTTCTTTCTTTCTTTCTTTCTTTCTTTCTTTCTTTCTTTCTTTCTTTCTTTCTTTCTTTCTCTCTCTCTCTCTCTCTCTCTCTTTCTTTCTTTCTTTTCCCTTTCCTCCTTCCCTCCTTCTTTCTTTCTTTCTTTCATTCCTTCCCTTTCCTTCCCTTCCCCTTCCCTTCCCTCCCTTCCCTTTCCTTCCCTTCCCCCTTCCTTTCCCTTCCTTTTCCTTCCCCCTTCCCTTCCCTTCCCGTCCCGTCCCTCCCCTCCTCCCCTCCTTCCTTCCCTTCCTTTCCCTTCCTCCCCTTCTTTCACCCTCTTGTCAGATACAAGAGTAAGGGCAAGATGTGAGAGCTCATGGAACGAAGACGCAAAGAAAGCCAGTTTATCTGTGGCAGGAGATTTGCCAAGTAAGTCAGACAGGATAAAAAGATATAAGACCCGGGGAGCCTGGGTGGCTTAGTCGGTTAAGCGCCCAACTTTCGCTTAGGTCAGGACTCGCGGTTCGTGGGTTCGAGCCCCATGTCGGGCTCTGTCCTGACTGCCAGCTCAGAGCCTGGAGCCAAATTCAGAGTCTGTGTCTCCCTCTCTTTCTGACCCTCCCCTGCTCGCGCTGTCTCTATCTGTGTCCTAGAAAATAAAAAAAATGATATAAGACCCTGACTAGAAGAATCCTAGGAGGTATGTGATTAGAGACACTAAGCACCAGACGTAGCAAACTTTCAAGACAAAGTCTGATGTTTCATATCAGCTAGAAGCACCATTATGTCTCTTCATGTGTAGAACAAAGAGTATAGTTACAACGTGTATTTGATTGATAAGCTACTTCACTGAGTTTTTATAAGGATTGTATGAAATAATATATTTTTTAATGTTTATTTACTTTCGAGTCAGACAGAAAGACAGAGACAGAGAGCTCGTGAGAGCAAGAGCTTGCAGGGTAGGGGCAGAGACAGGGGGAGACACAGAATCCGAAGCGGGCTCCAGGCTCTGAGCTGACAACACAGAGTCTGACGCAGGGCTCAAACTCACGAATGGTGAGATCATGACATGAGCTGAAGTCAGATGCTTAACCAACTAAGGCACTCAGGCACCCCTCTGAAATACAGTATTTAAAGTCAACACAGTGCCTGGCACAAAACAAGTGTTTCTTATGGATTGTAAATATCATGTTATTCTTCATCCCACTATTGTTTTTTACTGTTTTCTTTCAGGAGTTGAGGCTCAAAGGAAGATATAGTATCACTGTGTACAGAGGTCTTTCAAATTGGATAAATCTTTTTTATATTCAAGTGGTAATTGATAAAATCTAAGTAAACATGTAGTGAAACTACACATTAATCTTGAAGTTGTATTTAATTAAAATAGTTGGACATCTCCTGAGGATCTAGTGGCAGGGGTAATATTGAGATTAATAACAATACTAAGGATGACAGTCCTATGAGGGAAGCAAATATCAATAAACTCAAACAAGACCTGTAGAGGTAACTGCACACTATGGCTGTGAGAGTGGAAAGGATGAGAATTTGATAGATTCCACAGAGGCAGAACTGACAGGATTTAATGACAAAGTGAGGTTAACTTTTGAAAAGGAGGCTTTAAGATGAACTCTTTAATGAACTGAGACGGCAAAATCTTGCTTGGATGGTGCTTCTAAGCATATGCACGTGGCGCCCCTGGGCGAGGGCTTGGAACAGGGTGAAGATGTCAGAAACATATGTCAGGGCTAGACACGCAGACTTGGAGTTATTGCAAGACAGGACAGTCCCTCACACTCAGGTTTACGTGTTTTCATTTCAAGAGCATAAACATTCCAAAAATATAGAATAAAGAACGTAACAATCTGAACGATTTATCTATACTCTTTATCACATCTGGAATAAACTTTCATGGTTAATTAATACAACCAAATCGAGACAGCCCTCTCCATTCAGTGCTGGCATGTTATTTTGTGCTTATTATATTTTCTAGATTTAATGAGATATGGTTGACATATAACATTATGTAAGTTTAAGGTGTACCGTGTGTTGATTTGATTCAGATCTATACTATGGAACGTTTAGCACAATAAGATTAGGTGAGCACCTCTATCACCTCACATCATTACCATTTTGTTTTTGTTGTTATGGTAAGATCATTTGAGCTCTACTCTGATAGCAACCTTCAAGTATGCAACACAGTATTGCCAACTATAGTCACCATGCTCTATCTTAGATCCTGGGAACGTACTCCTCTTATAATGGAAAGTTGGTACGGTTGATCGAACCTCTCTCTTTCCCCTACTCCTTAGCGCCTTGTAACCACCTTTCTCCTCCCTGTTTCTGTGAGGTCACTGTGTTTAGATTCTACGTATAAGTGAGATTGTACCATATTTGTCTTTCTCTGTCTGATTTACTGTTTAATTTTAGTTAGCATAATGCCCTGCCTGCTGTTGGAACTGGCAGGATTTCCCTTTTTTATGTTTGTTTATGTATTTGAAGAGAGAGCAAAAGAAACTCGGGGAGTGGTACAGAGAGAGAAGGAGACAGAGAATCCGAAGCAGACTCCATGCCATCAGCACAGAGCTCAACGCAGGGTTTAATCTCAAGACCATCAGATCATGACCTGAAGAGAAAACAAGAGTCAGACACTTAACCAAATGAGCCACTCAAGAAGCCCAGGATTTCCTTCTCTTTTTTTGTGGCTGAATAACATTCCTCTGTGTGTATATCATATTTTATTTATTCGTTCACTAATGGACACTAGGTTGCTTCTCTGTCTTGGCAATTATGAATAATGCTGCAATGGACTTGGGAGTGCAGAGACCTCTTTGAGATTGTGATTTCATCTTCTTTCCATATATGCCCAGAAGTGGGAATGCTGGTCCATGTGGCACTTGTATTTTTAACTTGTTGAGGACTTTACATATTATTTTCCGGAGAGGCTGCACCAATTTACATTTCCACCGACAGGATATCAGGGTTCTGTGTTCTCCACATCCTTACCAGCATTTATAATCTCTTGTCTTTTTGATAACAGACATCCTAACAAGTAAGAAATGATGATACATTGTGATTTTGGTTTCTATTTCACCAAGGTTTAGTGATGTAGAGCACCTTATCAAGTACTTACTGACCATTGGTGTGTCTTCCTTGGAAACATATTTATTCACGTTCTCTGACCATTTTTAAATTATATTGCTTGTTTCTCTGGTATTGAATTGCATGAGTTCCTTATATTTTTCATATATTAACCCCTTATCTGGTAGGCAGATTGCACATATTTTTTTCCTATTCTATAGGTTGCCTCTTCATTTTGTTGATTGTGGGGTGTTTTTGTTTTTGTTTTAGCTGCATGGAAGTATTTCGGTTTGGTGTAGGCACAGTCGTTAATTTTTGCTCTTGCTGCTTCTGCTTTTGGTGTCCTGCCCCGCTCTCCACGCGAAAAAACAAAACAAAACAAAAAAAAAATAACCCACAACGTTACCAAGACCAGTCTTAAGGAGTTTTTACCCTAAGCTTTTTATTTCTAGGAGTTTTATGTTTTCAGGTCTTACATTTAACGCTTTAACCTATCTTGAGTTAATTTGTGTGAATGGTGTAAAATAGGGGTCTGATCCTGATGGAGTTTTTGGGTGATGGGAGTTTGTGGGATCTGGAGCCAAATGCCAAGAAAGAATTCTTGAAGAGGCCATTGGTGCAAAAAAGGTGATGTGATTACAGCACAGGGTCAGGACCTGATGGCATGAAGAGCTTCACTACAAGTGTGAGTGTTCCCTGTAGGGAGTCCAGGGAGAGAAAGTCAAGAGGGAGTTTCCAAAGAGACTTTGACATGCCAGAGACTTCCTGGAGGCCTAGCTGTTGTCAGGCCAAGATTGTTTTTCCCCCTAGCAAAGCATTAACATTAAGATAGTAGGGAGTTCCTGGACTTCAGGCCTTTGATGGAATTATCTTTTTCTGGTAAACTGGTGGGGACTCTTATCAGTCTAACCATATCTTTTTGTCCTTTCTTGCTTTTGAGTAGCCAGGAGTGTCCAGGGAATATCACGTGTGTCCCATGGTGAGGGTGGAGGTGGAGGGACAGGGGGTGCTCTTAGCCTGTACTTTGCCCTCAGCTTACCCTACACTCCCTCAACAGTGTAATTCTTCTGCATGTGGCTCTTCAGTTTTCCCAATACCGTTTACGGAAGAGACCATCCTTTTTCCATTGAGTATTCATGGGTACCTTGTCAAATATTGGTTGACCATATAGGCATAGCTTTCTCTCCAGATGCTCAATTCTCTTCCATTGTTCTATGTGCCTACTTTTATGTCAATGCTGTACTGTTTCGGTCATTCTAGCTTGGTAATAGGGATCAAATTCAGGACTTGTGTTGCCACCAGCTTTCTTCTTTCTCAAGATTGTTTAATGCCATACTGAGTGTGGTTCCATATGAGTTGTAGGATTATTTTTTTTCTAGTTCTGTTAAAAATCCCATTGGAATTATGATAGAGAATGCTTTCGATCTATAGATGATGGGATCTATAGGTGATGGGTAGTGTGGATACTTTAATGATATTAACTCTTCTGACCCATTAACACAGGTTATTTTCCATTTGTGTCTTCTGCAGTTTCTTTCCGCAATGTTTTAGGGTTTTCTGTGAATTTCAGAAGGTACTTCAATTGTTGGATGAAAGGTGATAGACTACTTGGATGACAAGAGAATAGAAGAAAAATTAACCATGCTTTCTAGAGCTAACCCGGTATCATCAAATATAGTAGATGGTACTTCTTTTGCAGTAATTAAAATGCTAGCAGAATATGATATGGCATTTTGTGTAAGGTAGCCTTCCTCTGAGAATTCGTTTATTAAAATGGCAATTTTCAAAACATCTTATCTTGGGTAGTATTTTATATTAGGGAACAGAACCCCATTTAAAGAAACTCAGGTTGAAAGTGAGTATGTTACATGGGTACAGAGACTCGCCAGGAATCTGGTTGCTGTAAGTTACAGCATATCGTTACAGATTAAACTCAACTACTGTAATTTCTTTTTGCCTTAGATTTCAGTAAAGTCATATACATGAAAGCCTTCTTAGAGGATGAATTTCAAATGAAATACATGTTAATACATGCAGTACTGCAATGCTTTTGAAGCTATAACATTGGCTAGTGTGACATATATCATCACTTGATTAAGAGGGTACAGTGAATGTTCCAGAAACCAGCTGTAGCAGCCATATTCTTTAGTAAGATCTCCAGTTAATGCTTCAAGATGATAGTCATCTTGCTTTCTTAACAGAATTTATGACCTTCCAAGGACAGATTGCACTTAGTTACCACATTGCACTAACCAATGTTAACATCGGTATTTAGTTGGGGTCTTCATAATTGACATCTGGAATGTGGAAGGTTTACCTGCACACAGATGTTGGCCTAATGGCAGATAACAGGAAACCCTACCATTTTTTTAATGCAAATATCTTTAATTCTTGTCTCTGATGGCTTCCCCTGTCACTTCATGAGTAAGTAGGGATAATACTGGCTGCAGCAAAATCACACTCCCTATTTATTATGCTAATTGCAGATTAATGAAGAGTGGCCTTAGGCTGGAAGACTTGTCTACTTAAGAGTCCTATCGGAGTGGAGTTTACTATGGTAATTAATACAGCCTGTGAAAATTAAATTGCTCTACTAGATAGGTACTGTATTTATCATTGAGATTCACCATAGCAAAACTTTTTTGAGGCTAGTCAAAGACTCATTTTGAAAGTCAAGTTCTATGGAGTTGAGTCTCTTGTTGTTGCGGTTGTTGTTCCTTTTAAAAAGAAATTGTAACATGGATCCCATTTTCAGATATTACTCCTCAGAGCAAGAGTCGGCTACATAACCTGTTTCAAGATGAAAATGCAGGACCCCTTTTTCTTTCTTCCCCATATCTCGCCTGCTTGTGTGCATGCTCCATTGTCTCATTGAACTGTACTTAGAAAATGAAAGTTTAGCAGTAAATGGAAGATTTCAAGATGCTGACAAGAAGCCTGAGTGTGGGGTCCTGTGTGACTGCTCAGATTGATTGCACTCCCATGAAGCTAGCCCTGCCTCAGCGACCAGAAGTGCCGAAAGCAAACCATTTCTACGTTGTTGGAACGGAAGTGATCTCATGGGAGGCAGGCTATAATGCAATGCAGTCTGAAGGCAGTCCAGTCAGCTTGGGCCAACAAACAACTGGAGCTTAGGGTGCGAAAAACCTCTGTAGGGTAAGCAGGACAATGAAAAGCAAGGAGCAGCAAGGACTCTTGTGTCAGTCAGGAAGGTGGCCACGTTTGCGGCTAGGATATGAAGTCATTGCGGGACATGGTTACATCCAAGCCGTTAGGAGGCAATGAAACAGCTAAAATGAGAGCATGATGAGTAGTTTAAACTTAGCTGTAACTACAGGCAGCCACTGCATTAATGCAAACATGCTGGCCTACTTCCTCTAAGTAATAGTATAATTTTCAAAGATTGGCGTCTTTTTTTCTTTCATTCAAGTTTTTGAACTATTGGAACAGTGAATGTGAATACAGATATTCCAAAATGTATTGAAGCAGGTGGGGTGATTTTTGTCGTCGATAGATTGATTTTCTCTTACTTTAATGACTATTCTGTTTCTTTCCTAATTGTTGGTAAATTCAGTAGGATGGGGTACATTACCTTATACCTAAATGATGGTCAATAAATGTTTATGGAATAATTACATATAATTTACTCTCCACAGCAACTGACTGGTAAGCCTTTTAGGAACATGTTCCTAGCAACAGAACATTCATTGAAATCACAGTACTAACAGTACTCTACCTGCACAAGAAAGTGGAGGTTGGGTATCATTCCAGTGTGGAACACCAGTAATGATGAGCAAACAACAGCTCATTTGAGAGACTGTTCCAATTTCCCGGTGTCGATTATCATTTTGGTGGGGGAGTAATATCTTCTCATCACAATAACATCATTTATAATCATAATAATAGCTTCGTCACACAGAATGACCTGTGAATGTCTGACTCCTCACAGTTTATTGTAGAACATCACTTGAATTTAATAGAGTTCTTTATTTAGTTCTGTGTAGTGAGATTATAAAGACAAATACGTTTTGGCATAATTTTTTGATGTCTTGTTGGACGAAGACCTATTTATTTCCTCAAACCATACTCATCAAAGGCGTGAACACTACTAGGCCCCGGGAATATAGCTGAATGAGATAGGGATAGAGTTTATAGCCTGACAGACTTCTAGAGTAATGTCCCTTGCTGTTAATTTCAGTCCGGTTCAGAGACCTGTGCCTTAAGAAGAATCAAGCATTAGAAGGTAAAATTGAATTGAAACTAGGCTTAGAGCAACTAGACATTCTCAAAGCGAATTTCCAACACTTCATTATTTGGAGGAGTTTCCCTCTTAGGTAAAAGGAAGAGGAGATAATAAGAAGGATGGAAATATTGACAGATTTCTAAGTTGGACTAAGTTTGGTAACTATAAAAAATGAACTATAGTTAGTAAAGCACAAAGCAGAAGATTTCCTCTTAACTCCTAGTAATTACACATCATCGTTCGGGAGGGGACCTGATGCTCCCTCTACTAGATGAATAGCCTGGGCATTCATCTCCCTGACCTCAGCCGAAGTAGTAGCACCAGGCAACAGAAGCCGGCAATGGAGTAAAAAAAATTACTATCTAGTATTTCATCTGGGCAGGGAAATTAAAAAGAGAAAGGCCCTCGAACTACATAAGGGAATGTGAACGGAAAGGACTGGTGCTCTTTCTTTCCCTTGCCAGTACCCCTTTAGAGAGTCAGCTGGCAGCCTCTGGGTCACTAGGCTTAGTCATTCCTCTTTTCAATTACAGGAACATCCTATTAAGAAGGAGATGGAGTGAGGAGAGCAATTTTTTTTTACAAATACTTTATTGTCAAATTAGGTTCCACATAAGACCCAGTGCTCATCCCCACAAGTGTCCTCTTCCATGCCCATCCCTCCTCACCCCCCACATCCATCAGTCCTCAGTTTTTGTCAGCATTCACGAGTCTATCATGGTTTGCCTCTCTCCCTTTCCACCACCATTTCCGCCCTTCTTCTCCCCCTTGGTCCTCTGTTAAGTTCCTCCTAATCCTCCTATACGTGCACACATATGATATTTGTCCTTCTCTGCCTGACTTATTTCGCTCAGCATAACCCCCTCAAGGTCCATCCATGTTGCTACACATGGCCAGATTTCATTGTTTCTCATTGCCATGTAGTATTCCATGGTATAGATAAACCACATCTTCTTGATCCATTCATCTGTTGATGGACACTTAGGATGTTTCCAGGTTTTAGGTATTGTGGAGAGTGCTGCTATGAACATTGGGGTACATGTGCTCCTGTGTATCCGCATTTCTGTATTCCTTGGGTAAATTCCTAGCAGTGCTATTGCTGGGTCATAGGGGAGTTCTACTGCTATTTTCCTGAGGAACCTCCACACTGTTTTCCAGAGGGGCTGCACCAGTTTACATTCCCACCAACAGTGTAGGAGGGTGCCCGTTTCTCCACATTCTCGCCAGCATCTAGAGTTCTCTGATTTGCTCATTTTAGCCACTCTGACTGGCGTCAGGTGTTATCTCAGTGTGCTTTTGATTTGTATTTCCCTGATGAGGAGCGATGCTGAGCATTGTTTCATGTGTCTGTTGGCCATTTGGATGTCCTCTTTGGAGAAGTTTCTGTTCATATCCTCTGCCCATTTCTTCACTGGGTTTTTTAATTTTTTTTTTTTCGGGCGTGTAGTTTGGTGAGTTCCTTGTAGATTCTGGATATCAACCCTTTATCTGATATGTCATTTGCAACTATCTTTTCCCATCCCGTTGGTTGCCTATTAATTTTCTGGGTTGTTCCCTTTGCTGTGCAGAAGCTTTTAATCTTGATGAGGTCCCAAAAATTTATTTTTGCTCTTGATTCCCTTGCTTTTGGGGATGTGTCAAGTAAGAAATCGCTGCGGTGGAGGTCAAGGACGTTGTTTCCTGCTTTCTCCTGTAGGGTGTTGATAGTTTCCTGTCTCACGTTCAGGTCCTGTATCCATTTTGAGTATATTTTTGTGCATGGTGTGAGAAAATGATCTAGTTTCATTCTTCTGCATGTTGCTGTCCAGTTCTCCCAACACCATCTGTTAAAAAGGCTGTCTTTTTCCATCGGATATTCTTTCCTGCTTTGTCAAAGATTAGTTGGCTGTATACTTTTGGGTCCACTTCTGAGTTCTCAATTCTGTTCCATTGGTCTATGTGTCTGTTTTTGTGCCAATACCATACTGTCTTGATGATGACAGCTTTGTTGTAGAGGCTAAAGTCTGGGATGGTGATCCCTCCCGTTTTGGTTTTATTTTTCAGGATTACTTTGGCTATTCGGGGTCTTTGTGGTTCCATACAAATTTTTGGATAGTTTGTTCTAGTTTTGAGAAGTATGCTGGTGCATTTTGATGGGAATTGCATTGAATGTGTAGAGTGCCTTAGGTAGTAATGACATCTTAACTATATTTATTCTTCCTATCCATGAGCATGGAATGTTTTTCCATTTCTTTGTGTCTTCTTCAATTTCCTTCATAAGTTTTCTAGAGTTTTCGTCATACAGATCTCTTGTATCCTTGGTTAGGTTTATTCCGAGGTATTTTATGGTTTTCTGTGCAATTGTGAATGGGATCAGTTTCTTGATGTCTCTTTCTGTTGCTTCATTGTTGGTGTATAAAAACGCAACCGATTTCTGTACGTTGATTTTGTACCCTGCAACTTGGCTGAATACTTGGATCAGTTCTAGGAGGCTTCTGGTGGAGTCTGTCGGGTTTTCTATGTAGAGTATCATGTCATCTGCGAAGAGTGAAAGTTTGACTTCCTCTTTGCCAATTCTGATGCCTTTGATTTCCTTTTGGTGTCTGATGGCTGATGCTAGGACTTCCAGCACTATGTTAAACAGCAGTGGTGAGAGTGGGCATCCCTGTCGTCTTCCTGATCTCAGGGGGAAAACTCTGAGTTTTTCCCCGTTGAAGATGATGTTAGCTGAAGGCTTCTCATAGATGGCTTTGATGATGTTTAAGTAGGTTCCCTCTGTCCCAACTTTCTCGAGAGTCTTTATTAAGAAGGGATGCTGTATTTTGTCAAATGCTTTTTCTGCCTCTATTGACAGGATCATATGGCTTTTATCTTTTCTTTTATTGATATGATGGATCACATTGATTGATTTGCGAATGTTGAACCAGCCCTGTAACCCAGGAATGAATCCCACTTGATCTTGGTGGATGATTCTTTTTCTATGCTGCTGGATTCGATTTGCAAGGATCTTGTTGAGAATTTTTGCATCCGTATTCGTCAAGGATATTGGCCTGTAGTTCTCTTTTTTTGCTGGATCTCTGTCTGGCTTGGGAATCAGTGTGATGCTGGCTTCATAAAATGAATCCGGGAGTTTTCCTTCGATTTCTATTTTTTGGAGTAGCTTGAGAAAAATTGGGATTAATTCTGTTTTAAATGTCTGGTAGAATTCCCCAGGGAAGCCATCAAGTCCAGGGCTCTTATTTGCTGGGAGATTTTTGATCACTGATTCAATTTCTTCACTCGTTATGGGTCTGTTCAGGTTTTCTACTTCTTCCCGTGTGAATTTTGGTAGTGAGTGTGTGTTTAGGAATTTGTCCATTTCTTCTAAGTTGTCCAATTTGTTGGCAAATAATTTTTTATAGTATTCCCTGATAATTGCTTGTATTTCTGAGGGGTTGGTTGTAATAAGTCCATTTTCATTCATAATTTTGTCTACTTGGGGGCTCTCTCTTTTCTTTTGAACAAGTCTGGCATAGAGGTTTTTCAACTTTGCTTACTTTTTCAAAAAACAAACTCTTGATTTCATGGATCTGTTCAATTGTTTCTTTGGTCTCTATGTTGTTTATTTCTGTTCTAATTTTTACTATTTCTCTTCTTCTAGTGGGTTTAGGGCATTCTTGTTGCTCTGCCTCTAGTTCCTTTAGGTGAGCTGTTAGATTTTGGACCTGCGCTTTTCCTAATCTCTTGAAATAGGCCTGGATAGCAATGTACTTTCCTCTTAGGACTGCCTTTGCCGCATCCCATAGATTTTGAATTGTTTTGTTTTCATTTTCATTTGTTTTCATATATTTTTTAACTTCATCTCTAATTGCCTGATTGGACCATTCATTCTTTAGAAAGGTGTTCTTTAACCTCCATGTTTTTGGAAGTTTTTCAGACTTCTTCCTGTAATTGATTTCAAGTTTCAAAGCATTGTGATCTGACAGTGTGCATGGTATAATCACTATTCTTTTATATTTATTGAGGGCTGCTTTATGTCCCAGTATGTGATCTATCTTGGAGAATGTGCCATGCGCACTTGAGAAGAAAGTAAATTCCCTGTCCTCGGGATGTAAAGTTCTAAATATATCTGTCAGGTCCATCTGATCCAATGTGTCTTTCAAGTCCATTATTTCTTTAGTGATTTTCTGTCTGGTTGACCTATCCATTGCTGTAAGCGGAGTATTAAAGTCCCCTGCTATTAGCACATTCTTTTCTATAAGCTCGTTTCTGTTTGTGATTAATTGTTTTAGATATTTAGGTGCTCCCATATTCGGTGCGTAGACATTTACGATTGTTAGTTCTTCCTGATGGATGGACCCTGTAATTATTATGTAGTGCCCTTCTTCATCTCTTGTGATTGTCTTTAATTTAAAGTCCAGTTTGTCTGATATAAGTATCGCTACTCCGGCTTTCTTTTGATTTCCTGTGGCATGATATATATTTCTCCATCCCCTTACTTTTAATCTGAAGGAATCTTCCCGTCTAAAATGAGTTTCTTGTAGACAGCATATAGATGGGTTTTGTCTTTTAATCCATTCTGCTATCCTATGTCTTTTGATTGGAGCATTCAGCCCATTTACATTCAGTGTTATTATTGAAATATGTGGGTTTAGAGTCTTTGTATCTTTTGTAGGGTTCATGTTTGTGGTGGTGTCTCTGGAACCTTTGTTCTTTGCAACCTTTTCTTCAGAGCATCCCCCTCATGATTACTTGTAGGGCTGGCTTCGTGGTGACAAATTCTTTCAATTTCTTTAGAAAATTTATTTAGAAAGGTTTTTATCTCTCCTTCTATTTTGAATGACAGGCTTGCTGGATAGAGGATTCTTGGCTGCATATTTTTACTGTTCATCACATTGAAGATCTCTTGCCATTCCTTTCTGGCCTGCCACCTTTCAGTAGAGACGTATCTGTCACCACTCTGATAGGTTTCCCTTTGTATGTGAGGGCCCTTTTCTCCCTAGCTGCTTTCAAAATTCTCTCTTTGTCCTTGTGTTTTGCCATTTTTACGATGACATGTAGTGCAGAAGATCGATTCACGTTACGTCTGAGGGGAGTCCTCTGAGCCTCTTGTATTTCCACATTGACTTCCTTCCCCAGGTCGGGGAAGTACTCTGCTATAATTTGTTCCAGGACTCCTTCAGCACCTTTCCCTCCCTCTTCCTCTTCTGGGATTCCTATGATACGGATACTGTTGCGTTTGACTGTGTCGCTGAGCTCTCGAATTCTTCTTCCCGTTCCTGGATCAGTTTGTCTCTTTTTGTCAGCTTCTTATTTTTCTGTTATGGTGTCTTCTAAATCACTTATTCTCCTTTCCTCCTCTTCAATCCGTGCATTGGAGGCCTCTAATTTATTATGTATCTCATTGATCGCATTTTTAAATTCTTCATGTCTATTTTTATTTTCCATTCTGTCTGTAGCCATAGTTTCTTTGATGTCCCCTAAGTTTTTTTCAAGCCCTGCTATTAATTTTACCATTATTATTCAAAAATCTTGTTCAGTTATGCTGTTGATATCTGTTTTGAGCAGTTCATTAGCTGTCATTTGTTCTTGGAGTTTCTTTGGAGGAGAGTTCTTTCGTTTCGTCATTTTAGTTAGCTTTCCGGCTCTTGTTGGTTTTAGAGGCCTGTTTTGCTCTCTGTTTCTTTGAGCGGTGCTATATCCAAGAAGACTCTTTGACTTTCCAGGGCCTATCCTTTCAGAGATTGTTTTTTGAATGGTATCCCTCGGTGACTCTTGTTGGGACCTTAGTTATTTTATTTTCCAATTCGTAGTGACATTTGGGACTCTTCACCTTGTGTTCTCTAGCTTGTTTCTTGAGGTAGCCCTGGAAAAGAAAACAGACAGACAAACACACAGGGAACAGGAGCACACAAATGCACAAGGTAGTTCAACGAACATCCAAAGCGAGAGGGAAAACGAAATAGTTAAGAGAAAAGACGGAGGAGGGAGGGCGAATAATAGGGAATACAAAATACATAAAAGGGTCACAAAGGGGAAAAGAAAAGGAAAATAAAGAAAACCGATGGACAAAGAACGGTTTAAAGCATATACCTGGATTTCCCAGCTGAGTTAAATAGCCGTGTGTGTGCAGTGCTGGTTGAAGAGCATAGAGAAAAAGAGAGAAGGCTGGGCGAGACGAGGCATAATTGGAAATAGAATGAACAGGCAGAAGGGATAAGAAGCTTTTTTCAAAGAGGTAAAGGGTAGACTATGGTTGGATAGGTGAGAGAAGGATGCTGGAATTATCCAGAGAAACTCTACAGTCTAATTACTCGTGAGAGAAAGAGCTGAAAATGTAGGTAGGTGTAGAATTTACATTTACAGAATGGACTTGTGATTATTTAAGCAAGCTGGCGACTAGAGTTAATCAGGTCAGTGTTTTTGGGGAAAAAAGTGAGAAAAGAGAAAGAAGAAGAAAAATAGAAAGAGAAATGAAAGGGGAAAAGAAGAAAGAAGAAAAAAGGAAAAAAAGGAAAAAAGCAAAAAAGAAAGAGAAAAAGGGGAGGAGGGCACCTCTCAGGCAGGGATGGGCGTGGCGTGATCCGATGCCTCAGGCGGGGGCTCTTTCTTGGCGGTTATGGGGAGGAGAGTGACGGTGCTCCAGTCCCTTCTTGAACCCCTCACTGCAACTCGCTTTTTTGGGCGTGTCAACTCCCCGTTCCGGGAACGCAGCCGATGTTGGTTGCACTCTTCATCCCAGGCCCTTTGCAATCTCCAAATCCCAGTCCGCGCGCCCCGCTGAAATTGCCTTTGACACAGCTTCCCAGGCAAACCCCTCGGGCTATTCCAGGCTCTGTGCTGAGCTCTGGGGGCAGAGTCACAATCGCTGCTTCCTTCTCTGGGCCAACTGGCGGGCATGCGCTAGGGCTTGCCTGCCGGGTCCGCATAGCCCGAGCCTGCTGGAGT
The DNA here is from genome assembly GCA_017311185.1 of Proteles cristata cristata. Classification (NCBI taxonomy): domain Eukaryota; kingdom Metazoa; phylum Chordata; class Mammalia; order Carnivora; family Hyaenidae; genus Proteles; species Proteles cristata. Next base: position 149,356 of record JAESUZ010000335.1, read on the forward strand.
GAGGAAAACCGGGTCCCCCTATGGCTCGTCACCTGAAACACGAACTCACAGGCAAATTTCCCAGTTTTTAGCTCTTGGCCTTCCCTCTCAAGTTCCAGCCAGCCAGGAGTGCGGACGCCCGGTGTCAGTGCGGCTCCTTCAGGCGCCCCAGCCGCCGTGGGTCTACAATGGCGGCAGGCACGCAACTGCTCTGAAATCCAACCTCCAGGAGCGGCACAAAGTAGCAGTTTGTGTACTCAGCACCCCCCAGGACCTGTTGGCGCGAGGGGACCTGGTGTGCAGACATTTGGCAAGTACGGTCTTTCTATGCACCGAGCGGAGGTTTTTTCCCCCCCGAGTGGAGGTTTTCCTGTTTTGGACTCTCCTTTTCTCCTCTCACTCCCCGTAGAGGGTAGAGGGGAATCGCCCCCCACCCTGGAGTCTCCTATCCCGGCCCGATTTTATCTTCCCCGGTTCGCACTCACGTGAGAAGGCTTTCTCAGTGGATTCTGCATCCTTTTTCTCCCAGTCTCTCAGGTTTTGTAAGGTTTCCAATGGATTCAGATCTTTTCTGTGTGATGTATGGCTGCGAGTGCAAGCACGGAACTCCTTACTTCTCCGCCATCTTGTCCTCTCTGAGGAGAGCAATTTTTAAGGGACAGAAGAAAAAGAGAAGGGGGGTATTTTTCTTTTTTTTCTTTTCTTTATATATTTATTTCTTTTAATGTTTTATATATTTCTTGGAGAGAGAGACACCATGAGCAGGGGAGGGTCAGAGAGAGAGGGAGTCACAGACTGAAACAGGCTCCAGGCTCTGAGCTGGCAGTCAGCACAGAGCCGACGCGGGGCTCGAACTCACGAACCGCGAGACAATGACCTGAGTGAAAGTCGGACGCTTAACCGACTAAGCCACCCAGGTGCCCCTATATTTTTATTTATTTCTAGGAGAGAGAGAGAGAGACAGACAGACAGACAGACAGACAGACAGCGTGAGCAGGGGAGGGTCAGAGGGAGAGGGAGATACAGATTCTGAAATAGGCTCCACGCTCTGAGCTGACAGTCAGCACAGAGCCCGACGCGGGGCTCGAAGCCATGAACCGCCAGATCATGACCTAAGCGAAAGCCGGACGCTTAACCGACTAAGCCACCCAGGCGCCCCGAAGGGGGATATTTTTCTCATGCAGAAAAAGGCATGCCTCGGGAAATAGGGTATGACATGCAAGTGAAGTTTTTGCCTACCCCTCTTATTTTTATTTTAAACATTGTGAAAGGAGCCAGTGTGCCAAGAAGGGTAAAGAATTGATGAAGGAGGGGCCTAGCAATATAGAACTGTTTTCTGAAAAGTTTTGTATTCTCCTGCAGGACATATAAATAAATGGGGATGTTTGCGTGCCTCGAAGGAAATATCTGAGATACTTTTATAAAAGAATAAACGTGCTTAGTGCTGGTGTCAGAAAAACATCCGTTGAAGGTGCCATATTCTTCCAGAATCTTACCTACTATTTATGGCTTTAGGAGGTGTATAAAAAAATACAAGTGAATCTCAGATTATTACAACTTTGATATAGCCATGAGGTTCTGAGCACTGTGATGTGGGGATTTTTCACAAGACCCCTCCTGGTCTGTATCCATTTTGTTATTAAAATGCAAATGCTTACCGAACGTGACCGTCGCTTCTCACTCTATTGTCATGTATCAAACGAAAAAGAAAACAAAACTCTTAATTATGTTCTCAAAATAATCAGGTGGCTATTTTGGAATGAAACACATTACTATCAGATGCAACTTCAGGTGTAAGGAGAACTGTTTCATTTTTAGTAATTTGCCAGATTTTTAAATTTGGCTAATACAAGAGGAAAATTTAATTTAGATAGCTTATCCTGGAACACTTGAGGTCTGTTCTTTTTTCTAAGTTTTTGAAAGGTTTTTATATAAATTCCAGTTAACATACAGTGAATATTAGTTTCCACTGTACAGTACAGTGACTCACCACTTCCATACATCACCCGGCGGGCATCCCGACAAGTGCCCCCCTTAACGCCCTTTACCTGTCTCACCCACACCCGCACCCACCTCCATTCTGGTAACCATCAGTTTGTTCTCTATACTTCAGACTCTTTTACTTGGTTTGCCTCTATGTCTTTCCTTCTCCCCCCTCCTGTTCATCAGTTTTGTTTCTTAAATCCCACATATGAGTGAAATTATATGGTATCTATCTTTCTCTGCCTACTTACTTTGCTTAGCATTATACTCTCTAGGTCCATCTATGTTGTTGCAAGTGGCAAGATTTCATTCTTTTTTATGACTTAAAAATGTTTATTATATACAAGTATATATGTATGTGTGTGTGTAAATATACGCACCCCCCCACATCTTCTTTATCCATTCAACAGTTGGTAGACACAGACTTATTCCCATAAATTATTATTCCCATAATTTGCCTATTGTACATAATGCTGCAGTAAACATTGGGGTGCATGTATCCCTTTCGATATGTACTTTTGTATTCTTTGGGCAACTACCTAGTAATGTGAGCTAGGGTAGTTCTATTTGTAACTTTTTGAGGAACCATTCTACTGTTTTCCAGAGTGGCTGCACCACCTCGCATTCCCACCAACAATGCGCACATACTCCTTTTTCTCCACATCCTAGCCAACACCTCTTGTTTCTTGTGTTGCTGATTTTAGTCATTCTGATAGGTTTGAGGTCAAAGATTCTTGTAGTTTGAGTTGGCATTCTCCTGATGGTAAATGATGTTGGGCATCTTCTCATACGCCTGTTAGCACATCTATACATCTTTGAAAACAAAAAGTCTCCATCTGTCTTCTGCCCATTTTATTATTTATTTATTTATTTATTTATTTATTTATTTATTTATTTATATTTATTTACTTACTTACTTACTTACTTACTTACTTACTTATTTTATTATTACTTACTTATTTATATTTCTGAGAGAGACAGACAGAGCATGAGTGAATAAGAGGCAGAGGAAGAGAGAGATGGCATGCGGAGTGCGGAGTCCAGTTTGGGGCTCGAGCTCATCCATGTGGGGCGCTAACTCATGAACCTGTGAGGTCATGACCTGAGCTGAAGTGGAATGCTTAACAGCCTGCGCTAGCCAGGCGCCCCTGTTCTGCCATTTTTAATTGGATTATTCATTTTTTTGCGTCTTGAGTTTTGCATGTTCTTTATGTATTTTGGATACAAACCCTTTATCAGATATGTCATTTGCAAACACCTTCTCTCATTCTGTAGGTTGCCTTTTGGTTTTCTTGATTGTTTCCCTCACTGCGCACATTTGTTTTGATTTGTTTTGTTTTGTTGCTATAGTCCCAACAGTTTATTTTTCCTTCTGTTTCCCTTGGCTCCGGGGACATTTCTAGAAAGAATTTGCTATGGCCAATATTTTTCTTCAAGAATTTTTATGGTTTCAGGGCTCATATTTAGGTCTTTCATCCATTTCTAATTTACTTTTGTGTATGGTGTCAGGAAGTGGCCCGATTCATTCTTTCTCATGTTGCTGTCCAGTTTTCCCAAAACCATTTGTTGAAGAGACTATCTTTTTCTCACTATATATTCTTTTCTGCTTTGTTGAAGATTAGTTGACCATATAATTGTGGGTTTCTTTCTGGGTTTTCTGTTGTGTTCTATAGATCTTTGTGTCTGTTTTTAGGCCAGTATCATACTATTTTGGTCACTACAGTTTTGTACTATAGCTGAATGTCCAGAACTGTAATGCCTGCAAATTTCCTTTTCTTTTTCAAAGTTGCTGTGGGTCTTCAGGGTCTTTTGCGGTTCCATGCCAATTTTGGGATTGATTCTTCTAGCTCTGTGAAAAATGCTGTTGGTGTTTTCATAGGTATTGCATTAAATGTGTAGGTTGCTTGGGAAAAAACAACTACAACTACATTTTAACAATGTTCTTCCAATCCACGAGCATGGAATGTCTTTCCATTTCTATGTGTCATTTTCAATTTCTTTCATCAGCGTTTTATAGTTTTCAGAGTACAGGTCTTTCGCTTCTTTGGTTAGGTTTATCTCTGGATACCTTACTGGTTTTGTCTCAATTAAAAAACATTGGGGGGTGGGGAGGTGCCTGGCTGGCTAAGTCAGTTATGCGGCCGACCTCGGCTCAGGTTACAATCTCACAATTCTTGAGTCCGAGCCCCACATCATGCTCTGTGCTGCCAGCTCAGAGTCTGGAGTCTGCTTTGGATTCTTTGTCTCCCCATCTCTCTGATCCTCCGCCACTCATGGTCAATTTCTCTCTGTCTCAATACCAAGTAAAACGTAATTTTTTTAAATAAGTAATTTTTTTGAAGAAAAGGGAGACAGAGCATCAACAGGGGAGGGGCAGAGAGAGGGAGACACAGAATCCGAAATGGGCTCCACACTCTGAGCTCTTAGCCCAGAGCCCGAGACGGTGCTCTAACTCAGGAACCATGAGATCATGACCTGAACCGAAGTTGGTCTCTTAACTGAGTGAGCCACCCAGGCGTCCCAGTTTTGCTGCAATTTTAAATGGGATTAATTCCTTAACTTCTTTTTCTGCTGCTGCATTATTGGTGTAAGGCAACGCAACAGATGTACACACATTGATTTTGTGTCCTGTGACTCAACTGAATTTGTTAATCAGTTCTAGCAGTTCTTTGGCCCAGTCTTTATGGTTTTCTCTTTTCTTTTTTAATGTTCATTTATATCTGAGAGAGACAGAGGCAGAAAGAGAGAGTGGAAGAAAGAGAATCCCAAACAGGCTCTGCACTGCCTGCTCAGAACCTGATGGGGAGCTCGAACTCAGGAACTGTGCGATCATGACCTAAGCCCAAATCAAGAGTCAGACATTTAACCAACGGAGCCACCTAGACGCCATTAAGGTTTTCTGTATAGAGTATCAGTCATGAGAGAATAGTGCGAAGAATTGACTTATTCTTTTCTGATTTGGATGCCTTTTATTTCCTTGTGATGTCTGACTGCTGTGGACTTTCAGTACTTGAATAATGGTGTTGAGAGTGACCCTCCTGTCTTATTCCTGATCATAGATGAAAAGGTCTCAGTTTTTCCCGAGGGAGGATGATATTAACTATGAATTTTTCATATATGGCTTTTATTATGTTGGGGTATACTCCCCCTAAACCTACTGTGTTGAGAGTTTCTGTCATGAATGGATGTTTTACTTTGTCAAATGCTTTTACTCCATCTATTGAAATGATCATGTAGTTCTTATCCTTTCTTTTCTTAGTGTGATGATCCTATTTTTTTGATTTGTGAATATTGAACCACCCTTGAAACCCAGGAATAAATCACCCTTCTCCCTGTGAATGATCTTTAAAATGTATTGTGGATTTGGTTTGCTAGTATTTTGTTGAGGACTTTTCCATCCGTGTACATCAAAGATCCTGACCTGTTGTTCTCTTTATTTGAGGTGTCTTTATCTGATTTTGGTATCAGGGTAATACTGGCCTTGTAGAATGAACTTGGAAGTTTTCCTTCCTTTTCTATTTCTTGGAACAGTTTGAGAAGATTAGATATCAACTCTTTTTTGAATGGTTGGTAGAATTTGCCTGTGAAACCATCTCATCCTGGACTTTTGTTTGTTGGGAGTCTCTTGATTCCTGATTATGCTTCATGGCTGAAAATCAGTCTGTTCACATTTTGTATTTCTTCCTGTTTCAGTTTGGATAGTTTATGCTTCTAGGAATTTATGTGTCTCTTCTAGGTTGTCCAATTTGTTGGCATATAGTTTTTATTAAATTCTCTTATAACTGTATTCCTTTGGTGTCAGTTATCATTTCTCCTCTCTCATTTACTATTTTATTTATTTGGGCCCTTCCTCTTCTTTTTGATAAGTCTGGCTAGAGGTTAAGCAGCTTTATTAATTTTTTTAAACGGCTACCTCCTTGTTTCGTTGATCTGTTCCTGTTGTTATTATTATTTTTAGTTTCTGTGTCATTTCCTTGTGTTCTAATGGTTATTAGGTTCCTTCTGTGGGCTTTAGGCCTCACTTCTTGTCCTTTTGTTAGCTCTTTTTGGTTTCAGATTAGGTTGTTTATTTGAGATTTTTCTTGCTTCTTGAAGTAGACCTATATTGCCATATACTTCCCTCTTAGGACAGTTTTTGCTGCATCCCAGAGGTTTTGGACCATTGTGTTTTGATTTTCATTTGTTTCCATCTGTTTTTCTCTTTGATTTTCTGATTGGCTGATTCATTGTTCAGTAGCATGTTGTTTACCTTCCATGTATTTCTGGTCTTTCCACAGTTTTTTCTTATGGTTGGCTTATAGTTTCATAGCATTGTGATCTGAAAAGGTGCATGGTATGAGTTCAGTCTTCTTGTTTTTTTGTTTGTGGCTTGCTTTGTGGCCTACTATGTGATCGCTTATGGAGAATGTTCCATGTGCAATTGAATATAATGTGTATTGTGCTGCTTTAGGATGGGATGTTCTGAATATATCTGTTGAATCCATCTGGTCCAGTGTGTCATGCCAAGCCATTGTTTCCTTCTTTTTTTTCTGTTCAGATGGTCTGTTCATTGATGTAAGAGGGGAGTTAAAGTCCCCCATTCTTATTTTCTTATTATTGATTAATTTCTTTATATGCATCATTGTTTTATATATTTTGGTGTTTCACGTTGGGTGCATAAATATGTTATTTTCTTAGCGTTTATTTTTTCTTTTTAAAATATAATTTATTGTCGAGTTGACTAACATACAGTTTATACAGTGTGCGTTTGGTTTTGGAGGTACTGATGAGGGCTGGTCGAGAATGACACCAGGCAGCTCCTTTTATCTCAGAGATGCCTCTTAGTGAAAGCTGCCTCTCCAAGGCAAACTCTGAGAAGAGCAAATAATGTCCCCACTGTGTGCCCTCATCTGCTCTTCAAATCACTATGGCTGTGGATTGTTCGCCTGCCTCCCTCTAGGAGCAGAGCAGTGCCCTCCAGGCTTTATCCCAGCCAAGCCCACTGACTTTCAAACCTCCAGGCGTTAAGCCCCACTGGTGCCAAGAACTCCTGAAACTCTCCTTTCTCAAGCCAATGGCATTGGGGAAACAATTTCCTTGTGCATGTCCCTGTGTGTTCCTCCCTCTCTCACCCTTGTCTGTGGCCATGGCTTCCTCTCCTCCCCAGCATCATATCTGTTTCTCCCCTAAACCATGTCTCTGCCCTTCCTACCTTTTTCAATATGTTCTCTTCTCTCCTTTTACCTGTGGGGTTTGTTATTTTAGTCTTCAGGTTGATTTGTGGGGTATTTAGGATGATTTGATATTTGTCTACTTGTATTGGTGGGACGAGGAGACACTGGGGTCTTATTGTTCGGCCACCATCTTCTTATCTCCTCTGGATTCTCTATTCTTTAGTGAGAAAACTTTGAGGACTGAACACTTTTAATGTAATGATAATGCACCATAAACCAATTTGGATATCTCATTTCACATTCTTTCATTATAGCCTCTTGGAAACTTGTCCACTTGGATTACACTTCTGGTAACAGAAATTCATGATTTATATACACTGATATTGTTTTTTTGTTTGTTTGTTTGTTTACTTTTTTCTGAGAGAGAGACAGAGAGAGAGGGAGTGGGAGGGAGGAAGAGAGAGAGAGAGCATGAGTTGGCCTGGGACAGAGAAGAAAGAGAATCCCAAGCAAGCTCCTCACTGTAGTGCAAAGCCGAGTGTGGGGCTTGAACTCATGAACTGTGAGATCATCACCAGAGCTGAGGTTGGATGCTTAAATGACTGAGCCACCCAGGTGCCCTACACTGATAATGTTTTTAAATGCTTCAGGTTTTGAGAAGGTCATTTGCATTCCTAGTTTCGTCATGGGCCTGCATGGTGTGGATTTTAGTCAGTTCACCTTTGAATTCCCGTCTCTTTTCTTAAACTGGATAGTAATAAAGTTGGTTCCTGTCATGGCTATACTTTTAGAAAAAAAATCCCTATAGCAATTTGAAAATGTGATCTCAGATACTCAGTAGGATTAAAGTTAATAATAAGGAGACTGTAATACCACTATTTGTTTCGTCGTGTAAAAGGATTTCCGAAAAGCTGTGATTATTGAGTTTTATTGTAATTGGAATAGGAAAATTTGAAATGTGATGCTTTTAATTGGATGATTTTTAACTTAAATTTCTATGGTTCAGAAAATTGAAAGTTTAAGGTTTACTTAGCTTGTGGGTTTACAGCCCTTGTGGGCTGATTTAAAATGAAACTGTTAGGACCCTTGTCCCTGAAAGCCTTCTGACTACTGCCTCTATACGGAATTCTAAATAAAAGTGATATTTTTTAATGTTTGTTATTTATTTCTGAGAGAGAGACAGCGTGAGTAGGGGAGGGTCAGAGAGAGAGGGAGACACAGAATCTGAAACCGGCTCCAAGCTCTGAGCTAGCTGTCAGCACAGAGCCCGGTGTGGGGCTCGAACCCACAAATGATGAGATCATGACCTGAGCCGAACTCGGATGCTTAATGGACTGCGCCACCAAGCGCCCCTAAAGTTGTATTAAATGATAGAATATTCTCATTTTTCTCAAGATGATAACTAAAGCTTTCTCTAAAATATCATTTGTAGTTTTTCCCCATAAATACCTTCATAGGGACTTGCTTTATTCATTTCCTCAGCACAGGGCATTGTGTGAATGCGGGTTCCCACTTCAAGATTGTTCAGTGTTAATAAAATCAACCAGATACTGAAAATCTCTGCCTCAACTCTGTAAGCAAAGCTTCAATGTGCACCTTCTAAGCTATTTCATTTTTCTAAGTGTTTGTTTTTAATCTAATTTATCCTTTTAAGAAGTCTCAGTGGGTAGGAGAAAAATTTCAGTGAAATATGTGCTCAGTTTGTTTGGTCCCTAATGAAATTTGTACTCGGAAAGGCTTATTGTTTTGGAAAATTTTAGCATTAAAAAGAACTATTTGTGCCTCATGCCGTGAGCTTTATCGAATGTACAGATTCATGTAAATGCCACCCCAATCATAATTTAGAACAGTTCCATCACCGGGCACCTGGGTGGCTTAGTCAGTTAAGCATCCTTCTTGTGATTTTCGCCTAGGTCGCGATCTCACAGTTCCTTAGTTTGCGCCCCACGCTCACTAACTTCCAGCAGCCTGACTAGGATTCTCCCTGTCTCACTCCCTGTCTGCCCCTCCCCTGCTCAAATCCCTGTCTCTACCAAAACAAGCTCTAGTAAAAAGGTAACAGTTCCACCACCTCCCAGGATTCCCTCACCTTGGTAGAGAAGACACCTAATCAGATTGTATGTTGGGAGTGAGCGTAAGTGGAATGGAGACACTGGTCAAGAGGGCATTTGGGAAGTGTGGACATTGAAGGCTGAAGGTTAAGGAGGAGAGGGCGCGTCGCATCACAAGTAGGTAAAAAGATTATTTAAGAAGGATTCGCTGCTTACAGGGCCTGAAGAAGGGACTTTAGAGATGAGAGAAGGCACTCTCAGCACTCGCTGAGGGGCTATTGATACCACTCAAGGAAATGCCAGGGTATAAAAACGTAGAACCAAGAGGCGGTTTTTATTTTGCAAGTGAGCCCAGGAAAGTCTCACAGGGAGGGCCAGCGTCCCTTGTCCTCACCTACCTGGTCCTTTCTAGTAAGGTACAGGGGGCTTTCATAAAGCATCTTGTGTTTCTCAAGTAAAAATGGTGACCATCTTATGAGGCGAGGTGTATGATTTTTGTGTTTTCCGTTTCATAGAATTTCTTCATCAAGTTCATGAAGTCTCCCTGGATTCTTAGTTTCTGCAGAGATATTTTGATATCTTAGGAATGCGTGTAGCAAACACTTCCTTTGCATTTGTGGTCAGGATCACACGATCTTTATCCTGTTCTTCTTCGTTAACATTTTGTTGTGATGGATGACACTAATTGATTTTTGAATAAAGAAGCCATCTTGCATATTTGCACTAAATCCCCTTGGTTATGGGTATACAACTATTTTTACACGTCGTTGGATTTGATTCGCTGACATTTTTTTGGGATTTTGGGTCTATGTAAACGGAAGATATTGGTCTCTAGTTTCCCTTTCTTATACTGTCTTTACCTTGTTTTGTGAATCCTGGCCTCCTAGAATGAGAGCTTTCTCTCTGTTTTTATTTTCAGGAAGAGATTAGAGGAGATTCGTGTCCTTTTTTCCATTTAAATATTTGGTAGAATTCATCAGTGGAACTGTCTGGGTCTGATGCTTTATTTCTTGAAGGTTAGTAATTATTGATTATATTTATGTAATGAATATAGGCCTAATCAGATAAGCTATTTTGCCTTGCGTGCATTTTAGCAGTGTGTGTCTTTTATTTTTTAAATTATTTTCAATGTTTACTTCCTTATGAGAGAGAGAGAAAGGCAGAGAGAGAGAAAGTAACAGAGAGGCGGAGTGCTATCCGGTTAGGGGAGAGAGAGAGGGAGACACAGAATCTGAAGCAGGCTCCACGCACAGAGCCCAACACGGGGTTGGAATTCATGGACTGGGAGATCATGACCTGAGCTGAAGTTAAATGCTTACTGATTAAGCCACCCAAGTGCCCCATCGTGTGTGTCTTTTAAAGAATTGATCTATTTCATCTCATTTATGAAATACATATATTTCATAATTTTCATATTTCATATACTTCATAATTTTCCATTTGATGTTCATGGAATCTGTAATGGTTACGTTACTTTCATTTCTGATAACAGCCTTGTGTACCTACATTTTTATTTATTCCCTTTTCTTGGATAGCCCAGCTATGGGTTTATTACCCTTATGGGTCTTTCCAAAGAACCATCTTTTGAAAGCTCTACTGATTTTCTCCAATAATTTTATCTCGTTCATTGATAAAAGCTCTAGTATTTATTATTTATTTTCTTCTACTTGCTTAAGCCTTCAGTTATAACTGCTTCTCTAATTTCCTAAGGTGGAAGTTTAGATACGAATTGAAGATTTTCCTCCTTTTCTCTTTATGTAAGTCTATTTATCTATTTTGAGAGAGAGATCAGGTACGTGAGATGGAGAGGGGCAGAGAGAGGGAGAGAGACTCCACTCCCAGGCAGGCCCCAAACTCAGCACAGAGCGCAATGTAGGGGCTTGATCACAAGATCTTAGTTAGTGGAAACTATGATTTGGATGCTCATATGCCTGAGCACACAGATATCCCAAGATCTTTCTCCTTTTCTAGTAAATGCATTCAGTGCTGTATATTTTACTCTAAGAAATGCTTTCACTGCCCCCTCCCCATTTCGATAGGTTGTGTTTCATTTTCAGTTATTCCAAACTTCCTTTAATTTTCTCTCAAGATTCCCTCTTTGATGGTTTTTTTATAAGTATGATTTTTAATCTCTAAATCATGAGGACTTTCCCAGCTATCTGTTGGATTATTAATTTCCAGTTCAATCCCAGTGTGGCCTGAGAGCATGCTTTGTATGCCTTCTATACTTCACCCTTCGTTACCATGTTTTATGGCCGAAGATGTGGTCTATCTTGATAAATGTTCTGCGTGTGCGTCAGAAACATGTGCATTCAACAATTTTAGATGAAATATTCCATATGTATCAGTTTGATGTAGTTGATGGATGCTACTGTTTAGTTCAGTTGTATCCCTAATTATGTCTTTCTGTTGGAGTCAATCACAGACAGAAAGGCGTTGTAGTCTCCACTGTAATATGCAATTTTCCCTTTCTCACTGAAGTTCCAGAAATGTTTCTATCAAGTATTTTCATACTCTGTTGTTAGAAAGAGACAAGTGATGGATTGTTATGTCTTCTTACAGAACCGACCCCTATATCTACACTCTTTTTCTGCTTTCTGCGATTTTCATTCAGCACTTGGTATATTCCATTTTCTTCTTTCTCTTAGCATATTAATTACACGTTTCTATTTCCAAAAGTTGTAGTGGTTTCTGCTTTGTTAGCCATACACACTTATAATGAATCAAACTCCATTTTTAGCAACACACTACTGCTTCTCAGGTAGTGCATTTTTATAATAGCTTTATTTATAATGCTTTATAATAGCATTCCCAATTCCCCACTTCCATCCCTTCTAATATTGATGTGAACTACCACAGTCATTCACCTGCTCTGATCACCCCCTATATTGCTGCTTTTATTGCTTTAAACAGATGGCTATCTACTAAATCGACTGGGAATGAGAAAAAGAAAAGACTTTATCTTACCTCTTTGTTCCTAATCTAATACACTTTTTTAACATAGGTCTAAATTTCTGATCTAGAATCTATATCATACTCCTTTTCCCTAAACACATATTTTCTTCAGAGAAGGAGTGAGAGACAGAAAGAGAAGGGGGTGCTCAGCAGAATCATGGCTTGTGCTCACCCATAGTGGATCTCGAGCTCACCCAATATGGGTCTTGAACTAATGAACTGTGGGACTTGAACTCATGAATGGCGAGATCATGATCTGAGCTGAAGTCAGGTATTTAAACACTGAGTCCCGAGACACCCGGGTGTCCTTGAAACAACTTCTTTTAAAATTTCTTGCAATGAACGTCTACTAGTGATAGAGCCCCTCCACTTTTGTTTGCCAAAGGAGGTTGTTTTTCTTTTTTTTTCTTTTTTAATAAAGGTGAGGTTTTGTGGAAATATATGTCTTTGGGAAGAGAAACAAAGTACATGCCTAATATCATTTAAAAATTTTTTCATTTATTTATTTTTGGGGTGAGGGACAGAGAGGGAAAAGAGAATCCCAGGCACACTCCATGCTGTAAGAGTAGTGCCCAATGTAGGACTCAAATTCATGAACCATGAGGAACACGGGCAGAAACCAAGAGTCAGATGCTCAAGGGACTGTGCCACAGAGTCACCCCAGAAAGACTATTTCTTCTTCAGTTTGAAAGATCATTGTTCTGCATATAGAATTCTCAGCTGGTGCTTTTCGTTCTTTCAACACTTAAACTATTTCATAATGAAATACGATTCTGTGTGGCTCAGTTGGTTGACTGTCTGACGTCAAGTCGGGTCATGATCTACTGGTTTCTGATTTCAAGCCCCACGTCAGGCTCTATTCTAACATCTGGAAGTATGAGCCTCTTTTGAATGTTGCATCTTCCTCTCTCTCCCTCTGCCCCTCTCCCGCTCTCTCTCTCTCCTCTCTCTGTGTCTCGCTCGCAAAGATAAACATTAAATATTTCACAGTACTGTCTCCTTGCTTGAATAGATTCTGAAGAGATATCCTATATACTTCTTAGTATTTTTTCTTTATGCTAAAAGTATGTTTTTTTCTTTCTTTCGATTTTCATTTCTCCCTTTACCTTACTTATATGTTCTTGGATATTGTCTAGTTTTTCCATTAGAGGCCTTGACATGAATCATAATTAAGCCCTGTAGTTTTGTTTTTTTTTTTTTTTACAAATAGTATATTTTAAAGTTGGTTTCCATAAAGCACTCCGTGCTCATCCCCTCAAGTGCCCTCCTTCGTGACCATCTCCAACATCCCCCACATCTATCAGTCCTCAGTTTTTCACACCATTCAAGAGTCTCTCATGGTTTGCCCCTCTCCCTTTCCCCCAGCATTTCCTCCCTCTTCTCCCCCATGGTGCTCCGTTAAGTTCCTTCAAATCTTGCTATACGTGCAAACGTATGATATTTTTCGTTCTCTACCTGACATATTTCAATCAGCATAATACCCTCAAGGTCCATCCATGTTGCTACACATGGCCAGATTTCATTCTTCCTCATTGCCATGGAATATTCCATGATATAGATAAACCACATCTTCTTGATCCATTCGTCCGTTGATGGGCATTTAGGCTCTTCCCATGTTTTGGTTATTGTTGATACTGCTGCGATAAACATTGGGGCTCAGGTGCGACTATGCATCGTCATTTCTCTATCCCTTGGGTAAATTCCTAGCAGTGCGTCTGCTGGGTCATAGGGGAGTTCCACTGATAATTTTCTGAGGAACCTCCACACTGTTTTCTAGAGGGGCTGCACCAGTTTACATTCCCTCCAACAGTGTAGGAGGGTGCCCATTTCTCCACATCCTCTCCAGCTCTCGAGTTCTCTGATTTGCTCATTTTAGCCACTCTGACTGGCGTATTTCAGTGTGGTTTTGATTTGTATTTCCCTGATGAGGAGCAATGCTGAGCATCGTTTCATGTGTCTGTTGGCCATCTGGATGTCCTCTTTGGAGATGTGTCTGTTTTTATCTTCCACCCATTTCTTTCCTGGGTTGCTTGTTTTTCCGGTGTGGAGTTTGGTGAGTTCTTTATAGATTTGGATATCTTAGCCCTTTATCTGATATGTCATTTGCATCTATCTTTTCCTATTCCGTTGGTTGGCTATTAGTTTTATGGGTGGTTTTCTTTGCTGTGCAGAAGCTTTTAATCTTAATGAGGTCCCAAAAATTTATGTTGCTCTTGATTCCCTTGCTTTTGGGGAGGTGTCACGTAAGAAGTTTCTGCGGTGGAGGTCAAGGAGGTTGTTCCCTGTTTTCTCCTCTAAAGTTTTGATGGTTTCCTGTCTCACATTCAGGACCTTTATCCATTTTGGATTTACTTTTTCTTTCTCTTTTTTTTTTTTAATTTTTTTTATTTATTTCTAGGAGAGCGAGAGAGACAGGGTGAGCAGGGAAGGCTCAGAGAGAGAGGGAGTCACAGACTCTGAAAGAGGCTCAAGGATCTGAGCTGGCAGTCAGCACAGAGCCCGATGCGGGGCTCGAACCCACGAACCGCGAGATCATGACCTAAGCGAAAGTCGGACGCTTAACCGACTATGCCACCCTTGCGCCCCTGAGTTTATTTTTCTTAATGGTTTTTTTTTTTTGTTTTTAAGTTTATTTCTAGGAGAGAGAGGGAGAAGGAGAAACAGCGTGAGCAGGGGAGGGTCAGAGACAGTGGGAGTCACAGACTCTGAAAGAGGCTCCAGCCTCTGAGCTGGCATTCAGCATAGAGCCCGACTCAGGGTTGGAATCCACGAACCGTGAGATCATTACCTAAGCGAAAGTCAGACGCTGAACCGATCTAGCCACCCAAGCACTCCCATTTTGAGTTTATTTTTGTGTATGGTGTGAGAAATTGATCTAGTTTCACTGTTCTGCATGTGGCTGTCCAGTTCTCCCTATACCGTTTGTTAAAGAGCGTGTCTTTTTCCCGTTGAATATTCCTTCCTGCTTTGTCAAAGATTAGTTGGCTATGTACCTTTGCGTTCTGAGTTCTCAATTCTATTCCATTGGTCCATGTGACTGTTTTTGTGCCAATACCATACTGTCTTGATGATGACAACTCTGTAGTAGAGGCTTACGTCTGGGATGATGGCACCTCCCTTTTTGGTTTAATTTTTCAGTATTACTTTGCCTATTTAGGGTCTTTTGCTGTTCCATGCAAATTTTAGGATAATTTGTTCTAGTTTTGAGAAGTATGCTGGTGCAATTTTGATTGGAATTGCATTGAATGTGTAGATCGCTGTGGGTAGTAATGACATTTTAACTCTATTTACTCTTCCTATCATTGGGCACAGAATGTTTTTCCATTTCTTTCTGTCTTCTTCAATTTCCTTCATAAGTTTTCTATAATTTTCATCATAAATATCTCTTACATCCTTGTTTAGGTTTATTCCTAGGTACTTTACTTGTGTGTGTGTGTGTGTGTGCAATTGTGAATGGGATTAGCTTCTTGATTTTTCTTTCTCTTGCTTCATTCTTTGTGAATTAAGATGCAACTGATTTCTGTATGTTGGTTTTGTACCCTGCAATTTTCCTGAATTTTTGGATCAGTTCCAGTAAGCCCTGTATCTTTAAATTCCGCAACTGTTGTCACCTTTTATGTAGATTCTAAGGTGTTGGGTTTTTTTTTTAGTTCTATTTTCTTAGACGTTTTAGTGTCCCTTGTAATATTTGGACAGCCATACTTGATGTATACTAATAGCTAGTGAGATAATGAGGCTTTCAGAATGAAGCTTTATGTTTTCTGGCTAGGTTCCCGGCGCCGTTTAACTTTCTGTGGCTATGGATTCCAGTGCTTTCAGTTTCGTCGTTTCCCTTGTTGTCTTTGGTTCCCCAAGGAATTTGTTCAGAAACAATTTGTCTTGTGTTCCTCTCAGGTGTAATATACCTTTACTATGCTAGAGCCCAGTTGATGGGTCGGTAGGAAAGAAAGCAGGATACTTGATAATCCTTTCTTAAAATCTCAAGGTTTTAGTGGGTCTGAGTCTCCAGGACATGACTATCTGAAACACCCCTTAGCCTTGTTTACACTCTTAATGAGATAGGAAGACTAGAGGGGACTGGAGTACTCCAAGTGCTCTCCTACCAGGTTGGCTAGACTGGTAGTTTCCATGAGTGTGGACTTTAGTTTTGAAGAAAATCAGAGTGTAACTCAAAAGATCGACTTCTTCCCTCGCCGTGTCTGAAGGAGAGAGAAGATAATTTCTTTTTCTCCAATTTTCTCTTGCCAGGGTGCTGGATTTCTAGAGATAAAACCCCTAACATCGGACAGGTTCCCTAAGACCGAGCCATGCGGGGAATTAAGTCTGAAATTATTTCACCGTAGCGCCCAGGAGTACATCACTTATGATTTAAGTGTTCCTAGTTACCAGCTCCAGTGGCGTCTGCACTCAGTAAACTATTCTCAATCTTTGTTCTCTATTCTCCTATCACCTGTTCTCCGTACCTCCTTTGTTGTACTTTTTGGGGTTTTGTGACCTCAGTTTCTGATGGGATCTAAACAGTCATTGATTTTCAGTTTGTTAAATTTTTATCTTGTTGTGAGGGTGAACGTGGTGACTTCAGATTTCTTTCTGTGTTGGAGCTGGGAACGTTCTAGAAATCATGGGATATAGATCTTGGGACACAAATGGGTGGTAAGGAAACTTCCTTTGCGTGGATAAGAGTTACTGTAATGCATTATGTTCTCCTACTCTCTGCTTCCTGTCACTAATTTATCTTATTTATTTTAATCTTTTAAAGTTTATTTATTTTTGAGAGACAGAGGTAGAGCACAAGCAGGGGGGAGACAGAAAAAGAGACAAACACAGATCCTACATGGGCTTCAGGCTCTGAGTTGTCAGCACAGAGCCTGCTGCAGGGCTTGAATTCATGAGCTGCAAAAATATAACGTGAGGCGAAAGTGGTCTCTTAACCAACTAAGTCACCCAGGCACTCCTCTGTCACCAGTTTAAAACATTAAACAATTAGCAAACATGAATAAAATAATGTTCAACCTAGAAAAATAAAACAAAAAATAGACAAAATGGTAAACGAGTGTAGTTTCAAAATAGATTTCATTGCTCTTTCTTGGAAGCATTCAAGTGAACTGTAGTATAGAGTGTCCACTGCAAAAGAAGTGACTCAGAGGACAATTTTCTCAAGGTCTTCTTATGACATGTGCTGGGTGGACTTCAGAAATGACCTAAGAACCGACAGAGGAGTCAGAAAAATATAATTAACCAGCCATATCTGGCAAAGCTTTCCACTTGGTGTCTGTCCTCACTTCTCCACTCGCTGAATTATTTCTTTATTTACATATGATTGGGGATTTTAGAAAGAAAAGTTCATGACTTGTGAAAGTGACATAAAATTCAAATTTCTCTACTCATCAATAATGTTTTCTTGGAAGCTAGGCAGACTCATTCGTTTTTATAATGGCAGTATAGAGTAGTTGTGCTGTAAGACAATAGAAGACCATCTCATCACTCTGGACTAATGCTTGGGACACTGCAGAATTCAGTGCCATCTTCTACATCATTTCAAATGTCATATGATGGCATCCCTCCGTTTTCCTCTTCGATCCTCTTTCCCATCTAACTGCCCTTCCTCTTTTTTGTTTGTTTCTTCCTTCATTTCCTCTCTTCCTTCTTTCTTTCCCTTCGCTTCATTTATTTCTTTACGTTTACAGTAAATATGTCTTAAGTCTAAACAAGAAAGGAAAAGTGGGCTTTGAATCATGCTCTTCAGACACAATGGAAGGGTAGCTGTGTGGCTCAGTTGGTTCACTATGCAATTACTGATCTGGACTCAGGTCTTTATCTAAGGATCACGAGTAACAGTCATGATGGAGTGTGGATTCTTTTGATATAGAATTTGAAGGAAAGCATTCCCCTTATTGCCGAATGAGGTAGTTATGCTAAAAGAATATTAAGGATCACGAGTAACAGTCATGATGGAGTGTGGATTCTTTCGATATAGAATTTGAAGGAAAGCATTCCACTTATTGTCCAATGAGGTAGTTATGCTAAAAGAATATTATATATGTCAACAGAGCAATCATCACAATGTTCCTAGCACACCGAAAGACAATGGTTAGGAAAATTAGAAAGCCGCAAAAGAGTTTCCCATCACAGAAGGATTTTCTATGAGAATAAAACAATAAAAATGACCCTGCACCCGAAGAATGTTTCTGAGGGGCCCACTTGTTAGCCAAGCAGGGGAGGCTCTTTACCAATGGTGAGTTACGACAATCGTGATTGATTGTAGCACCCAAAGAAATGTGTCCATAGAAAATGACCTGGTTGGCACTTTTACCCTCTCAGTGAAACGTAATGAAAGTAAAGTGTACACAACCTGTGGTTATTTCTTGTGTTATTCTTTAGCAGGTACTCTGCCAACGTATTTGAATCTATCACGTGTAGCTCCATCCACTAGTTCCACTGGTAAACTCATTTGTTCCCATGGATACAACTATCGTTGGGCACATTGAATTTTGCCAGGAAACGACCCTGAATATCCTGACTTGTGCCACACAGGAGTTCAACGGCAGTGGTAAAATTTCATTGCTATTTTGTGAGCTCAGGGATAAGGTTGAATATTTTCCAATAACACTGCCTTCAGGCACTACTATCGGACACTAGTTGGCTCTGAAAAGCATTTTCTGCTATATTTCTGGCACCTCTTAATGAATTCCAACTAACGAGGCGATGGGGGTGATGGGCATGGAGGGCACGTCTGGGAATGAGAATGGGTGTTATATGTAAACCAACCTGACAATTAACTATTAAGAAAATAAAAACTAATGTCACAAGGCCAGAAAACACTCATATGGGAAACCTACACTGCTGTATGTCATTTTGAGAAGTTGTATGTTTGAGGCTCAGACTTATTCCCTTACGCTGGTGTCAAAAGACAAGGCAAGAATTGAGATCTGCATCTCCATACAAATTCGCAGTGGATATATTTTCTGAGTTCAAAGGTTGGTTTCAGGTGCAGTTTTGGGACCAAAATGCAAGTGAAAAAATGATTTCCATATTTTATAATCCACTTAAATAATCAGGTGGGGAGTTTCCATCTAACCTTCAATTGTAAGTGATTAATCTACCAAGTAGCGATACACTAAAAGACAAATATCAGTAGAGAACTTAATAGAAGTCTAAAATACCTCAATATATACTCACGATATGATATCAGCGCTTGGCAGTGCTTTTCTAAAAGACATTTCCAAAGACGTGATTACATTTTTTGAAGTGAAATACTCAGGAAGGTAAAATCTCATTATACATCAATACTAACAGATGAACATTAGCAATGATGATGCGTCCGTTACATCTGCGTCCCATGTAAGTGAAACGTTATCACCCGAAAAGGACTTTTCCTTCCCATTATAGAGATGAACAAGAAATTACATTACAGACTTATTACAAACAGTGCCCTACATTATTATCACTATCTTCTTAATCTTCAGTAGAAAACGTGTGAAAATTTCCTTCTTAATAGCAAGTGCCTACGTAACATGCTTGATTTTGCTTCTTGATACACAAAGCCTAAAATATATACCATCTGTCCCTTTACAGAATTGTTTGCTGGTTCCTGACCTAGATGCTCTTGTCTCCTTATGTGCTAGAAGACAATATGAGGTCCTCATATGAAGAAGGCCCAGGCACAGAGCCACTCATCTACAACGATCCTTGTACATACTGCGCAGGACAAAGAAAGCATTTAGCAATTGGCCAGCTGCCATGTCAGAATGTCTCCTAGTAAAAACCGAGCCCTTGAACCGAATCAAGTGCCTCTTTTTCAACACATCTCCCTGAGTTTCTTTGAGTCAGTGTAACATAGTACCACAGACTGGAGGTTTCAAACAAGAGAAATGTATTCTCCACCTGTTCAGAAGACTAAAGGTCGGAAATCAAACTTTTGGGAAGCCCATGCATCCTCTGAAGCTTCTAGAAGAGAACCACATGTTGGCTCTTTCTGGCTGCCAGTAGTCATCAGTAATTCTCAGTATTCCTTGGCTTGTAGCTTCATCACTCCTGTATCTGCCTCCAGTGTCACATGGCCTTCTAACCTGTGTCTCTCTGTCCAAAACTTTTCTTTTTATAAGGAAGTCAGGCATAATGGATTTACCACACTCGTAGGCAGCATATACATATTTTTTAACTGAAATGTTTACACCTTAAACTTTACTTTTACAAACATATCATCTTCCAAGCTCATAGGTGGACATAAATTTTACAGGGGTGGGGGGTACAATCCACTCCATCCGTTTTGGAAGTGAAAGGTGGAAGTCATCAATATCATGCTTGGCTAGAAAGCCTCAGGACATTGAGTAGACAGAATAATGCTCCTTCTGACAAACGCATTCACAGCCTAATGTCTAAAATATGTAAGTATCTTGCTTTCTATGTCAAAAATATATACCTTTTGTTGCTGATCTAATTAAGCTACGAAATTACACTCAGTTGTCTGGGTGTGCCCAGTGTAATCACAAGGGGCTCTATAAGAGGGAAAGAGGAGAGTCAAAGGCAAAGAAGACGGAATAACAGATGCAGACATAGTAATGATGAGATTCGAAGAAGGGAGAAGGGACAAAGAGCCATTGCATGCTGGGAGTGAAAAAAAGAAATAGATTCTCTGTGGAGCTTCCAGCAGGAACACTGCTATACCCAAACCTACATGTTAGTCTCAGAAGTGTTTTTGCATTTGTGACCCACTAAAACCGCAAGAGAATAACTCTGCATGGTTCGAAGGCACTACGTTGGTGGTTAATTTGGCACAGCGGCCACAGAAAGCAAGAAAGAGAGGAGCTAGTGAAGCTTATTCCTATACCTTGCATTCCTATTCATAGCATGGCCAGGGTGAGTCCTGGTCATTCTAAAGGGAAGGAAAGAGTAGAGGAATGGAGATAACATCTGGGGGCAATGCGGGAAGGGATGAAGAAATGGAGGGAAGGAGGCATGTAAGAAAGATCACGCAGAAATGGATGAGGGGGTATCCGGGGCAAATGGGAAGTCACAGAACACTGTGATTCTGCTCTGTTAGAGACACCTGTTTTTTAGGTGATCGTAAAAAGAGATGAGGTCTGGTTTGGGACTGACAGTTTAGATAAAAGCATTTTAAATTTATAGAGAACGGGTGATATTTTCACAAATAACAGGGCATTTAGGATTTACGTGAAGGTTTTCAGATTCAACCCTCCCCAGGGAAGCTTCCTCATCATTGTTCCCCCCGACAGCCCCTCCCAATGCCCCATTTCATGACACAGAATACAACAGTGCCAAAAGGACATCTGAGAGTTTTGTGTGTAGGGGTGCTAAATGCTTCACTTCGGCTTGGGGACTAAGTAATATCTGTAGTCAAGCCAACACGTCAGAGGTGGCATATTCCCTGAAAGGGATGATTTGCCAACCATCACAGAAAGTAACAGGTCAGGAAAAAGAAGATTAGAATTACTACTAACTGCAGAGTTGAGATCTGAATCATAAAGCGAGGCAGCCCTTTCTGTCATCACCCCACACTTCTTCGGAAACTAATGCTTAAGGTATTTTTCAAACTGATGGCACCACAAGAAAACATCATTCCACGTGGGAAATAAAAGATCAAATGCTCAGAAAGGGACTTCAGCAATGTTTTTAAAATTGTAAACACTAGATATAGGAGGCAAGATGGCGGAGAAGTAAAGAGCTCCATACTTGCACTCACGCCCATTCATCACACAGAAAAGATCTGAAGCCATTGGAAACCATACAAAACCTGAGAGACTGGGAGAAAAAGGACGCAGAATCCACTGAGAAAGCCTTCTAACGTGAGTGCGAACCGGGGAAGGTAAAATCGGGCCGGGATCAGAGCCTCCAGGGTGGGAGGCGATCCCCCTCTACCCTCTACGGGGAGTGAGAGGGGAAAAGGAGAGAGTCCGAGACAGAAAAATCTCCGCTCGGTGCATAGAAAGACCGTACTTGCCAAATACCTGCACACCAGGTCCCGTCGCGACAACTGGTCCTGGGGGAGGCTGAGCACACAAACTGCTTCTTTGTGCCGCTCCTGGAGGTTGGTTTTTAAAGCGGCGCGGGCGCGCCTGCCGCCATTGTAGCTCCAGGGCGGCTGGGACCCCTGAAAGAGACGCGCAGACACCGGGCGTCCGCGCTCCTGGCTGGCTGGAACTCGAGAGGGAAGGCAAAGAGCTAAAAACTGGGAAATTTGCCTGTGAGTTCGTGTTTCGGGTGACGAGCCATAGAGAGACCCGGTTTTCCTCACTCCAGCGGCGGCGCGCCTGCCGCCATTGTAGCTCCAGCGCGGCTGGGACCCCTGAAAGAGACGCGCAGACACCGGGCGTCCGCGCTCCTGGCTGGCTGGAACTCGAGAGGGAAGGCAAAGAGCTAAAAACTGGGAAATTTGCCTGTGAGTTCGTGTTTCGGGTGACGAGCCATAGAGAGACCCGGTTTTCCTCACTCCAGCGGCGGCGCGCCTGCCGCCATTGTAGCTCCAGGGCGGCTGGGACCCCTGAAGGAGACGCGCAGACACCGGGCGTCCGCGCTCCTGGCTGGCTGGAACTCGAGAGGGAAGGCAAAGAGCTAAAAACTGGGAAATTTGCCTGTGAGTTCGTGTTTCGGGTGACGAGCCATAGAGAGACCCGGTTTTCCTCACTCCAGCGGCGGCGCGCCTGCCGCCATTGTAGCTCCAGCGCGGCTGGGACCCCTGAAGCGCGCAGACACCGGGCGTCCGCGCTCCTGGCTGGCTGGAACTCGAGAGGGAAGGCAAAGAGCTAAAAACTGGGAAATTTGCCTGTGAGTTCGTGTTTCAGGTGACTAGAGAGACCCGGTTTTCCTCACTCCAGCGGGCTCAGGCTACACGGACCCGGCAGGCAAGCCCCAGCGCATGCGCACCAGCCCGACCCAGAGAAGGAAGCAACGCTCCTGACTCCGCCCCCAGAGCTCAGCAGGGAGCCTGAAATAGCCCGAGGGGGTTGTCTGGGAAGCTGTGTCTAAGGCAACTTCAGCGGGGCGCGGACTGGGATTTGGAGATTGGAACTGGCCTGGGTTGAAGAGTGCAACCAACTTCGGCTGCGTCCCCGGAACGGGGAGTTGACACGCCAAAAAAAAAAAAAAAAAAAAAGCGAGCTGCAGCGCGGGGTTCAAGAAGGGACTGGAGCACCGTCACTCTCCTCCCCACAATCGCCAAGGCAGAACCCCCGCCTGAGGCATCGGATCACGCCACGCCAATCCCTGCCTGAGAGGTGCCCTCCTCCCTTTTTTTTTTCTTTTTCCCTTTTTTTTCCTTTTTTTTCTTCTTTCTTTTTTTCCCCCTTTCTTTTCTCTTTTTTTCTTCTTCTTTCTCTTTTCTCACCTTTTTCCCCAAAACCCTGACCTGATTAACTCTGGTCGCCAGCTTGCTTAAACAATCACAAGTCCATTCTGTAAATGTAAATTGTACTCCTACCGACTTTTTCAGCTATTTCTCTCACGAGTAATTAGACTGTAGAGTTTCTCTGGATAATTCCAGCATCCTTCTCTCACCTATCCAACCATATTCTACCCTTTACCTCTTTGAAAAAAGTTTCTTATCCCTTTTGCCTGTTCATTCTATTTCCAAATCTGCCTTGTCTCACCCTGCCTTCTCTCTTTTTCTCTATGCTCTTCAACCAGCACTGCATACACACGGCTATTTAACTGCAGCTGGGAAATCCAGGTATATGCTTTAAACCGTTCTTTGTCCATCGGTTTTCTTCTTTTTTCCTTTTCTTTTCCCCTTTTTGACCCTTTTATGTATTTTATGCTCCCTATTCGCCCTCCCTCTTCCGTCTTTTCTATTAACTTTTTCGTTTTCCCTCTCACTTTGCATGTTAGTTGAATCAGCCTATGCGTTTGTGTGCTCCTGCTCCCTGTGTGTTTGTCTGTCTGTTTTCTTTTCCAGGGCTACCTCAAGAAACAAGCTAGAGTACACAAGGTGAAGAGTCCCAAATATCACTACGAATAGGAAAATAAAATACCTAAGGTCCCAACAAGAGTGACCGAGGGATACCATTCAAAAAACAATCTCTGAAAGGATAGGCCCTGGAAAGTCAAAGAGTCTTCTTGGATATAGCACCGCTCAAAGAAACAGAGAGCAAAACAGGCCTCTAAAACCAACAAGAGCCGGAAAGCTAACTAAAATGACGAAACGAAAGTGCTCTCCTCTAAAGAAACTCCAAGAAGAAATGACAGCTAATGAACTGCTCAAAACAGATATCATCAGCATAAGTGAACAAGATTTTAGAATAATAATGGTGAAATTAATAGCAGGGCTTGAAAAAAACATAGGGGACATCAAAGAAACTATGGCTACAGACAGAATGGAAAATAAAAATAGGCATGAAGAATTAAAAAATGCGATCAATGAGATCCATAATAAATTAGAGGCCTCCAATGCACGGCTTGAAGAGGCAGAAAGGAGAATAAGTGATTTAGAAGACACCATTATAGAAAAACAGGAAGCTGACAAAAAAAGAGACAAACTGATCCAGGAACAGGAAAGTAGAATTGGAGAGCTCAGCGACACAGTGAAACGCAACAATATCCGTATCATAGGAATCCCAGAAGAGGAAGAGAGAGGGAAAGGTGCTGAAGGAGTCCTGCAACAAATTATAGCAGAGATTTCCCCGACCTGGGGAAGAAAGTCAATGTGGAAATACAAGAGGCTCAGAGGACTCCTCTCAGACGTAACTTGAATCGAACTTCTGCACGACATATCATCGTAAAAATGGCAAAATACAAGGACAAAGAGAGAATTTTGAAAGCAGCGAGGGAGAAAAGGGCCCTCACATACAAAGGGAAACCCATCAGAGTGGTGACAGACCTATCTACTGAAACGTGGCAGGCCAGAAAGGAATGGCAAGAGATCTTCAATGTGATGAACAGTAAAAATATGCAGCCAAGAATCCTCTATCCAGCAAGCCTGTCATTCAAAATAGAAGGAGAGATAAAAACCTTTCCAAACAAACAGAAATTGAAAGAATTTGTCACCACGAAGCCAGCCCTACAAGAAATCCTGAGGGGGATGCTCTGAAGGAAAGGTTGCAAGGAACAAAAATTCCAGAGACACCACCACAAACATGAACCCTACAAAAGATACAAAGACTCTAAACCCACATATTTCAATAATAACACTGAATGTAAATGGGCTGAATGCTCCAATCAAAAGACATACGGTAGCAGAATGGATTAAAAAACAAAATCCATCTATATGCTGTCTACAACAAACTCATTTTAGCCGGGAAGATACCTTCAGATGAAAAGTAAGGGGATGGAGAAATATATATCATGCTACAGGAAATCAAAAGAAAGCCGGAGTAGCGATACTTATATCAGACAAACTGGACTTTAAATTAAAGACAATCACAAGAGATGAAGAAGGGCACTACATAATAATTACAGGGTCCATCCATCAGGAAGAGCAAACAATCATAAATGTCTACGCACCGAATATGGGAGCACCTAAATATCTAAAACAATTAATCACAATCAGAAACAAGCTTATAGATAAGAATGTGCTAATAGCAGGGGACTTTAATACTCCGCTTACAGCAATGGATAGGTCAACCAGACAGAAAATCACTAAAGAAATAATGGACTTGAAAGATACATTGGACCAGATGGAGCTGACGGATATATTCAGAACTTTACATCCCGAGGCCAGGGAATTTACTTTCTTCTCAAGTGCGCATGGCACATTCTCCAAGATAGATCACATACTGGGACATAAAGCAGCTCTCAATAAATATAGAAGAATAGAGATCATACCATGCACACTGTCAGATCACAATGGTTTGAAACTTGAAATCAATTACAGGAGGAAGTCTGGAAAACTTCCAAAAACATGGAGGTTAAAGAACACCCTTCTAAAGAATCAATGGGCCAATCAGGCAATTAGAGGTGAAATTAAAAAATATATGGAAACAAATGAAAATGAAAACACAACAATTCAAAATCTATGGGATGCGGCAAAGGCAGTCCGGAGAGGAAAGTACATTGCTCTCCAGGCCTATTTCAAGAGATTGGAAAAAGCGCAAGTCCAAAATCTAACAGCTCACCTAAAGGAACTAGATGCAGAGCAACAAGAACGCCCTAAACCCACTAGAAGAAAAGAAATACTAAAAATTAGAGCAGAAATAAACAACATAGAGACCAAAGAAACAATTGAACAGATCCATGAAACCAAGAGTTGGTTTTTTGAAAAGGTAAACAAAATTGACAAACCTCTAGCCAGACTTATCCAAAAGAAAAGAGAGAGCACACAAACAGACAAAATTATGAATGAAAATGGACTTATTACAACCAACCCCTCAGAAATACAAGCAATTATCAGGGAATACTATGAAAAATTATATGCCAACAAATTGGACAACTTAGAAGAAATGGATAAATTCCTAAACACACACTCACTACCAAAATTCCCACGGGAAGAAATAGAAAACCTCAACAGACCCATAACGAGTGTAGAAATTGAATCAGTGATCAAAAATCTCCCAACAAATTAGAGCCCTGGACTTGATGGCTTCCCTGGGGAATTCTACCAGACATTTAAAACAGAATTAATCCCAATTCTTCTCAAGTTATTCCAAAAAATAGAAATCGATGGAAAACTCCCGGATTCATTTTATGAAGCCAGCATCACACTGATTCCCAAGCCAGACAGAGATCCAGCAAAAAAAGAGAACTACAGGCCAATATCCTTGACGAATACGGATGCAAAAATTCTCAACAAGATCCTTGCAAATCGAATCCAGCAGCATAGAAAAAGAATCATCCACCAAGATCAAGTGGGATTCATTCCTGGGTTACAGGGCTGGTTCAACATTCGCAAATCAATCAATGTGATCCATCATATCAATAAAAGAAAAGATAAAAGCCATATGATCCTGTCAATAGAGGCAGAAAAAGCATTTAACAAAATACAGCATCCCTTCTTAATAAAGACTCTCGAGAAAGTTGGGACAGAAGGAACCTACTTAAACATCATCAAAGCCATCTATGAGAAGCCTTCAGCTAACATGATCCTCAACGGGGAAAAACTCAGAGTTTTCCCCCTGAGATCAGGAAGACGACAGGGATGCCCACTCTCACCACTGCTGTTTAACATAGTGCTGGAAGTCCTAGCATCAGCCATCAGACACCAAAAGGAAATCAAAGGCATCAGAATTGGCAAAGAGGAAGTCAAACTTTCACTCTTCGCAGATGACATGATACTCTACATAGAAAACCCGACAGACTCCACCAGAAGCCTACTAGAACTGATCCAAGAGTTCAGCCAAGTTGCAGGGTACAAAATCAACGTACAGAAATCGGTTGCGTTTTTATACACCAACAATGAAGCAACAGAAAGAGACATCAAGAAACTGATCCCATTCACAATTGCACAGAAAACCATAAAATACCTCGGAATACACCTAACCAAGGATACAAGAGATCTGTATGATGAAAACTCTAGAAAACTTATGAAGGAAATTGAAGAAGACACAAAGAAATGGAAAAACATTCCATGCTCATGGATAGGAAGAATAAATATAGTTAAGATGTCATTACTACCTAAAGCACTCTACACATTCAATGCAATTCGAATCAAAATTGCACCAGCATACTTCTCAAAACTAGAACAAACTATCCAAAAAATTGTATGGAACCACAAAAGACCCCGAATAGCCAAAGTAATCCTGAAAAATAAAACCAAAACGGGAGGGATCACCATCCCAGACTTTAGCCTCTACTACAAAGCTGTCATCATCAAGACAGTATGGTATTGGCACAAAAACAGACACATAGACCAATGGAACAGAATTGAGAACTCAGAAGTGGACCCAAAAGTATACAGCCAACTAATCTTTGACAAAGCAGGAAAGAATATCCAATGGAAAAAAGACAGCCTTTTTTAACAGATGGTGTTGGGAGAACTGGACAGCAACATGCAGAAGAATGAAACTAGATCATTTTCTCACACCATGCACAAAAATAAACTCAAAATGGATAAAGGACCTGAACGTGAGACAGGAAACTATCAACACCCTAGAGGAGAAAGCAGGAAACAACCTCCTTGACCTCCACCGCAGCAACTTCTTACTTGACACATCCCCAAAAGCAAGGGAATCAAGAGCAAAAATAAACTGTTGGGACCTCATCAAGATTAAAAGCTTCTGCACAGCAAAGGAAACAACCCAGAAAATTAATAGGCAACCAACGGAATGGGAAAAGATAGTTGCAAATGACATATCAGATAAAGGGTTGATATCCAGAATCTACAAGGAACTCACCAAACTACACGCCCGAAAAGCAAACAACCCAGTGAAGAAATGGGCAGAAGATATGAACAGACACTTCTCCAAAGAGGACATCCAAATGGCCAACAGACACATGAAACGATGCTCAGCATCCCTCCTCATCAGGGAAATACAAATCAAAACCACACTGAGATACCACCTCATGCCAGTCAGAGTGGCTAAAATGAGCAAATCAGAGAACTCTAGATGCTGGCGAGGATGTGGAGAAACGGGCACCCTCCTACACTGTTGGTGGGAATGTAAACTGGTACAGCCCCTCTGGAAAACAGTGTGGAGGTTCCTCAGGAAACTAACAATAGAACTCCCCTATGACCCAGCAATAGCACTGCTAGGAATTTACCCAAGGAATACAGAAATGTTGATGCATAGGAGCACATGTACCCCAATGTTCATAGCAGCACTCTCCACAATAGCTAAAACCTGGAAACATCCTAAGTGTCCATCAACAGATGAATGGATCATGAAGATGTGGTTTATCTATACCATGGAATACTACATGAAAATGAGAAACAATGAAATCTGGCCATGTGTAGCAACATGGATGGACCTTGAGGGTGTTATGCTGAGCGAAATAAGTCAGGCAGAGAAAGACAAATATCATATGTGTGCACGTATAGGAGGATTAGGAGGAGCTTAACAGAGGACCAAGGGGGAGAAGAAGGGCGGAAACGGTGGGGGAAAGGGGGAGAGGCAAACCATGAGAGACTCTTGAATGCTGACAAAAACTGAGGACTGGTGGATGTGGGGGGGGAGGAGGGGTGGGCATGGAGGAGGGCACTTGTGGGGATGAGCGCTGGGTGTTATGTGGAAACTAATTTGACAATAAACTATTTGTAAAAAAAAAATTGTAAACACTATGTCTTATGTGACCTATTATGATAGGTACAAGTTTCTTTTGACTCCTGACTTATTTTCTTACCTTAAAGTGGACCAGTGTTTTATTGGGCAGGGGAGAATGTAGCATTGTGCTTAACCTCCGCAGAGGTAAACGGGTAAAATAAAAATAGTATTGAGATGTTTATCTTCTGGAATGTATATGGGAAGTTACTCCCCACTCGTAGATGAGTACATAAAGTCAGAGTTGTTGTTTTAACGTGGATACCATGGGTTTTGAAGTGTTTTCCTTCAGTGAGAGTTTTAAAAATATTGATTTTCAGTCTCCAGGTCCCTTTATTTTGTTATGATTAGCTGAGAAACAGGACAAGTTTGGGTCTGGACCTCTTTGAAAATGAAAAAATTCCTTGAGTCACAAGATTTCTATAATTATGATCACTAAATTGTAAAAAAAAGAAAAAAAGCCATGGTTTTGCCCACTTAATCAAGATAAAACTGTGATCTAATTCATACTTGTGTTCAGAAATCTTATCATTGTGACAATCTCATGGGTTGAACTGTAACAGATTTCATTTAGGAAGCAATTATCATGCACTGAGTGTGGAGTCCTCTTAAGAGACTACAGTTCTGTAGAAAATTCAGGCACATAAAACCCATGAATCCCCAAACCATGTGGCGGGAATATAGAATTGTGTGTAAATTAAAGAGGTAGTAGTAGTAAAGGAGCACCGATTAAATTTATTCAGGGTGCAGTGGAGGAGTAAGGGTGAGATACAAGAAGTCGCTGGTCTTTGCTGAGTTGAGAAAGGTAACTAGAGTGTCAGGCTGGCAAGTCAGAAGATCATGTCCAGATGCAGGGCATATTGGAATAAACATGAACATGAGATAGCATGTTCCGAAGATGACTATTAATACTACTGGAGGTTAATATTTGTAAGATATTGTTAGGAAGTAGAAATTGGCAGAAGATAGGGGCTAAGTGTAGAGAGTCAGGCTAGTCCCACGAATGGGACTGCCTTGGGAAAAAAACTTTCAACCTTGGAAGCCTCAGGAAGCACATCCTGGATCCAGTTGACAACTCCTGGAAAGTTCTCAGAGCTGGGACACGCTCAGCATTGTTATTAGGGAGGATTGCTCTGGCAACCCTGGGGAAGAGCTAGGGAAGAGTGAGGCTAGAGGCAGTAAGATGAATGAGGAGGCTGTTGCCAAATTCATCTCGAAGATTTCAGCTAGAGTCGTGAATAGTGATTAAGGCTTAGATCTACACCATGGCATGGGGGCAGAACGAACAAGACCTGGCCAAGGGGTGATAGGTACAAAGGAGACAGGGAGTCAAATTGAGTTCAGTTTTCTCTTTTTCCTGCCGGATGGCTTATGATACCCATCTGGCCCTGACGTTAAAGGGCAAGTCATTTTATAGATTTAGTCCTATAGGAACAGATACCTCCGTGCTTCACTCAACAGCATGCAATATGAACTGATTCCACAGGTCCTCCTACCCTCACATGTATGGATGTGTAGATAAGGTTGAAGAGCGGGTCGGTGTTCAAGGTAGAAGTGGGAAGGAAGTCAGAGCTTTTCTTTTGTTTTAATTGTAGTAAAAGACAAACAATAGTGGATGGCAAAATACTGTATTTGCAGTCGTAGCGATTTTAACCAAGCACTTCAGTGGTATTGAGTATATTTACCTTGCTGTGACCTGTCATCACCGTCCACCCCAGAACTCTTTCCATCTTGTAAAACTGACTCTGTGCCCATTTGATGATAATTCCTCATTCCGCACTCCTCCCAGATCCTGAAATCACCATTCTGCTTTTTGTCTCTATGAACTCGACGATTCTCTGTGCATCAAATGATTAGAACCATACAATTGTTATCGTTTTGTGACTAGCTTGTTTTCCTTCGCAGAATTTCCTCCATGTGGATGCACATTATAATCTGTTTCAGAATTACCTTTCTTTTTATGGATTCATAATATTCCATGTGGGTGTATATCATTTTTTCTTATCGATCACGTCTATCAATGGACATTTCGGTTGCCTCTGCCTTTGGCCATTGTGAATAATACCTTTATAAACATTGGTGTACAGATATCTCTTCAAAACCCTGCTTTCCTTCATTTGCGGGTGTCAACCTACAAGTGGATTTGCTGGATCATATGGGAATTCTATTCTTAATTTTCTGAGGAAGCGCTATAGTGTTGTCTACAGTGACAGAATCAGTTTACATCTCACCAATAGTGAACAAGGTTCAACTTTCTCCACATACACACCGATTCTTCTTACTTTGTTTTTTGGGATGGTGTCTTGTTTGTATGCTTGTTTATTTGGTTCATCTCTCTCTCTCTGTCTCTGTCTCTTTCTCTATCTCTCTCTCTCTCCCTTTCTCCCTTTCTCTCTGTGTGTGTGTGTGTGTGTGTGTTGTGTGTGTTTATAGCAGCTGTCCTAATGGGTGTGAGGCGAGAGCTAACTGTGGCCTTTCACTCTAGCTTCCATTAGCCAAGGGCCAATAACATCTTTTTTTACCTGAGAGTCCCTTTCGGTTTTCTGAAGTGAATAATACCATTGTTCTTGTGCCTGCATTTTCCTGGTCACTGTTGTGAGGTTTCTTCTCGATGTGGGTGCCATTCTATAATGCTAAACTAATGTTCAAAATGGCCACCCTTGCCATCATTGGTGGGTGTTTACTTCCTGCTCTGTTTTAATAGCTGTGAAGCCCTGAGAGGGAATCACCCTCCTCCCACTGCCCATCTGTCCCCAGGCGAACCTTACACTCATAGCCTCATTTCCACTGGTGCTGATCCAATCCCTTGAAGTGCATTCAGTCGTTGGCTGCCCGCTCTCTACCTGATACGAGCGGGAAAGCCAGATAATTAAGTAGAAGGTGAAAAACTGGGCTACATTCCCATATTGTCCCCCTTTGGAGCCTAAGCCTGTTCCTCTTTGCTCCCTCTTCCTCTTACGGTGAAGTAAGTTCCTAGCCTGGGTATAGTCCTGAACTGAAAAAGTGGACCCCAGTCTCCACACACTTGAAGCATTTGCCCTGCGGGATGGTTACTGGTGTTATGGGATCCACCACTGTCCGTCTGCATGAGCCCTATAGGGTTTTGCTGCCAATAGAACCCTAATAGGCCTAGGTAGGCATCCTGAGTTCAACCAAGGGTGTGAACGTTGGTCTTTCCGCTGGCCTCTTGCTTTAAAGCCATAGAGATTTCAAACCTGATTGCAATCATTTAGACGTATTCCTTTTTTTAAAATTTTTTAAATTTTTTTTATTTATTTCTAGGAGAAAGAGAGAGGGGGGGAGACAGCGTGAGCAGGGGAGGGTCAGAGAGAGAGGAAGTTACAGGCTGAAACAGGCTCCAGGCTCCGAGTGGCAGTCAGCACAGAGCCCGATGCGAGGCTCGAACCCACGAACTGCGACATCATGACCTAAGCGAAAGTCGGACTATTTACTGACTAAGCCACCCAGGCGCCCCATTTAGACGTTTTCATATGTCTCCTAGAGAAATTATTCACGGTTAAGTGCCATGTAAACCCTGGTGAAACAGGTTTCTGCAGTGTCTCAATGTAGTATTTTCTGTACATCCTTCCATATTCACTTCTAGGCTCAGTTCTGGAGATTTGGGCCTGAGATAGTCTCCTGGGGCTACTGACACCAATGAACACAATCTGGGTGGCGTAAACCAATAGACATTTATTCTCTCACAGTCCTAGAGGTCCGGCGCACAAAAGGTCTGCAGGACCCTTTCTTTCTGGACACTCTGAGGAAGTATCCATTCCGTGCCTCTCCTCCAGGTTGTGCTCGATGCCGGAAACCCTCAGCATCCTTGGGGTCTGGACTAACCCCAGTGTCTGCCTCCATCCTCTCCTTACCCATGACTGTGTCTTAAATACCCTTTCCTCCTATAATGACACCCATCACTGGATTTGGGGCCTGCCCTCAAAACACGATGACCTCATTTCAAGATAATTATGTCTGCAAAATTACTATTTCCAAACGTGGTCACATTTTTAGTTACAGGGATGAGGATTGGATCCATCTTTATGGAGCAACTTTTCACCCATGATGGAAACCAGCAGATGAGTCACATCTGCACAAATTGTCCACCAAGGGGGTGACCTATGGGTGGGGGAAGCTTTGTCTGATCATTGGCTATTTGGGATAACCGACGGGATAGATAGCTTCCTTCTGAATTTAAGTTAGGTCATATTTTGTGCTCTGAAGAGTACTTGTTATTAATGAGGACTTAAAATCTCTCTCTCTCTCTCTCGCTCGCTCGCTTTCTCTGTCTCTCTCTCTTCCAACTCCTCTCCTTCCCTCAATACATGCAGACACGCGCGTTTGCATACCCTCTCACACACAATTTTATTGTAATTTCTTACTTTAAAGAACTTTCTTTTTTTCCCCATTTTCTTACGTGAATTCTACTCAGTTTACCCCAAGGGAGTCCGTCCTCCAACTTCACCCGGAATTGCACAAATGACTTACCTTTATAAAGACTATGTCCCACATGTACTCCTTGAGGCAGACAAAACCTTCCAATGGGAATTGCCTCTTGTCACCATGTTCCTTCCCTGAATGTGATGCTGAAAAGGTGTTGCCTCCCTCACTCTCTTACCACCTTTTGCTATGGCCACATGCTCAGCCTGCTCAGAACCAAGCAGGACACATTGGTAAGATGCTGGAGCTCTTTCCCAGGAGATGTTTTCTTTTCTTGTCTCCTGACCCACAGGCTTTGCCATTTGTTTAACTTAAACCATTGTTTGCGAATATCAGTTTCTACTTCGTAACTAAGAGAAACGATTAATAACACAATCCACAAATTGATAATTGGATATTTTTAAGAAAAAATGAAAGACTCAGTTTAGATTGATTACCATTCCCAAGCACTTTCTGAGGAGAATTTAAAAGTCTCTCTTGGAGATTTTAAAATAAGTCTCTCCTTGGCCAAGGGACAATACTCTAGAGATCAAACAGAAATATCAAGTGAGGAAACCAAGTCTCCTGGGACCAATAAGGACGACCATGAGATGCGGAAGAAATTAAACACTGTGTGGGAGAGAGAGGAGGTGGGGCACATATGTTCACAGGTCTAGTGGTGTCAGCCTGTTCACAGGAATTCACAGGAATACCTTCCCTGCTTACTACATGGGAGCCGAGGTCACTGTGAATATGGGGCTATTCTAATAGCGGCCTCAGTTGTTATTTCTTTTCCCTCTTGCTTGTACCCACTCTGTATTAGACAGTGCTGGTACTCGCAACAATAATACTGGCTTAATCTCGTGAGAGAGTTCATTAACCTCAATGGTGATACTTACATGAAGCCAGCATGAGAAACCTTCAAAATTTGTCGGCCACCTTGTAACTGGCTTTAGCAAGAATTAAATCTGTGGCACTGAGTTAAAGAGAGAAGAAAACTCTCTCCCCTGGTATAATTGTCGGTGTCGTACTTTGCAACCAGGGTACCAGTTAGGAAAGTTGAACACCCTAACATAACGAGGTACAGTACTCTCTATATTCACTAGACCATAACAGCTGCAAATATTGTATGAATCAGCTCCGTATTAAATGAAGAGATGATCCTTTTAATCACAAGATGGAACCCCCTATGATAACATACACAAGTATTTCGCTTCTCAGAAAAAGTGATTTAAAAAGTTAGTGACAAATTGTTTTCTAATTTACCTCTGTGCATTTGCTCAGGGGAGGAGACACAATGTGATGCCAACGGCTACTTGCCTGCTGTCGACTGGTAAATAGTCTTTTCAATATGGAAAAGACAAGGAATAAGAAAAACCCAGAATGATCCATTCATCCATCTGTCAATCGAACCACCCACCCATCCATCCATCCATCCACCATCGCACTAACACGTTACATACAGAAGCATTCAGCACTGTAAATGATGTTAAAGTAAATGTGTGAAAGTAAATGTGACAAGTGAAGTCAATTATACAACTCTTAACTGCATAATCTTGTGATTCTCCACTTCACCCCGTTGGGTGATACGTCCAGCAATCTTCCTTTTGTCATGCTCAACAGTTGACAACCAGAGAAAGAGGTATCTGAAGTCAAGAAATGTATGTTTAAATCCCAGACCTGTTACAGGCTGGGTGATTATGGGTTAACTAATGAAACTGTCTAGACCATAGCTTACTCACTTGCAAGGGAGATGGAATGCCACATTCAAGCAGTTATATGGAATAACGAAAATATATAACAGTGCCTATAGTACTTCCTTTTCTCCTACTTCTTAGTGGAGAGCCTTTGCATTTAACAAGAATGCATCATTTCTCTGTAAAATAGTGTGTGGTATTTAAAACTTTGGCCTAAGACTCATAAAGAAAGGAACTTAATGGCATTCCGCAAGTCTGGGTTACCTGGCAGGTCTCCTGTTCTCCTGAAGACTCTCTCCTTTCCAGGGTTCTTAGAAGGTCCCAGTCTGAAGAAGTTTCAAAGTCCATCTCATATTCATGTCAGGTCACCTTGGGTTTCGCTCGTTGTCAGCGCTCCATCTCCTTGAATATTTAAGGTTTTAGCACATGCTAGTGCATTTGAGAGTTCCAAAGGAACCATTATTGCTCCTGCTCGTGCTTAAATGATGGCTCACCCATCTCAGACTCAGTGGCACATGTAAGGGAGCCACATACATTTCCCAAGCATGTGGGTCAAAGGCGAATTTATCATTTGTGTCAGACATGTATATTAAGAAACTTAGCTTAATTTGCTTTTTGAAAATATCCCAAAACCTCTCCCGCCAAAGTTATGGGTTCAGAAAAAGATATTTTCCGAATGGTATGTTTCTATCACTCAAAATACACTTATGGTTCTTGAGAAGAATACAATGAGAATTGGTAAATTCCATTGCTTTTCTAATTTCATAGAGATGACATGGGACAAACCTGGGGATTTTTAAGAAGACCTTGCCCCGTCAATTTCTTCTGACAACTAGATCTGAGACTATAGGCAAATAATTTCTCAGAATATAGTTTTCGAATTTCGAAATGGGGAGTGTAATACCTACGTTCAGGATTGTTGTGAGTGTATAGTTAATGCCTGTAAAACCTGTGGAAGAAAGCATGCCTCACACTAGTGCGGTGTTCCTCATATTTGGGTTCCTCATATTTTCCACTACAGCCCTATGTGGTGAATATGAAGGGTGGTGACTTTTGTAGGTGTAAATGGAAGTTACACCATACAAGTTGTCAACAATGCACCATTTTTCTTCTATTCTGAGGGATGTGACCCTTTCCATTTTTCATATGTGAGTGCTAGATCTGGTGGTAGTCCTTATTGAAGGCCGAATCTATACTGTCTAGCGGACAGAGAGGTACTTCAAATTTCCCCACTGCATGCATTGTGGGTGTACGTATTGAACGCCTTAGGTGTCGGGTGCTGTCAGGCTCAAGAACCCAGTGAGACTCCAACATGCACTCTGTGTCTTGTCATGATGTTCCAGACCTTAAATGTAAAAGTTACATGTCTAATTACAAATTATGTTCCATTCCTTGAAACAAAATTCTGAAAGTTTTGAGAAGGAATGACACAGGGTACAACATTTCGATTAGACCATTGGTCAAAGCAGGTTTCTTGGGGAGAGACCTTTGGCATATATCAAGAAGCGGTCAGGCAAATAACGAACACGAAATGCGTTCTAAGTGGAGTCTGGGAAAGGTGGATCTAGGTCGATAGGCCAGAAGAAAAGGTCCCAATGACCTGACGTAAAGAAGGAAAGATGTCATCAGGTGGGTGACAGGGCAGGACCACCAAGGTCAGGGGTCACATTACAGGTTCTGTGTATTATTTGTGTACAATAATGGAGACGTTGTACATCTCCAATAATGGAGATCTCCAAAAGTGGAGATGATAGGCGTCTTTAAGAGGGAGCACTGACTGCTCAGCTCCAGGACTGATTTTTAGATGACATTCTAGCTGCCGTGAAAAGAATGAGTTGTGATTTCGGTGGGAAGGGAAAGGCAGCATGGGGTTAGAGAAAGATAGCTGGGAAACTAGGCAGAAGGGGTGAGGAGCCAGCTGGTTTGGCATAAGCTGGAGGCAGAGATGAGACACGTGCAGCTGGATGGATCCCAGGAAAGAGGTTGAGGAGGGAAGTGCTGACGATGAATTCTGTTTCTTCCTGAGCAACTGACAACAACGCCCCATGAACACAGCCACACCAGAGTGCTCTTAAGATGGTGATTTATTACGAGGGCTTATTAATTCATTCTAGATTCAGATACATAGAGAGACATGACCAGAAAACATGACAGAGATGGAGGGCACTGCATACTTCTCACCCACATGTTTCAAACAAAGAAGGCTGAAGCCAAGGCACTCTGAACCCCAAAAGACTGGGAGGAAAGGAGATGGCGTCTACTAGGAAGACAGCCTCGTAGGTGCATGGTTGCGAACTTGGGGAGATAGAAGTGGATGGGACGTGGAGGTGCGGAATTGCTGGATCCCCTTCTGCAGAGAGAAACCGCAGCTGGGGAAACAGGACTGAAACTGGACCAGGCAAAAACCGCGGCCTGCAGATGGAGGGGGATTCTATCGTCCCCTTTCTAACCGCAGAGCTTTCTAGAGAGATCCTATCTCTAACTGCGGGTCTTTCTTTGGATGGATTGCCCTTCTCTTGTGTCAACAGGGAGTTCCCTATGGCTTTCGTGGTACGTCGGGGGTGCAGTTAGCATCAGGAGGAACCGGTCCCCTGCCCTGAAGTGCTGTGGCTCCTGATTAAATTTCAGGCGGCATCCTGAATGCGGACAAAGTGAGAACTTGAAAGCTGAGTGCGTGTGGGGCACAGGAGAAGGCTGACTTCATGGACACCCACGGCACAGTGAGGACAGATCCTGAGGAGAGATTTGAGACACCTGGTCAAAGGAGGAGGGACAGGGTGGCCACCATGTTTCTCCCCACAAGCACCATGGCGGGGCCTCCGGGAATGTTTGGTGTCACCCAAAGCGGAGGCAGTAGTCTCCTCCTTCACCAGACCACACACAGCTGCGCCGCGTAGCTGCTTATCAATGGGATGCTTCAGGAGCAGGTGGCCCCCTGCCCCAGTCCAGCGCTGTTGCATTGCCATGATTCACACGAGGTCAGTTTCTTGCCATTGAGATATATTCTCCGTTTTCTCCTTGTTATATCTTCTCTCCTCTGGCCTGGGTACTCTGGTCATAGATTTGCTACAACAGACAAATATTCCTCTGGAGGCATGTTGTACACTTCTTTCCCTTCCTTTCTCCCTCTCTGAAATAATCAGGCTATATAGTTTCTCTGGGTAACATTTTCTCCATTTCTTTTTCCTCACCTGCTTCTGCTTCTGTATTCTCCTTTTTCTCGCTCTGGATTCAGCCTTTTAATCTCTCTGCCTGTTCAGTGGTCGTTTTCTTTCTCCTCATCCCTGACTTTTTTCTTTGTATATGCATTCCATCTGCACTGCCTCAACCCTGCTTTTATTTGTGAGTGGGATTTCAGGTTTTATACTTTAATTTATGTATTTATTTAGAGAATCAGGCTTTCTTTATTTTTTTAAAATAATTATTTTCAGTGTTTTATTTATTTCTAGGAGAGAGAGAGAGAGACAGCGTGAGCAGGGGAGGGTCAGAGAGAGAGGGAGTCACAGACTGAAACAGGCCCCAGGCTCTGAGCTGGCAGTCGGCACAGAGCCCGACGCGGGGCTCGAACCCACGAACCGCGAGATCAGGACCTAAGCGAAAGTCGGACGCTTAACCGACTAAGCCACCAGGCGCCCCTATTTTTTTAGTATTATATTTTCAAGTTGGTTTCCACATAACACCCTGGGCTCATCCTCACAAGTGCCCTTCCCCACACCCGTCACCCTCTTGCCCTCTCGCCCACACCCATCAGCCCTCAGTTTGTTCTCAGCATTCAAGAGTCTCTCAAGGATTGCCTTCCTCTCTCTTCCCAACTATATTCCCCTTTTTCTCCCTCATGCCCTCCATTAGCTTCCTCCTAGTCCACCTATATGTGGAAACCTATGGTAGCTATCCTTCTCACCCTGACATATTTCGCTCAGCATAACAACCTTAGTGTCCATCCATGTTGACACACATGGCCCGATATTAATCTTCACATTGCCAAGCAGTATTCCACCGTATACATAAACCACATCTTCTTGCCCCATTCGTCCATTGATGGACACTTAGTCTCTTTCCATGATTTGGCTGTTGTTGAGAGTGCTGCTATGAACATTGGGGTCCATGTGCCCCTAGGCATCAGCACTCCTGTATCCCTTGGGTAAATTCCCAGCAGTGCTATTGCTGGGTCATAGGTGAGTTCTATTGTGAATTTTTTGAGGAATCTCCACACGTTTTCCAGAGGGGCTGCACCCGCAAACATTCCCGCCGTCAATGCAGGAGGATGTCCATTCCTCCACATCCTCACCAGCATCTAGAGACTCCTGGTTTGTTCATAATTTTACCCACTCTGACCAGCGTGAGGTCGAATCTCAGTGTGGTTTTGATTTGCATTTCCCTGATGATGAGGGGTGCTGAGCACCATTTCATGTGTTTGTTGGCCACCTTCTCTTTGGAGAAGCGTCTGCCCATGTCTTGGCCCCTTTTCTTCACAAGTTATCTATGATTTTACACTCTCCTTTGTTGTTGTTCTTCTTCTTCTTTTTGTCTGCTTCCTTGATATGTTTGTGCATTTTCGTGTTTTCTTTCCCTGTTCGTGTGTCTGTTTTCTTTTCCAGAGGTACTCAAGGAACAAAGCAAAGCACACGTGGTGGAAAGTCCAAAACATCACTATGAGTAGAGACCCAAATCTAAATGTTTCCCTTGTATGTAGATGATGAACACCTGTCACACAACATAAACCTTTAATAGTTAAAATAATTGTTATAACTAATAAAAAGGAAACTAATCGAAAACATTAAATACATAATGTATCAATTCTGATTCAAATATTGGGTTAAGGAAAGAAAGTAAGAATGGGATTGTTTAAGTGGATAAATCATGAGCAATGCAATTCATTATTTTCTGAATCAAAGATCATATATACAAGGCGGCTTAATGACCATCTCATCCTGATATGAAGTAATCATCACCATCTTGCCATATTTTACGTTTGTCTTTAGTTTCTAACTCATCAGCAGAGTATAGCTCTATTAATTTTCATTGAAGGTTTAATTAAATCTTTTTGAATTCAGAAATTATCACTCTCTCAGACTGATCACTAAAGTATCTACAAACATATTTCTTTTATTGGCCAGGAGGTAGTGGATGGACATAGGTCGGGAATTCTTATTAATTACTTCAAAATTTATTGAGTAATATTCTCTGCTTGGGCCTCAATGAGTTTGTAGACACGTACGTAGAACAGCGTGTGGTGCTGTGTCCTTAAATTTTTAATTACTTCACAACTCTTAAATTGGCTTCCCATTTGGAATCCAAGTTGTGTTTGATATTGGTAGAGCACTATACTCATATCCCTGGTCACGTCCTGGTGACAATTCTCCAGGGTCATGGCGCTAGCTGTCATATCAAGAGGACGGGTAAGATATAGAGTATGTTGAGAGCAAATGTAAGATAAAGGCCGGAGGACCTTGGATTTTGGTTGGCCCAAAGGCAATGAGAATCCAGATGACCAATGTCATCCTCAGTACTTACTCTCCATGGACACGGATGCCTATTTCTCTCTGTGTGTCAGTGTTCTGGGGGACCATCGCAGGTGCCATCGCACAGTGTTCCCTGATGCATCATCACAAACTTGCATTTCCCTGTGTCCATGTGAAGTAGTCTTGTTTTGAAGTAGTAGCGTTGACCGATTATTCCTTGTGTCCAGAGATGGGATTTATTTGTTAGAATAATGCACACAGATACAAGAGAGCATTGGCTGCCTGACGGTGTAGTTGAAAAATGTGTGTGTGTGTGTGTGTGTGTGTGTGTGTGTGTGTGTGTGAAGTGTTTCCATGAACAAATATGTGACTCCAGTGAAGCTGCCTTATGAGTTCCTTCAAGATCAGAGGGTTATCGGGGCGCCTGGGTGGCTTAATGGAGCCTTAGAGAAGTGACAGACTCTTGGCGTCAGATGGGGCAGAAGAGTCCAGGAGTCATGGTAGTTATAAGCACTGCTGACAGGAGATGCCACCTGGCTAGGTCTTGGATTCTGAGCACAGAGCTCCTGTGGCCTTCGGCAAGTTCATGGCTTCTTGGTACATCATGTTCTACAGTTATCAAATGGGAATAACAAAAGAACTTTCCCTAAATTCTTGTGGTAAAGGTCAACTGGGGCAAGATATATGATGCGTATAACACCCAGAAGGTTTTCAGTAAAATGACAAAGTAACAAATCAAAGTCATGTATATGTTTTAGGATATCGTTCTGTTTCCTGATGGGGTTTGAGATCTTACATCAATATGATACACCTACAAGAACCCAATGACTTTTCATAACTGATCATAAGTGCATAATGTATTGAGAAAGCAAATTAACCAGAATTTAAATGTGCAAGGCAAATAGATTTTCATTACAAAGAAAACTATAAATAATCCGGTTGTCCTTTTGCTTTTTTCAAATGGTTAGTTTTATAATAACATAAGACTTAAACATTCACGGTTGCCTGGGTGGCTTAGTCGGTTAAGCGTCCAACTTTCGCTTTGGTCATGATCTCGCGGTTCGTGGGTTTGGGCCCTCCGTCGGGCTCTGTGCTGACTGCCAGCTCAGAGCCTGGAGCCTGTTTCAGTGTGTGACTCCCTCTCTCTCTGACCCTCCCCTTCTCACGCTGTCTCTGTCTCTCTGAGATATAAATAAAACATTAAAAAAAAGACTTAAACATTCAGAGCACAAGTATGAAATACTGCCCATATTATCTCATAGGTAAGGAGAAATATTTTACAAACTTTATGTAATAGCATTTGAACTTTGACCTAATACAATATAAAAGATCTTTGGTTTTATGGTCATGTGGATTTAAGCTCTTGGTTTTAGATTGTATTTCTCTGAGCTTGGAGAAGTTTTCTAGTCTTCCTTTTATTTTACTTTTATTAATTCCAGTTAGTTAACAACAGTATAATATTGGTTCCAAGTGTATAGTGTGGCGGTTCATGATCCATACATCATGCCGTGCTCATCACAGGTGCTCTCCTTCTTCCGCATCACCCTTTTTCCCCAACCCATCCCACCTACCTTTGGTGACGATTCCTGTGTTCTCTAGCACAGAATCTGTTTCTTGGTTTCTTCCGCTCTCTTCCCCCTTTGCTCATCTGTTTTGTTTCTGAAATTCCACAAATGAGTGAAAATTATGTTGTTTCTGTTTTTCTGACTTTGCTCCGTGTTATGCGCCCTAGTTTCATCCAAGTCCTTGGGGTGGGAAGATTTCACTGTTTCCTCAATGTGAAATAAAATACCATCACCAGCGTTGTGGTGAGCACTGAGGCAAGGAGCGTACTAAGTGCCGATACGTGGAGCATGGAGCCAGCCAGCATCGTCCCCAGCCTAAGTGTCTCTGAAAACTCACTGGACCACATCACAGATGGGGTCGACAATTTGGGTGTCCACGTTTCATTGTCATACATAACTTCTGCTGTACGAATTGGTCTCTCTACCAAGGAATAAAACTCCAAAGCCCTTGGGTTCTGAACAATTTTAGTGAATTTCCTTGTCACAGTTTCTAACCTTTCTCTGCTGAATAGTTTGTGTGCGTGTGTGTGTGTGTGTGCGTGTGTGTACCGGATATTCTCTGTTTATTCTGTCCCTTGATTTCAGCAGAAGGTGGATTGTACCTTTGTGTGTCTTAATATTCTTCATTATAACGGCACCACCGTGTTTCAGTTGGCTAAGTGTTCAACTTCAGCTCAGATGATGATCTCACAGATTGTGAGTTCAGGACCCGTGTCAGGGTCTGTGCTGACAGATTCTGTCTCATTTTCTCTCTGTCCCTCATGATCTCATGACCTGTCTCTCTGTCTTTCTTAAAAATAAACATTGAGAAATAAATTTAACATTCTGTATTATCAAGTCATTTTAAGCACAAAAATTCCATTTGTTATACATGAATGTTTAGGCATCCTCATTCGTAAGAGTGTGAAACTCGAAACCATCCTCTTCCTTCAAATGGTGACTTCTTAAGCTGTGGTATATCCGTGTCACAGACACTACACAGCAATGAAAATGAATGAACTGTTGTTACACAATAACCTCCATGAGTCTCTAGGGAATTATGCTGAGTGAGAAGAAAAGAAAAGAAAAGAAAAGAAAAGAAAAGAAAAGAAAAGAAAAGAAAAGAAAAGGAAAGGAAAGGAAAGGAAAGGAAAGGAAAGGATCCAAAATTTTATACTGTACAAATCTATGTATGACAAAAATCTCAAAATAACATTTATACAAAGGGAGAACAGATCAGTGATGGCCATAGGTGAAGAAGAGGGTTGGAAGCGAGCCGGTGGGTACAGAAGAAGCACAGAATGATCCTTGTTATGATAGAATGTTCTGTATCTTGATGTATGTCTGTCAGTGTCCTACTTAGGATACTATGTCACAATTTTGAAGAATTTACCATTGGAGAAAAGTAAAGAAAGGGTATGGAGAATGACCCTATACTATTTCCTACAACTGAATGTGAGCTTCTATTACTTCAAAATTAAAATATTCATTAAAAACGTAAAGGAAAGAATTAAATTTAAGAATATGAATAAAAATTTAAAAGATGTTGAAAGGTTATACGGTCTTATGGCTTTCCCCTATGAATTTACCTAATTCCTAGAAATGACAAGGCCCTGTGAAAATATGATGACACAGGGGCTTGGAGGCAAATGTTCTATGTTTTTAGATGTGTTTACTTTTTTAGTCCTCTGCCTTGAATGTGGAACTTGAAGTCTGGACCTCAAGATTAAGGGTCACGTGGTCTTCTGACAGAGCCATCCACCCAGTCTCAGCCACTCCCAAATTTTTCCGTTAAAGAATGTCAATATGGCAAGGATAATGGGAGGGTTCTTCAGAAATGGTTTGAATCTGTCCTTCTCATATTGCGTAAGTGCATTACTTACCTTTCCCCAATTTCTAACTTTCTAGCTTGGTTTCTCTGCATCACGTGTCAAATCACAATGAGATACCACCTGACACTGATCAGGGTGGCTCAACATAACCACTCAGGAAAGGAGAGATCCTGGTGAGTATGTAGAGAAAGAGGAACCCTACTGCACGGCTGGAGGAATGCAAACTGGTGCGGCTGTTCGGGAAAACAGTGTGGAGGTGCCTCAAATTTATTTATTATTATCTTTTTTTATTTCTAGGCGAGAGAGAGAGACAGCGTGAGCAGGGGAGGGTCAGAGAGAGAGAGGGAGTCACACACTGAAACAGGCTTCAGGCTCTGAGCTGGCAGTCAGCACAGAGCCCGACACGGGGCTCGAGCCCACAAACCGCGAGATCATGACCCAAGCGAAAGTCGGGCGCTTAACCGACTAAGCCACTCAGGCGCCCCATCAAATTTAAAAATAAAACTTCCCTTGGGGCGCGTAATGGCTCAGTCAGTTATGTTACCGACTTCGACTCAGGTCATGATCTCTCGGGTTGTGGGTTCAGCCCCGTGTTGAGCTGTGTGCTGACAGGGAGCTCATAGCCTGGAGCCCGTTTCAGACTCTGAGTCTCCCTCTCTCTCTGACCCTCCTCTGCTCACGCTGTCTCTCTCACTCTCCAAAATAAATAAAACATATACAATTTTAGAAAAAA
Source organism: Proteles cristata cristata (assembly GCA_017311185.1). Classification (NCBI taxonomy): domain Eukaryota; kingdom Metazoa; phylum Chordata; class Mammalia; order Carnivora; family Hyaenidae; genus Proteles; species Proteles cristata. Next base: position 194,308 of record JAESUZ010000335.1, read on the forward strand.
ATAGAAGTTCCCTACAACCCAGCAATTGCACTACTACGTATTTTTCCAAAGGATACTTGGGTGCGGTTTCAAAGGGACAAATGTACCCCAATGTTTATAGCAGTATAATCAACAATAGCCAACTTATGGAAGGAGCCCAAATGTCCATCAAATGATGCATCGATCACAATGATGTGGTGTACGTATGCAATGGAACATTACTGAGTGAAGAAAAAGAAGAAAAACTTGCCATTTGCAGCACTGTGGATGGAACTAGAAGGTTTTATGCTAAGCAAAATACGTCAATCAGGGAATGATAAATGTCATATTATAGCCCTCATGAGTGGAATTTAAAAAACACAACAGACGGACACAGGGGAAAAGAAGGAAAAATAAGATAAAAATAGAAAGGCAGGGAAACCATAAGAGGCTCTAAAATACAGAGAACAAACTGAGAGTGGATGGAGAGGAGGGGGAATGGGTGATGCGCACTAGGTAGGGCCATTGTTGTGGAGAAGTGGGTGGTGTATCTAAGTGATGAATCCCTAGGTTCTACTCCTAGACAAGACTACAGTGTATGTTAACTAATTTGAGTCTACTTAAAATTAAAAAAGAGCGTTCAAATTCGCTTAACATAAAAAATAAACAATCCAAGTGATAGAAGAAGGTATCGTTTAAGTTTTTGATGTTGGATCAACCCTGGCCAAGAAATGGAGTTTCACCTTTACGCACGTGCACGCACATGAACCCAGACACACACACACACACACACACACACACTCTCTCTCTCTCTCACACACACACACACACACACACAAACACACCACTTAGGTCCAGAGTGGGATTTGCTTGCAGTGAGAGACAGCAGCAGACGTGGCTTCACCCTTTGCATTTTTACGCACTTCTGTTGTGTAAACACGGCATGAAGTGTGGGTCTTACCTTTTCTCCACTAGCTTCAGGGTTTTATGAGAGCCCTTCCCCTGGCAAGTCGCCTCCTGTCAGAACTCAGAGACTAATGTCGCAAATGCCGACGATCTCATCCCCGGACACTAACTTGTCCATTGCCACAGCTTTCCTTGCTTCTTCAGTCTCCAACAAGGACCCACATGCCATGAGCCTTCCAACAGGCAGAGCAAGTCCCCAGAAGTCGTCCGGGAGCGCCGTGCCTGTGGCGGGTGTTGCCCACGGCTCTAGGACCGTCTCTGGGACCGGCCAGGACCGCATCTGGCCCTGTGGCTGCACGGACTCCGATCTGGTGAACGGGAGACCCATCCGTCAGCCAGCACCGCCTCTGCAAGGACGCGGGCCACATTCACCGAGGGAACGGAAAAGAGGGTGCGCACTGCAGACCACGCACGACCCCAAACCGTGGAACTAAAGATCCAGGCCCTTTTCTGGACTTCCTTTATCCAAACAAGAACGACGGGTTACTGTTATCACGTACGATTTCTCGTCCCTGCATCCCACGCCTAGCTTCCTGTAACTGCTTGACTGAGACAGACTTCAAATATCACAAACCTCACCCATGTAAATATACAAGTGAATAGGCTTTTAGGATATTCACAGAATTGTGCAACCATCGCGCCGCATTAGGACACTTCTCTACACCTAGAAGAAACCTGGTCGCGGTGAGCAGCCACCTCCTGACCCCTCCCCCCGGACGCCACTCACCCACTTCCTGCCTCTATGCATTTGCCCATGCCAGAGTAGCTCACATGAAACCAATCCTAAGGGACACGTGGGCGGCTCAGTCTGTTAAGCATCTGACTCGTGCTTTTGAGTCAGGTCATGATCTCACGGTTTGTGGGATCGAGCCCCGCATTGGGCTCTGTGCTGACAGCACGGAGTCTGCTTGGAAAGTTCTCTTCCACCCCCTCTCTCTGCCCCTCCCAAGCACAGGCTCTGTTTCTCTATCTCTGTCTCTCTCTGTCTTGCTCTCTCAAAATAAAAGAACAATGGGGAGCCTGGGTGGTTCAGTGGGATAAGCATCCAACTCTTGATTTTGGCTCTGGTCATCATTTCATGGTTCACGAGACGGAGCCCTGCATCAGGCTCTGCAAAGACAGCACGGAAGCTGCTTGGGGTTGTCTCTCCCTCTCTCTCTGCTCCACCCCCACTCGTGTTCTCTCTCTCTCTCAAAATAGATAAATTTTAAAAATTAAACGCACACCTAAACAAATAGAAAGAACCCTACAGCCTGTGGCATTTCTAGAAATACTTATTTAGAGAGAGAGGAAAAAGACAGTGGAAACTCCAGGGCAGGGACAGACAGAACAGGGCAGAACCCTAGGCTGACTCCACAATGTCAATGCAGAGCTCCACTTAAGCCTCCAACTCCTGAACCATGAAATCATGACCTGAGCCAAAATCAAGAGCCAGCCACTCAGCGAGATGAGCCACCCAGGCACCCTGAGAAATACTCGTCTTTACAACCTAAACCTAGGTTTTCCCCCCCATACAGTAATAATCAATTCAGCGGGAATTAAGCACGCCTGCTTTCTCTGCTAGTGCTTGGCAAACCCTGGCCCATGAGCGAAATCCAGCCAGATGACGTTTTTATCTTTGTAAATAAAATGATAACCGGAACAGAACCACACCCACTTGCTTACTAATTGCTACAGGCCACAACTGAGTACCCTGGCCCACAGAGCCAAGAACATTTACTACTTGGACTGTCACAAAGCAAAGTTTGCCAACCCGTTTCATAGGAAAAAGCAATCACCTTTACAAACTCTAGGAAAGCCAGTGAACAAAGTGATGGTTATGAGTGCATCGGTAGACAGTATCAAAGTCCGCTGCTCGACTTTGTGAGGCACAACCTAGCAATTCCTCACCAAGTCCTCGCAGAGCAGTAGAGCAGTGCATCCTGCATCTGGGTTACACACCTGGGTCCTAAGCGACTTCCATGCCTCAGTTCTGCAAGCGCAGATACTTGCTTAGAACCTCCTTCATCCACGGGCGGCCGAAAAGCTGGGCTATGCAAGCAATTTTTCATGGTCAGTCAACACCATCAACAAAAATAAACGACGACTCCTTTACCGAATGGATGGCTTCATATTTTACTTAAAAACTGCTTTCAAACGTCTGGACCACTTTCTCCCAACGTAATAACAGACAGATCGTAGGTAAGTGTCCACCCGCCCAGCATTACACCCTCAACCGGGTGCAGTCAAGGTGCAGGCGACTCTTGGTGGAGAGCGTGGGTTTTTGCCACGTCCTGTGCAAGAGGCCAAGGGGCTGTCCGGGTGAGGGCCCGATGGGCAGCTGGCAGTGGGAGAAGTCTCCAGGAAAAGATGGCCTGCCCATGGAGTGACCTGAGCAGAAGGCAAGTAAAGATTTGAAGGGCAGCACACCTGGGTGGCTCAGGGGGTTACGTGTCCGATATTGGCCCAGGCCATGATCTTGCAGTTTGTGAGTTCGAGCTCCGTCTTGGGCTCTGTGCTGACAGCTCTGAGCCTGGAGCCTGCTTCCTTTCTGTTTGTCTCTCTCTCTCTCTCTTTCTGCCCCACCCTGCTTGTGCATACCCACACTCTCTCAAGAATAAACAAAACTTAAAAACCCCAGAAACTTTGGAGGGGATGGCGAGGCTGAAGGATGCTGCCTGGACAGAGGACAGAGCCAAGGGCAGATCACCACAGAGATTGAGGCCCTGAGCCCCCAACAATTCGAGCTTTAGTGAAAGAGCGGCTGGACAAACGCACAGGAGATCCAAGAGACAGGGTGAGCATGGCAGAAGGCATTGCCAGCAAAGTTCACCCTGACAAGGAGGGCCAGCGACCCTGTGTGTACTGGGAAAGCCCTGAGGGGAAGCGGACCAACGCTCCAGTGGGGGCACTCCCAGAGGCGGCAGCTCTGTGGTGTCTGGGGACCAGACCAGTACGTGTCCCCCAAACAGGGACCCGGAGGCTGCAGACCTTCAAGGCATGTCATTCAAGGAGTCATCTCCTCCCACCTCTCTTCTCAAGCACTAAGTACCCAATTTGGAGGGCAAAATCTAGAACACACAACATATGCGGATACTGGCTTGGGACTGTAGATGAACCTATTGCCTGAATTCCAATAGACGCTTGCGTGGTGTGAGGGCACGAGAGCCATCCTGTGGGTGAGTTCAGAGTTCGCACTGATTCTTTTAATAAGTATCTCCTCAGTAAGTAATATGCACAAGAAACTGCTAGATACTGGAGGGTGCGTCTTGCAAGATGTAGTTCTCGCCTCAAACACATTTCTAGGCTCATGGACCAATGCTTCCCAAGCTGTAATACGCACATCAATCTCCCAGGGTTGAAAATGCCGAACGGAGGGTGGCGTAGGTGGCCCACTCAGTTAACCATCCAACTCCTGACTTCGGTTCAGGTCATGATCTCACAGTGCCTGAGGCTGAGCCCCGCACTGGAGGTGCGGAGCCTGCTTGGGATTCTCTTTCTCTCTTCCTGTCTCTGCCCCTCTCCTGCTCATGCTCTCTCTCTGTGTTTCAAAATAGGTAAAGAAAAACCCCAGCATTAGGTGCAGCCTTGAAGGATGTGCATTTTGGAGAGCATGCCGGAGACACGTTGGAACACGCAAGGGCCAGGGACTGTGAAGAAGCCACAGAACACAGAAGCGTTTTTCCGTTGATTTATTCAGAGCGAGAGAGACAGAGACACCCAAGTCGACTCCTCCCTGTCAGCACAGAACATGCGGGACTCGAACACACGAACCGTAAGATCATGACCTGAGCTGAAAAGAGGAGGCCACACGTAACCGACGGAGCCATGCAGGCGCCCCTGGATCACACATTCTCAAGTGGTTACAATGGTACGTTTTGTGTGAGACACATTTAGCGTCGTAAAAGTCACACGTGCCTCTGTGCCTGATGAGGAAAGATTCTGACCCTGAGGTAAGGACCTAAGTGTCCTCCCTCAAGTGACTATCTTGAAGCCAAGTACCGCGAGAGAGCATCTTTAGGCAAAACCGCCTGCAGGGTCTCAGGACACTTGTTAAGGCAGCGCGCCCTGGATTGGACACCGCAGAGACCGGTCACCCTCTTTGTCTTCACCCGGAGACCAACGCATTCCTTCCTCTGGTGGGAGAAGAGTTGTCAAGTGTCTCCTGTGTAAGGGCCGACTGCATTCCAAGGCCTCCTCCGCCCGCCCTCACCACACTCCACCTACACTTCCCAGAAAACACAGTTCTGGGTTTGGGAGACAAAGTAGCTGGGGTGTTACCCTACCCCCCCTGCACCCCGCACCGGGCTTCCTCGCCGAGAGAAAGGTTCTCTTTGATAGTTATTGTGGTCGTGGGGAAAGCGGCTGTAAACGAGAAAGCAGCCCTGAAAACATGCCATGCTCTCCCCCTCGCCGCCAGACGTCTCACAGCAGCTCGGCTGGATTAGGCTTGAACTTGGGAAGGGCAGACCTGAAGTCTGTGCGGACAGCACAGCATAAGGGCTGTGCCCGCCAGCATTTTACAGTGCCACCGAACGTGCAGCACTGACGGTCGCTCCGTCCCAGGGTCACAGGCTACCCTGGACCCTGCCGGGCTAACCGGGAGGGGCAGCCGCCTGCGGTGCGCGGAGGGTGGGAGCCACCAGCAGGGCAGTGCCTGCCGCGGGCACCAGCTCAGACTGGGAAAAGCGCTCCTCACAGCGGAGGCAGGCAGACACCAACTCTGCCACGCCAGGAAGCGACCCGCCGGGCTCGCGCCTCACACTACGGATCAGAAGCCCCGAGCGCCCCGACCAGGGCACACCCTCCACCTGGGGCTACTAACCGGCCTTCCGCGTGGCAAACCCTCGCTCACTGACCCAACGAACTGAGGTGTCCTGCAGCGAGCAGAAGGCCTTAGCGTTCCTACGTCAACGCGCTGTCTGGAAACAGCGGTGGGGAGAAACCGTTAATGAGGGCCTTTTTTGGGGCGCCTGGGTGGCTTAGTCGGTTAAGCGTCCGACTTTCACTTCGGTCATGATCTCGCGGTTCGTGGGTTTGAGCCCCGCATCGGGCTCTGTGCTGACTGCCAATTCAGAGCCTGGAGCCAATTTCAGAGTCTGTATCTCCCCCTCTCTGTCTGACCCTCCCCTGCTCACGCTGTCTCTCTCTCTCTCCTAGAAATAAAAAAAAAATAAATAAATAAAAATAAAAATTATACATAAAGAATATTGAAACAACCAGTTTCCTCATAATATACATGTATCATTCACCTACATGGGAATTATTCTGAATTAGGAAAATACTGTAGTCCTGAACACACCTGGTCCATAAGTGGTGAGAACAAATCAAACATGTCTATGTTGTATCTTCTAAACATTTATGAATTATTAAATTCAAGGACAAAATAAAACTTAGGTGTATTTTTTCCCTGAGAGTCTCGAAGACCAATCGATATAATGTCTGAGAACTTTATCCAAACCTATTAAAAGAAAATTTACTGCATACCATATTTAATCAAAGACAAGCAATACAAAGAATCCTAAACAGTTCTTCCAACAAAAAAATTCACCCAGTTTGGAAAAAAGTTTCTATTAGGAATTAGGGAAAAACAACAACATATACATTCATGTTTATATGTATAAACATTCACGTGAAGCCAAAGTTATTCTAGTTTGTAGTTACAGAATACTGAAAAAAAAATTAAATACTTGAGTTAGTTTCAAATTTTTGAATATAGGATTCTAAACTATTAATAATTTTATTTCAGCTACTCTAGAACAATGATTTGTGTCATGGAAATTAGAGTTTTTAATCACAAACTACTCAAATGATATTCAATTATTCAAAATATACAAAAATCAGCCATCTACATTAATAGCCATTCTGTTACCAGTCTATATCCACCATTTGTTGGGAAAGTACTGAATTAACATAACAACAAAAAAACTTTTTTAAATCATAAAATTAGGGATGAAGAATCTTTAAACCAACGTGATTAATAAATCTGCCTGAACTACTATGATGACAAATTAAATGCTATTCACATTATCCAATTTGAAATTTCTTTAATATGTGTTTCCCAAGTCAAAATTAATTAAAGGAACATGTAGTATAATTAGCAGTTTCTTTAGTGTTCTTTAATGTTAAAACAGTCATCTAGCTTTTTTCTTTCTTTCCTGGTATAACATATTTTTAAGAGCATAAGCCATTTATTTTGAATATTGGATCTGTCTGATTGTTTCCTCATATTACAATCAGAGTAAAATGAACATTCCTGGCATAAATATAATATAGATGAAACAGGTAACTTTGTATTCAAAATCTATTTCACAAGCTTTATCAAGGATCTGAATTTGCTTCATTACAATGTCATCTCAAAAATTATCCTTTAAAATCTTACGGATTTTATGGTGGGATCTTATGGTGGGAGAAGGGTGGTGTTATTAATTAGACACCCTTGGGAACAGTGTGAAACAAAAACTCACAACCGAAATAGAATTTAAAATGTGCACCTGACCATATATTAATCTTCTTCAGTGCGCCTTACCTAGTGGAGTAGTCTCAAACTGTTCTGTGTTACGGCAAAAGGTGGGTGAGTTTCAACAATTTCTTGACCCGTCTGGATTCACTATCTTATGCATTGTTAGGTCGAATCAACATTACCTTCCTTGAAAAGGAAAGGCGTTCTCTACCTCAAATATTCTGTTTTACGTACGTTGGGCCTCCCATTTTGGCAATTCAAACTACACTTAACTTTGATAATGTTAAACCGCCTTCTGGAAAAGAGCATAAAACAGTTAAGGGCTGAGGAAAAGTAACCCACTATACGAACCCAGGTAATAAAGGTTTCACCTAATGTTTAGAAAGCAGAGGTAGAACATTCAAAAGAACTGAACTGTCCCCAAAGAAAGCCATAAAGAACATACGGTAGTCGCAAAGACAGGACCACCCTTTAAAATCAAGAACTTCTCTCGTACAGTGTTGCAAGAACAAAAAAGCCAGCTTAGGAAACAACGTCACAGGTCTCCCCAAATAGCCCTTAGATTCCGCGGTCAGTCTCACTGGAAGCCTTCGGAAAAGCTCCTATTCTCTCGCCAGAGGCCCTGTACAAATGGTGTCCGCTATAGGACTAAGTGACCTAACTGTAGACGGGAATAAGGTCCCAGCTACCCTCCTGAGCCAGGTCAAATGGTAGGGAAGAACGGTCGCTGCGGCCTGGCCTCCTATCCGGGCCGAAGTCAGGGAGAACGTTGGTGTGACTATCCGCGGATTACCTTTATTCTTGGGCACCGCAGTGGCTGCCGGGTCTACGTTGTTCCCACCTCCTCACCCGAGCTATGGGGCAGCAGCTACTCCAAGGGCCTTGGGAGACCAAGTAAAGGCAGCCTGAGAGTGACTCACAGTAATTTAGGCCGGGCGACGCAGCGCTGCCCGAACAGTGCGGCTGCGCGGACAGCAAAAGGCGACGTCGTTCTTCCCGCCTCCGCTAGGCCCACACCTCCCCCACAATCTGGTTTTACTGCGCAGGCGCAGGCGTAGTCTTCCGAGTTCTTAGGGGAGGGGGATCACGGGTAGAGCTCTAAGCAAGGAATTTGAACCCTCTGGAGGCAGGGACCGTGAGCTGAAAAGACAAGTCGAAGAATGAGTACGCCGGGGGTGCGTGGGACCCTAGCTTTCGTCTAAGGATGGTTTAAGGCAAGCTCAACCCAGAGTGCGCTGCTTTCTGACGTTCTTATCTCAGGGTTTAACTCGTTAAGGACACGTTAACTCTCACCTTGAACAGTTCGTATTCTCACGCTCATCTACTATGGAGTACTTGGGAAAGGCAAGACACACTTTGTGCAACATTCTCCTTACTTCTCTCTTTTTAAATTATACTACAAGTTGTGTAAGTTTAAATTTAACATTGCGTAAAGGCTTTAACTTGACATTCTTGTGTATTGCAATATGACTCGCCTGTTACCTAACACCTGTCACTATAATTGTTACAGGTGGTGGTAACATTTAAGATCCAGACTCTTAGTAATTTCAACTGTGTAATACAGTTGATATAATCACTACGCAGTGCATTAAAGAAACTTTTTTCAATATTTGTCTTCTTTGTCTCATTAGAAACCTTATTAGGACATACGCCATGGCTATTTCTCACCTGGACCAGAAGCACAATATCTGAGAGGTACTAAATGCTAGATAAAATAGGGAAGAAGAAAGGAAGATTAAAGGCAGGAAAACATAGACCATGAATCTCACAACAAATAGGGACTTAACCAGTTGCCTGAAATGCCTATGCACCAATTATCCCATGATAAATTACACTTGATTGTCGTACATTTAATGTGCTGCTACTGTTTTGTTGAGAATATCTGCATCCATACTGATAATGGGCATTACTCTTTAGTTTTCTTTTTGTAATGGGTTTTCTGGTTTTAGGATCAAGAAAATGCTCACTTCCTGAAGTGGGTAATGTCATAATTCCTCTTTCATTTATTTCAATGACTGGTAAAATTCATCAGTTTGGTAAAGTTAGATTCACCAGTAACCAAGTGGTCCAGGTCTTTACTTTTGAGGAAGTTTTTCATTACTGACTCACTTTCACATCACATAAAGTGATGTTTCTTTGTTTTATTTTATTTTTTTTAAATATTTTATTTATTTCTAGGAGGGAGAGAGCGTGAGCAGGGGAGGGTCAGAGAGAGAGGGTGTCACAGTCTCTGAAACAGGCTCCAGGCTCTGAGCCCGCAGTCAGCACAGAGCCCGACGCGGGGCTCAAACCCACGAACCGCGAGGTCATGACTTAAGCGAAAGTCCGACGCATAACGGACTAAGCCACTCAGGCGCCCAAAGTGATGTTTCTTTATGAGACCATTGGTAGTCTGTATTATCAAGAAGTGTATTTGATCTAGGCTATGTAATTTGTGGGTATACAATTGTTCATGTATTCTTTCAGAATCTTTTTATTTTAAAATGGAAATAAAAATAATCTTGCTCAATTTATGAAGGTAACTAGTAATATCCCAACTTTTGTTGCTAAATTTAAGTATTTTGAGTCTTCTCTTTTCTTTTTCCTTTCAATAGAGTGTTGGGGAAGTACACTTTAAGACAAGATCATGTCCCAACCAAGATATACTCTCTACTGAGAAAATAAAGGAAAATCTCAGTATATGAATTTGGGAAGCCAGAAAGGGAGCTCCAATGCGCTGCCATTAATCATCAATTGCAATAGGTACCCAACAGGGACCTTCCAGGTGAATAGTATTTTAGCTATGATTTTATTATCCTAGGGGGAGAAAAAAAAGCTTTTTCTCATCCCACAGTAATAGCTTAGCCAATGAGACAGCCACAACCCAGACAGTGAAAAGGCACTGTACTTTGAACTCCCAATGTAGCCAAGTGGATTTTCTGTTCCCAGCAGCCATTCCAAAGCCCCTTTGCTCTAAAAATGAGACTTCCTCTAGTCTGTGTTCCACAGTTGCCTGTGGTATTGCCACAGCTTACTTGTCCTGAATTGCAATCCTCTTCTATTCCCGAATAAGCATGATGTGGGTGATAAGATAACAGTTTTATCGTTAAGGTTAACACCACAAAAGTAGGCAGGAAAGAAATTCACTTTATTATTGAATCGTTATTAAACCAGAATATGATGCTCATCATGGGAAATCTTCTGAGGTAGGATAAAGATAGAAGGAAAGAGATTATAAAGACAGAGGAAATCTTAACCTTTCATGTAGCCAAGCTGAAATAACCTATCACATACATATTTTCAAGACAACAACTAGTCCTCAAATGAGGTTACTTGACAGCACTCTTTGTCACAATTAATTCATTTAAATGTGATATTTGGGGAAACCATCTGGGTTACCTAGGCTTTCTCTGGAATAAGAACAAACCTCTTGCCTTTATAACAAAGCAAACCTCTTATCTTTTGCAACTTGGAGGAAAACACTCACCAAATTAGGATCTTACCCTCCCTCAGGGACAAGGAGATGGCAGTGCTATCTCTTTTGACATTCACATTTCAAAGAAATGGTTCCTACGTCCTTGACAAAGGCATTATTGGTTATGAAGTTGATGAAACTTCTGTCTAGTTTTCAAAAGGTATATATAAATTTCAAAAAGAGGACATAGAGCTCATAATTATAAACTTTCTAAAGTAAGTAAGAAAAGAGAAAATGGAGAAGTCTCTTTCCTTATTTTCCACAGGAGGAATAGCCCCTTATTTTTAATTCGTATTTCTTTCTCAATTACTGTTGAAAATGTGTAAAGAGAAACCTCAGTAAAATGGAATAGGGAGGCCAGAAACAGGGGTGCTGTCAGTGATAACACTTATCGTCAATTATAGGAAGGATCCCACCAGGAGACTCCTCAACGAGGAAAGAATCATCCGTTAGAGACCCTGACAAAATGTATCCTGAATTCCTTGCAAGAAATTGGCCAACCTTACAATTTAGCCAGCTATTGATACTGCCAGCACCCTAAACTCTTGGTTTTATCCAGTGAACTTTTGTTCAAAAGTACCCCTCCCAACTTCCTCCCTCTTCTCCATAAAATAAAGCCCCTTTCCTTTGGTTTGTTGCACTTGCCTATCATTTTGTCATCACTTTCATGTCCTGAATTCTCTGCTATTCCTGAATAAACTCATTTTGCTGGTAAAATGAAATTTTAATAAATAATTTTGATTATTTTCTAGGTTAACACATAAAGTTTTACGCTATTGTTAATTTGTTTCAAAGAATCAACTTTTGGTTTTGTTGATTTTTCCTGATTTTCCCATTTGCACTTAAATTTCTATTACTGCATCATCCTGTGATTAATTTACTTTTTGGTTTGTGATTTTTTTTTAATGTTACTTATTTACTGAGAGAGAGAGAGACCATAGGGGAACAGCAGAGAAGAAGGGAGAGAGAGAAAGTCAATGAGGAGTAAGCACAGAGCCTGACTGGGACTGGAATTCATGAACGATGAGATTATGACCTGAGCTGAAACCAAGAGTTAGAGGCTTAACCAACTGAATGCCTCCTGTGCCCTGTGGTTTATGATTTTGATTCCCCATTTGCTTATTTTTACAAATATTTTGAGCTTGTTTAAGTGGTTATCCTGGCATTAAAATTAAATTTTAACTTTATAATAATCAGATTTGAATTAAACTCAATTTAGATTTCAACAATAAAAAAATAAAAATAAAAACAACTTTGTAGCTTAAAGATCCACTTTCTCCTGATGTTGATATTGTCATAAATGACATCTTTATACATTCTGTGCCCGTAAAATTAGACCTATTTCGTATTTGTCTTTTAAATCATTTGAAGAAATAAAGAATTATAAGCCAAAAATACAATAACATTCTTTATATTTCATATGGAGTTATTTTACTGATGTTATATTTTTATACGGCTTTCAATTAGCTGTCTAGTGTCCTTTTCTACAAGCTTAAGTACTTATTTTACTATTTGTTTCCTTCTAAGAGCAAGTACACAACGGAAAATCTCTTTAATTTTTGTTTTTCTGGAAAATCTTAACTCTTTTTGTTGTTGTTTTCCCATTTTTTTCTAACTTTTCTAATTGTGATAACTATGCATAACATGAAATTTGCCATTTTCAACACTTGTAATTATAAACCTCAGTGATATTAAATATATTCATAATGTTATAAATCACAACCACCTTCTATCTTTATAACTTTCATATTGCATGAGTGAAGTTCTCTGTATATTAATGTCTTCCATTTCCCTCTCACCTAAGAAACCACTATTCTATTTTCCATGACTACGATTTTAACTAAGTACTTCATATGAGCAAAAGCAGACTCTGTGTTGTTGTCACTGGCTTATTGAATTTAGCATAATATTCTCAACTGCAATGAATATCCCTCTTTTTTAAGGCTGAACAATATTCAACCTTTTTGTATACCATGGTTTTCTTATTCATTGATGCATTAAAGGACATGAGTTACTTCCACATTTTAACTATGATGAGTAACACTGCTATAAGCATCAGTGTACAAAGATGTCTTTGGGATCATGTTTTCAATTTTTGTGATATAACTAAGAAATGGATTATTAGATAATAACATAATTCAATTCTTTATTTTTGAGGAAACTCTGCACTGTTTTCCACAGTGGCTGCACCACTTTACATTTCAGCCTACAACGTACAAATGTTCCCATTTCTCTTCATTCTTGCCAAAACTTACCATGTTTGTGGTTGGTGGGATGTGGGACTTTTGCTTTGACAGTGGCCATTTTAATGGGTATGAGTTGGTAACTGATGGTAGTTTTGATTTTTATTTCCCTAGTAATTAATAATGTTGAGCATCCTTTCATGTGTCTGTTGACCACCTGCATGTTTGTTTTGAAAAATATCAGTTCACATTTAGGGCCTAATTTGTAATCTGGTGGCTTATCCTTTTGGTTGAGTTTTGGGAGTTTTCTCTGTATTCTAGATCTTGGATTCCTTCTTGGATATATTCTTTTCCTCTCATTTCATGTAGTTCCCTTTTACTCTCTTAGTATTATTATATATATACATATATATATGTAAATATATGCTATTTATCATATATATATTTGATACATATATATGTATATTTACTTATCTTTCATAGTTAATTGTCAAGTTGGTTTCCGTAGAACAGCCAGTGCCCATGCACACAAGTGCCCTCCTCCATGCATATCATCCCCCTTCTTCTCTCCCCCACCCCCATCAGTCCTCAGTTTAGTGTTGTCTTTTGATACATAAAATTTTAAAATTTTTCATGAAGCCTAAGTTTCTATTTTAAAATTTTCATTTCATGTGCAATAGTGCCAGGGCACCTGGGTGTCTCAGTCACTAAGCAGCTGATGTCACCTCAGGTCACAATCTCAAGTTCATGAGTTCCAGTCCCACATGAGATAAGTTCAAGCCACACTTCAGGTAAGGTTGAGCCTGGGTTCAGGTGAACACAAGCCCTGCTTCAGGTGAGCCCCACTTCTTTCTCCCTCTACTCCCTGCCCTGTGCCTCTTACTCACTTGCAAACCGCCCAAAGAAAATATTGCCAGATCCAAAACACAGAAGCATTCGCCCGGTGTTTACTTCTAAGAGTATTATAATCTTAAAATTCATATGAAACTGAAGGAAACTCAAAGTGCCACAATAATTTTGAAAAAGAACAAAGCTGTAGTGGATTGTAATATCTAACTTTCCCTTTTCCTGCTGTAATTGGAGAAGATACTTCTTTTAGTTTTCTTAAATCTATCAAAACTTAAGATATGTCCTGACATATATCCATGTGTACTTGAGAAGAATATACAAATTGTTGTTGGGTAGAAAGTTTAAAAATGTCTATTAGATCAAGGTAGTTTGCTGTATTATTCAAGTCCTCTATTTCCTTATGTACTTACTGACTGATTTTTCAATCCATGGTAAGAAACAGCGTGTTGAACTCACCAAATACTATAAAACCATTCCTTTCGTTTCTTTTTGCTCTGTATATTTTGGTTTTGTGTCATTGAATAACAGAATACATTAGGCTTGCACATCTTTATAACTGTTATATCTGCTAGCAGTATTAAACCTTTCGTTAATAAATAATGTAACAGGATTCTTGCACAGAGTTGTGTCATTGAGGCCTTTTAATTTCCAGGAAGCAACTATATTCATGGCAGCACCGCTCAGTTGGGTTTATACCAAAAGAACTGAGCACTGAACATCATGTGGCATAGTTTTATACAGTTTCCATTTCTTTGATTTCCGTTTATGGTAAGAAAATAAATATGCAGTCTGATTAAGTGGTGTCAGTGTACAAGGTCATGAGGGATGTTGTCATATAGGCGCATGGCCAGGTTACCTTGAAGTTTTCTCTCCCTTTTTTCCCCTCTCCTTAGAGAGGGGACGCTACCACATTCCCCACGTTAATATTCAGACCCCTCTATTTTAGGTCAAGGAGAATTATATTGCTTTGGACGCTTATATTTTTATAACATCATTGCATGAGTGGCTGTCTCTCTGTCAACCATGGCCTCAGTGAGACTGGAGACAGATCTTACAGCCAGGGGAGCTAAGCAGAGTAAGATCAAGCACCAGACCAAAATTAGGACGATAATTCTCATGAGGGTTTTGAATCCCCTGAGAGTTGAAAACCATCCTCCAGATACTCCCCAGGGTTGCAACCATTCCAGGTCTGGAGTGGGACATGAACAACCTTTCTCATTTGATCTGTGATCCCTTCTATGACTTTTCCCTCATCATCTATCTATAAGAAGCAGTTGCTCAGGTTAAATTTTCCACAAACACCCCTCTCAGAAGCAAATAGGCAATCTAAATCCAAGCGATTTGATAGACGATACATGGCATTGTACATTTTGGTTTGCTTCTTGGCTGGTAAGATAAGAGCCCTGGCAGTTTCATTGGTTATCATTTCTACAACTGTTTGTAGTCTAATTATCCAGTGTAGCATGCAAATGGGAGTATATAGGGCCCGGGACCTATCCTCTGCCCAGGTGGCAGGGCCATAATGTTGGATTATCCGCTCATGAGGTCACTCACCATCTTTCCAATTGCCAATTTGCAAGGCATGCCACTTTCTTTGTGCCTCTCTATCTCCATACATTTGAACACCCAGATGTTCCCCCTTCTAGCAAGTGGGAGTAGGGAGAAAGACGGGCAGAGAGTCCCCAGCACACATGACCCTCACCGTCCTGAAGGGAGTACTGTATAGGCTACTCTCCCCCATAGCCAGTATAATCCACCTGAGGCCTGCCATTCCATGGCTGCAGTAATGTTGTCCCAGGCCTCTGGGAGAGAAGAGAAGTTAGACAAGGGGTGAAGGTCTCACTGTAGGTGATCCAGGGAGCCCCAGCATTGGGTTTCTCAGGAGGCTGAATTATAAAACCTTTGGCCCTGGCATGTTAAGTTTCCAACAGAGCTGGTAAACATTTTTCCTCATCAGGGAAGGCAGTTCTCCCAATGATTGAGCTTTTGAGGCCAAACCCTAATAATGGAACTGGGTGATTTTGTTCCATTATAAGTCTTGTGGGGATCTAATTCTCTGGCCTCCCATGGTCATTGATTCCCCCACGCTGTTCCCCCATATACATAGCAGGAAGAAACAAGTTGGCCGTTGGGACTGAAATGGGAGGAGAGATACTTCTTATATCTTTGTAGAAGGGGTGGAAGGGTTGGTGAGATATGGTTGGATGGTGGCAGTGACCCTCTTGAAGTGTAACATGCTCCCGGGGTCTCTGCCCCGCCCATAGATTCGGACGCCAATCTGGGTGCCCCACGACCACTTGTAGTCTCCTGGGTTAATAATGGTGAAATCAACAGGGTTACAGACCTTTGACTAACAACCTGACGTAGCAGCCCCCTTCTGAGGGGCACTGTCGCACTTTCTTTTTCCCAAGTAGTCGGTGAAACAAAGCTCCAGCTGGGGCATAGAAACTCAGGAGTAAGGACACGTAGGCCATTTCCTCCCACGTGTACTGGTCATCGAGTCAGTATTCTCGCTCCCAAACTAAGTCTCAGTATGGTATATCAAGAGTCCTTGGGCCCTTCATGGTAGTTGCCTGATTTTTTCATATGACAGATGCCTATGGGCCAAAACCTATAACTGCACTTGCATCAAACAGCATTGACACCTGTTGTTTGGGGTTGGTCATTTGTGCCAGGCCAAGCCCCCCTTTTCTTGGTAGGATTGAACTTCTAATCAGTCTTCACTGGAAGAGAATTGTGGGTCAAAACAAGTGTATTAACTCCCCCATTGGCAGATGGATCATGGGCTCCTGGGGGCCTAACAAAATAGAGTCTGGTCCATCCGAGTCCCCCCCATAGTCCTCATAGGGGGCTAGCCCCACAAAGTCATCTTCGGGGGCCACATGAGTCTATGGGGCCCGCTGGTACCGGCCCTGGACCACGGTCTCTTTCTGCTTGGGGCCCTGCAGAGAATCGTCCAGTTGGCGGGTGCCCTCGCTCTTCCAGTGGCCCTCCTGCGGCAGTAAGTACGCCGATTCTGTCCTACTTTGGGTGCGAGGCCCTCCTCCTGCCCCTCCCCTTTCTGGCCTTGACCCTCTCCCCGCGGGGCACCTTCTGGGAGCGTTTCCACGGCTCCCCCAAGGCGCCGCCAACGTCTGCCTGCTTCCGCACCTGTCGGCGTCCTTCTCCCGGAGCCGCCTGTCCGGCTGACCAGCACCTGCGCTGCTGCTTCCAGCAACTGACTGACCTTCACGCCCGTGAAACCTTCCGGCTTTTGCAGCTGGCGCCGAATGTCCCCCTGGGCCTGACCCGCCACAGCCGCATTAACCATCCGTGGTTAGCGGGCGCTTCAAGGGGGGTGTAGAGTCTAAATTCATCCACAGCCTCTCACAAAACTGGCTTGGACTTTTCCCCGTCACTGGAGCACTTCTCATGTTTTACTCATATTTAGGCCTCCTCCCCTGCCCTTTCTCTATGCAATTTAGAAGGGTTTCTTGTTCTCGTTCAGTCCTTGCAAACCCTGCATCTATACATGAGTCATTTGGGTCCCATTTAAGGTTGTACCCGGGATCTAGAGTCCCAGCCAGGGCATTCTCCTCTCATCATTTTAGGGCCACCTGGGGAATTCGGCAACACTCCTCTGTATTGAAAACGGTCAGGAGGAGGGGCGCCTGGGTGGCTTAGTCGGTTAAGCGTCCGACTTTCGCTTAGGTCGTGCTCTCTCGGTTTGTGGGTTCGAGCCCCACGTCGGGCTCTGTGCTGAATGCCCACTCAGATCCTGGAGCCTGATTCAGAGTCAGTGACTCCCTCTCTCTCTGACCCTCCCCTCCTCATGCTGTCTCTCTCTCTCCTAGAAATAAAGTTTAATTAAAAAATAAAGGAAAGAAAAGAAAGAAAACAGTCAGGAGGAGTTGGCAGCACTCCATCCAAGAAGGTTCGTGGGTTTGAATTACAGGCTGCATTAGGGCAATCATAGCCTGGTGCTTCTCTGTATAGGAGGGGGTGTGGTGTTTACAATGTAGGAAATTTACACCAGTAAAGTACTGGTACACAAAAACACACTGGCCTCCTTGGACCTGGCCTTCCTGATCGTAATAGATGGGTTCCCTGGTTTCCCTCAGTGGCATCTCTACGGCTCCCCGGTGCTGCTTCAGAGAGAGGCTGATCTCCACTGGCCTGACTCTCTAGTCGTGCTCCAGGAGGCATATGTGGGGTTCAGACTGGTTGTCCAGGTAGGCCAGTCACATTTGGGGAGGCTGGTGGTACTAGGGGAGGTAAGGCCTCAGGTGTGGGGGCAAACTCTGATGAGGTTTCTGCAGTCTGGGCTGGGGGGACAGGGTACAGTAGGCCATATGGTGGTGGGGTTTCTTCAGGTTTTCCTGACAGTGTGGGCTTTTTAGTATCTGGCCAGTATTCAGAGGAAGCCATGACGAAAGCTATCTTAACTTGACAGCTCCTTCAATACAGATTTCAGCCAAGGCAGCCAGAGTACGACCAGGTCTTACCAACAGTCAATGTGAGGAAACTGGTCAGGGTGGCTGCAGTGACCCTGAACACTTGGCCAACTAGTTCCCTAGAGGGCCAGGCCACCCCAGATGATGGCCAATCAATTACACAGAATGCCCAGAGCTTTCCGGTAGTTAACTTCACACCATAATTTCCTGAATATCCCTTTTTGAAATTTCTCAATATATATTCTAGGAGTGTCAATTTACTCTGCTTTCCACCCATTTCCTCCCCCTAACAGATGATTTGCACACATACAAGGGGAAAATAGAGGAAGGCGGGGGACCGGTTTGGGAAGGATGCGCCCTTTGTCCACTTCTGGTCAGTCTCTCAAGAGTTATTTCAGGTGCCTCTTAGCATGGACGGGTTCAGTTGCAATTCAAGGAAGTCTGATGATGCCTTATGCTGCATGAATTGCCACAGAACGTTGAAAAAGGACTCAACATTTGTTTTGGCCCTAGGTCAGTAGGAACATCTTCGTTGTCTGTCTCATTCACTAACATTGACACAGCGACTCCAACTCACTGCCCTACATTCAGCACCTTAGAGTTGTGGCTTCATTCCTCATCCCTTCTGGAATTATTAGGGCAACTCTGGGAGGTGATCAGACACACATTCTCTTTCTTAGGGGCAGGTCTGCCAAAACAAACCTCATTCCTAACAAGTCTGACAGGCGTCTTTGTAAGTTGCTGGGTCTCGCCGGCCCCTTTAGCACACGCAGGGTCCTCATCCTCTTTCCTCAATACCTGTCCATTTCTAAGATTCAATTATTTCCATGATATTGCCTTCAGATTTGCTGATTATCTCTTCTTCCAGTTCAAATCTATTTTTGAATCCTGGCTTAAGAGGACTTTGAATGCAGTTTTGTGGAGGCCTTTTTGGCATTCCTTCTTTTTTCATCTTTAAGTAGGCTCCATGCCCAGGATGGAGCGCAACATAGGGCTTGAACTCACAACCCTGAGATAAACATCTGAGCTGAGATCAAGAGCTAGGCACTTATTTGACTGAGCTACCAAGGCATCCTTTTATTCTTTTTATTGTTGTCGTAACTAGCCAAATCATGGAACGAGCCTAAGTGTCCATCAACAGATGAATGGATCAAGAAGATGCGGTTTATCTATCTGATGGAATACTATATGGCAATGAGAAAGAATGAAATCTGGCCATGTGTAGCAACATGGATGGACCTTGAGGGTGTTATGCTAAGCGAAATATGTCAGGCAGAGAAGGACAAATACCATATGTTTGCGCGTATAGGAGGATTAGGAGGAACTTAATGGAGGACCGTGGAGGAGAAGAAGGGGGGAAATAGTGGGGGATAGGGAAAGAGGCTAACCATGCGAGACTCTTGAATGCTGGTAACAAACTGAGGACTGATTGGTGGGGTGACGAGGGGGTAGATGGGCATGGAGGAAGGCACTTGTGGGGATGAGGACTGGGTGTTATATGGAAGCAACTTGACAATAAACTATTTGCAATAAACAAGCATTAATATTATTTTACAAAAATAATAAATCTATTCCATCTAGGAACTGGAAGGACAAGCTTCTAAACTGGGCGTGACTGGGGGCACAGACTGCTGTCGCCAGTGAATCCAGTCCAGCAGATTCTCTCTGAGGACTCTAGCGCACCAGGGCAAGAGATGTATCAGGATGACCGTACTCTCAGAAGCCTTAGGGAATTTTTTTTTTACATTTTTATTTATTTCTAGGAGAGAGGGAGACAGCGTGAGCAGCGGAGGGTCAGAGAGGGAGTCACAGAATCTGAAGCAGGCTCCAGGCTCCGAGCTGGCAGTCAGCACAGAGCCCGACCCGGGGCTCGAACCCACGAACCGCGAGATCATGACCCAAGCGAAAGTCGGACGTTCAACCGACTAAGCCACCCAGGCGCCCCGCCTTGGGGAATTTTGAAGCCCCAAAATTTTAACTTACTGTTGGCACTTGTGTGCCTTTTTCTTTGATACCTAGTAGCCTACCTCTCCTAGCTGCCTGAGTTAGGGCCTGGTTCCCTCTCATCATTGGGTCTGCATGGGACTGGCTAGGAGAAGATCATCCATTTATTGGAGGAACCCCCGGAAGTCCCATCCCAGAAGCCTGGCTAAGTCAGATGCCAGCACCCGACTGTACCCAGAGTTACCCAAGGCAAACATCTTCCCCTGAAGATGAATGTTTGAATCTTCATAGCAGTCTAGTCCAAGTGAACTTTCCCTTCGCTCCTGTGGTAGGGTTTTCCCATTCAAAACCAAATAGAGTTTGGCTATTAGGTGCTCGCTGGAGTCAGAAGAAAACATCTTCTAAGTTCAGACATGTGAACCATCCTTCTTCCGAGGATATGAGTCCTAGTATAGTGTAGGCTTTAGACAATGCTGAACGCAGCATGACCACCGCTTCTTTAATGCCTCTTAGGTCCCCCCAGGCCCGTAATCTTTTATCCCAGCCTTTTCACAGGCAGCAGGGGAGTAGTCCATGGAAATTGGCATCGTTTTAGAAATCCCCATTTGAGTAGCCTGTTCAAGTGTGTCTGGATCCACAGGTGTGGTTTCTGTTGCACCATATATTGGTGTATTGTGACAGGTTTGTATCCAGACTTAGGTCAATTGATATCAGGGCAGGGGTGTTTTTGCCAGACCAGATGGGTTTCCTTCCACCCTAACTGAAGGGATCAGCTTCTAGGTTGGGACCCACAGTTGCTGTCTGGGAGGGAAGCCATATAATCTCCATTTCTCTTCCCATGGAGACATCAGGAGCAAAATCATGAGCTAGGCCTTTTTGTTTAGGTGCCAATGTGTTTGCACATCCAAAGTGAAGGCAATTTCTCGCCAATCTTGGCTTGGAGGTCTCTACTTAACAGTGATACCGGAAAGTCGTGCAGATACAGGAATTCATGAACTACTACTGGTGACCTTCTCCCCCAGCTGGCACATCCAGGGACAGCAAAATGGCCTTCTGCTTTGCCCCCCTGTGGCTCTTATGCTGGTGACTTCTTGACCTGACAGAGGCGCCACCTTGTGTATAACCACAGAATGTCTGGCTCCAGTGTCGACCATGAAGCCTATTGATTGCCCCCCTCCTTCATTTTCACCATCGACTCCTGGGGGCCTAGTCTGATAGAGCCTGGTCTTCCATAATCAGAGTTCACTGATCAGAGATCAGTCAGATCAGGTCAGCCGCAGGTGGGTCTGGTTGGTAGCAGCTGGGTGGAACGAAGAGCTTTGGATTTCCATTATGGGGATTGTGGCATTCATTTTTCCTAGCTGTAGGCACACTGATCCCATCCCAGAGGTGCCCTTCCTTTCTCTTTGAATCCCTCGTGGTTTCCATGGGGGCTCTTCGGGAGGGGGTGCTCGCCCAAAGGCAGTAGCCGGGAGAGCTGTCTTTTGTTTCATTTTTTGATCTGCCTCCTTTCTGGCAGCCTGATGCCAGTTTACAAAACCCTTGTTGGCAATTTCCTTCCAATTTTTGGAGCTTCTGTCTAATGTCACTTTGGGACTGTTCCACGAAGGCAGCATTGACCATGCGCTGCTTTTGGGGGGCTTCTGGGTCAAATGGAGTGTAAACTCTAAGGCTACACATCAGCTTTCACAGAAACCAGCCAGACTCCATTCTGGTTTTTGTTGGTGGTCTTTCTGGCCCCTGCTTTTAACCTCTGGATTAGAGACCTGAGGGCACTGCACTAGTCCTGTAGAAAAGACAGGCAAACAACCCTGGGGGCAGATGTCTGGGGCACAGAGGGGAGAAACTGTTCCCTCGTGGAGTGCCTCCATGAGAGGTATTATTCATAATACATCTCCCCAGAGACAAAGGAGTCCTCAGGTGATATTTCCATTCCCCGTCCCTCAGGATATTCATGCAGAGCCACCATCAATGTCAATTTCACCCCAATGCTGGCTGCCTAGCCAGATTCTCTTGGTCCCATGCCCCTGGTTTCTGAAGTGAGTGTCCTTCTGGGTTAAACCTTCCTTGGTCCCAATGTGACAAGTCCCTTCCCTGGAGGACCTGTTGCAGGCTTCTGCCCATATCACATCCCTAGTGGCTGGAGTTTTGAGTCAGGATGCTTGATAGTGAAGGAGCATGGAGGGCACTTGACTACTAGAGAGAAGGCAGGAAAACAGCCCAGAGGCAGACAGTATGAAGGCAGTGATCTGGGGGGGTCATGTGAGTCCGATAGAGGGGAGACTGTTCACTCTCCTCCGGGAGCTTCCCTGAGAGGAGAAAATACAGATACCCCCTCCAGGGCTAAATGAGCTGACTGGTGCCATTTCTCTGTCCCACCCCTGGGTATAAACAAAAAACAACCTTTGGTGCCACAGCGCTGACATAAGCTATGTAACTTGCTTCTACTAAGTCCAGCCTCCTGTGCACTACTAATATGGCCTCTCAGGGTCAACTTTGCCCAGTACCAGCATGGGGTCCCCTTTCTTCAGAAGACCAGCAGGCACCCCTGCCCACGCCATGACCAGAGTTTTGAAAGGACTAATAGAGGTTCGAGTAGAAGTAGCATCAGGTCTCATTTCACAAGCAAAACTCACCTAGTTAAAACTCAGCACACTCTGGCAAGCGACCAAACACAGCCCACAGTGGGCAAGGAGAGCCTCTTCAGACAACTGGCCTGAAGGATGGAGCACCCACAACACAGAAGCAGACTGCACTCAGCACACACCAGAGACACTTCATGAAGTGCCGGTCCTGGACACGACATAAACTTTTCTCCATAAAGCCATTTCATAAGGAACAGTAATCATCGCAGGCATTTCTTTTTTTTTTTTCTTTTTCTTTTTTTTTACTTCTAGGATAGAGAGAGACAGCGTGAATAGGGGAGGGTCAGAGAGAGAGGGAGACACAGACTCTGAAACAGGCTCCAGGCTCTGAGCTGGCAGTCAGCACAGAGCCCGACGCGGGGCTCGAACCCACGAGCTGTGAGATCATGACCTAAGCGAAAGCCGGACGCTTAACCGACTAAGCCATCCAGGCGCCCCAATCATTGCAGGCATTTCTAACACAAAGAAGAAGGCAGAGACTTACACAAAACACCGTGAACAGAGGTCTTCATCCTATGTGAAACAGTAAGATAAAGTCACAACCACAGATCTAAGTGAAACAGGTATATCTAGTCTCCCTCACACAGAATTTAAAGGAATCTCTACAGATACGTGCAGAGCTTGAGAGAAGAATGAAAGACTCCAGGAGACCCTTACCACATAAACAGGAAAGAAAAAAATCAATCGTTCAGACAGGGAAAATGGTATATCTGAGATGGGAAATAGGCCAGATGCAATGAATACAAGGATAGAAGAAGTAAAGGAAAGACAAGTGATAGACATGATAAAATAAGCGAAAATTATGAAGCTGAATGGAAGAGAGAAAGAAGAGTTCTGAGTCTTAAGAACATCAGAATGAGCTTAGGAAACTCAGTGACTCCATGAGACGTAACACTCCTATCATAGAAGTCCTCGACAAAGAAGAGAGAAAAGGAGGCAGACAATTTATTTGAGGAAACCAAAGCCGAAAACAGATTAGTGAAGTTGGAAAAGGAAACAGACACTTAGATCCAGGACACACAGAGAACTACCATCAAAGTCAACAAAAGTAGGCCAAAGCCATGACATATGATAGTCAAATTTTTGTCTTCTCTACGGAGAAATTAAGTGGAAAGACAAAAGTAGTCCCTAATTTACAAGGGAAGACCCATAGGTTAGCTATAGATTTCTCCTCATAAACATGACAACCCAGAAGGAAGTGGCATGGTATTTTCTATGTGCTGAATGGGAAAATTCTACACCCAACAATAGTCCATCCAGCAAGGCTGTCATTCAGAATAGAAGGAGAGATAGAATAGAAGGAGAATATTCCAGACAAAAACTTAAGGAGTTTGCGTCCACTATACCAGCCCTACAAAAAATACTAGAGGGAACTCTCTGAGTGAAAAACAGACTAGAAAGAATCAGAATAAATCTCCAGAAACAGCAACAGAACAAGAAATACAATGACACTAAATTCATATGTATCAGTAATCACTCTAAGTGTAAATGAACTACATTAAAAGATGTAGGGGGTAGGAATAAATAAGACCCATTATATACTGCCTACAAGAGACTCATTTAATTTTTAAAGAGAGAGAGAAAGCAGGGGAGGAAGCTGGAGAGAGAAAGAGAGAGAATAATCTTAGTAGGCCCCACACAAGTGTGAAGCCGACTTGGGGCTTGATCCCACAACTCTGGACCATGACCCAAGCTAAAACCAGGAATCAGCTGCTCAACTGACTAAGCCACCCACGTTTCCCAAGAGACTCATTTCAGACCTAAAGACACCTGCAGGTTGAAAGTGAGGGGGTGGCGAATTATTTTTCATGTTAATGGATGTCACAATAAAGAGAGAAGACATACCTAAATTCAGGAAAACTCGATTTTATTTTTTTAAATATTTTTATTTTTTTCTAGAAGAGAGAGAGAGCGTGAGCAGGGAGGGTCAGAGAGGGAGACACGGACTCCGAAATAGGCTCCAGGCTGTGAGCTGGCAGTCAGCACAGATGTGGTTTATCTATACCATGGAATACTACATGGCAATGAGAAGAAAAGAAATCTGGCCATGTGTAGCAATATGGATGGACCTTGAGGGTGTTATGCTGGGTGAAATAAGTCAGGCAGAGAAGGACAAATATCACATGTTTGCATGTATAGGAGGATTAGGAGAAACTTAACGGAGGACCAAGGGGAAGAAGAAGGGGGCGAATGGTGGGGGAAAGGGAGAGAGGCAAACCATAAGAGACCCTTGAATGCTGACAAAAACTGAGAACTGATGGATGTAGGGGTGAGGGGAGATGGGCATGGAGGAGGGCACTTCTGGGGATGAGCACTGGGTGTTATGTGGAAACTAATTTGACAATAAACTATTTGTAAAAAAAAAAAAACAGTGATTACATTTATCTTTGACTGACAATAATATGACAATAAATGACAAAATATGACAATAAATTATATTCTGACCACCATCACCGCAACCCCCTCAGGAAAAACATCTCTAATACCTAAAACAAATAAGACACACAGGTAATGTGACTTGAACATGCACTTCAAAAATCTCTCACTTTAATAACGAAGTCGAGTGTCATTTGTTGAAACACAAAATGAAAAAAAATTAAGAAAATGAAGACTTTATAAAACAAGTCTAGTGAAAAGTCAGTCCACTCTATAGGCCTTCAATAAATGCACTGAAAGAGGAAAGGCGGAGAGAAACCTACATATGGAAAAAAGGCTTGAGACATATCCACCAATGAGATGTCTAAACTTTTTTGGTTTGATTCAAAGAATTTTTTTTAATTTTTTTTATTTTTTTTTTAAATTTATTTCCAGGAGAGAGAGAGACAGCATGAGCAGGGGAGGGTCAGACAGAGAGGGGGAGTCACAGACTCCGAAACAGGGTCCAGGCTCCGAGCCGGCAGTCAGCACAGAGCCCGACGCGGGGCTAGAACTCACGAACCGCGAGATCATGACCTAAGCGAAAGTCAGACGCTCAACCGACTAAGCCACCCAGGCGCCCCATCAAAGAATTTTTAAAAGGGACTGGGGAAGAGAAAAACGTGAGCAATGACAAAGGAGCGGGCTGGGTAAATAATCATTATTAAGTATTTTGGTGTGAAAATGGTATTGTGATTCTGCTTTAAAAGAGTCTTATCATTTCAAGATATAAATTCAAGTAGTGTTGGCTGAAATAATATGGCTTCTTGGATTGGCTTGGACACAGATTTGCTATTAGAAATGAAGGGGGATGGTCAGGAAAAACGTTCACAATCTTTAAACTGTTTTCAAAGTCTGTAAGTAAAACTGTAAGTTAAAACCACCTTAAACTTGAATTGAAACTGCACAAATGCCATAGCCATAGTTGTTGGGTTTTTTTTTTGAAGGGGGGGTGGGCGAGAGACTTTTTCTGGTAGTAAGTTATACCATTTAAAAATTTATCATTTTGGGGCGCCTGGATGGCTTAGTCTGTTAAGTGTCCGACTTTCGCTTAGGTCATGATCTCACGGTTCGTGGGTTCGAGCCCCGCGTCGAACTCTGTGCTGACTGCCAGCTCAGAGCCTGGAGCCTGTTTCAGAGTTTGTGTCTCCCTCTCTCTCTGACCCACCCTTGTTCACGCTGTCTATCTCTCTCTTTCCTAGAAATAAATAAAAATTTAAAAAAAATAAAAATAAAAGTTAATCATTTGAACAATTTTTCATTGTCACTAATCTTCAGCTGTTTTAATGTTCAACATGCATAATTGGACATTTACTGCTCTTTCATTGTAACAAAGTCAGGGGAAGGTACCCTTCGGAACACCCAAAGGCTCTTAGCCTACACACTTGAGCTCAGAAAGTAAAGACAATTAAGGAGAATGCTGTCGCCAATTTCTTTTTGAAGATAAACACCACAGAACTTCCAGATTAGCTTGTAAAATAATTTCAGGGATTGGGGTCTGCATCCAAAAATGACTTCTATAAACTCTTAAGTTTACTGTGTCTGTTGGCAATGAAGAACGCTAGGTGTCTAGTTAAAAGAAGTTTCTTGTTTTTCTCCCAAAAGCTCTACTAGGTAAAATGCAATGGTACTATAAGTTGTATTATCATAGATTTATGATATATTATCATGGAAGTCAGAGATATTCGATATTTGGGTGCCAGATACTCATTTACTCTTTGACTGCATTTGAAAAAACCAACCGGCGGGGTGCCTGGGTGGCTCAATCGGTTGGGCATCCGACTTTGGCTCAGGTTATGATCTCACAGTCGTGGGTTCCAGCCCCGCGTCGGGCTCTGTGCTGACAGCTCAGAGCCTGGAGCCTGCTTCAGATTCTGCGTCTCCCTCTCTCTCTGCCCCTGCCCTGCTCATGCTGTTTCTGTCTCTCAGAAATAAATAATAAAACATTAAAAATTTTAAAAAAAGAAAACAACAACCGCTATGCTAAACTCGTAATCTTCCAGTATCCCGTGGAAAACAAGTACCACTCAGCATACCTCACGTATCCAAATCCACAGATCTCTGGGTCATCAGTGATGATCTCAATCAATCCTTTAGTTCACACTGTGCCTAATACTGTCCTAATAAATTCCTGACTGTTTGCTACTGTGCATACACAGAAGTCCTCAAATACTGTCTGGCAACAATAAATAGTCTTTAGTAATAATGGTGAAAAGTTTTTCATCATAACAAGATGCCATATAAATAAACAAGACGCCTTTACCTCCTCTCTCAGTGCATACTGTTCAATGAGCTTCTTCAGCTTCTCTCCTAGTTCAGTGTTTTGCAGGCGCAGTTTGGCGTTATGTATGTCCTGCTGTTCCAGCTGTGCTTAATTTCATTTAAAGGAAACTGGAAACGTGCAGTTGCTTCTCTACGATGTTCTTCCTCTTCTTGTGCCTGCTGTGTATTTTCTTCCTTCTTATCCAGCATATAATATCCAAATAATTTATGTTCCAGGTGTTGTACAAATTTCTACAGAAAGTGCTTTACAACTGTTGCTACTATGTAGGTTCCTGTAATGATACCCCCACGGTTGGTTCTCAGCAAGGGTACCTTCTCTTCATCTATGACCAGAAATCTCTGATTAAAAGCATAGTTCTTACCTACATGAATCAGGGAGAAACAAACTGTCCTGAAACAAAATAAGTGTAGGTCTGACTAGGCAGACCTTACTATCCGAAGTACAAGTATGGCACTTTTCTGCACAGTCAGATTCTTCCTCATCATTGTCCCAACTATTCTCCTCATTCGTTTGGCAGGGAACCTAGGCCCTAGGTCGGCCTGAAGAGAGGGGACATCGAGCCGCTCACTTTATTTTTTAATTTTTTTAAATTTTATTTCTAGGAGAGAGAGAGAGACAGCGTGAGCAGGGGAGTGTCAGAGAGAGAGGGAGACACAGAATCTGAAACAGGCTCCAGGCTCTGAGCCGGCAGTCAGCACAGAGCCCGACGTGGGACTCGAGCCCACGAATCGCAAGATCATGACCTAAGCGAAACTCGGATGCTTAACAGACTAAGCCACCCAGTGGGTGGCTCACTCAGTGAAGCATCCAACTTGTGCTCAGCTCATGATCTCACAGTCCGCGAGTTCAAGCTCTGTGTCAGGCTCTGTGCTCTGTGCTGACAGACCAGGCCTGGGGCGCGTTTTGGATTCTCTGCCTCCCCCCTTTCTGCCCCTCCCCTGTGTGCACTCTCTGCCTCTGTTCTCTCTCTCTCAGAAATGAATAAACATTTGAAAAAACTTTTTAAATTAAAACAATTAATATAAAGATAAAAGCTTACTTTCTATCCTTTCCAGGAAACAACCATCAGAAGACCTTTACCTAAACGACTATCAGTCTGATCAAAACGTTGCACTGAAAAAGGTGAGGGAAAATACATTTTTTATTAAATCTAAATTTAAGTCTCCTAAAGAAAAACAAAGAAACAAACAAACCTCACTCCAGCTCAGGAGATCCTACTTCATTCATACCTGCTTAGGTATTGTGAGGAATAGGCAGACATGTTCCCATTCAAAAGGCAGATTCCTTCTAGACTCTCTGGTTCTTGATCCTTCAACAACTTATTAAATTTCAATAACTGTTCCCTCTTCCTATATACATAGAAAAGATGAGAATCCTTCACAAGAGCAAGAACAAGAGCAACTTACCCAGGAGATTTATCAAGCACTCTCATAGGCAACACTTTTACAGCTACGAAAAACACCTTCATTGAAATTCCTGCTGGAAAATAATAATTTTGCTTGGAATCATACTATGGACTATGAGTGTGGCATATTTAAACTGGCTATAGGTTCTACACAAATTATCTGTAACCAAACTGGCTTCTTTCCCACTCCCCTTTCTTACCTCTCTCCTTTCCTTCTCACTGCTCATATACCAGATGCTGAGTAAAAACACTATTATCCCCATTAGAATTGAATTCTTTAAGGTCAATACTAATAACAAACTACTGGTGATGCAGCTCTTAAGTGACTACCCTACTGCGCTAATGATGACATGTTACACTGACGTGACTAGGTACTAGACGCTGAGCTGATAAACATTAATGATAATAAAATGAACAAAAAAGAGCCCCAGAAAATAGGCACCATTGTGGTCAATTTATATATTTGACAGATAGCAAGATGGCTTCTCTTCCGTCTACAAAAAGTAGGCACAGTTGCAAATAATTTACTTGCACTTCACAAAGTGCATATACGGTGCCCTGTTTTTACTTCTTGTACTTTGGACTTTTGTGGCTATTTCCCGGGGCACAGGGGAGCATCCCTTCATTGCCTGCCTCCGGTGGTCATGGGGATCATACCCATGGAACCCAGAAGACTGCCGCCAATGGAGAACCACCCATCTCAGCCACCACACACACCAAGCCCAATGAAGAGATGACAGACTAAAATACAACCCAGTCTTTCTGTGGAAAAGGCCTATCTTTAAAAGACAGGCTTCTAATTAAGCATACCTCTAGCAGCCACCTGCAAATGTCTCTACAACATAGGGCCAGCAGAAGCAGACACCCTCTTCAGACTCTGGTTCTACCGCATCCCAGATGATCAGTGTCATCAAGGAAAGAGACTTGTATATGTCTAGTGCTCCTGATTTTATGTCACTGCCAAGAGGACACATCCCTTGAATGTTTGACTCTAATGGCCAGCTGAGTTGGTGTTCAGAGGTTTACAGAACAGTAACAAATGAAGAAACTGTTCTTAGCTGGCTATGACCCAAGAGTTCAGTGCACAGAAAGCAGACTGAAAGTTTAGCCCCTAGTCTTCCTCTGAAAGAGTGTTATATATATATATGTATGTATGTATGTGCATATGTATATGATGTATATATGTATGTGTATATATGTATATGTATATGTACATGTATATGTATATGTATATGTATATATACACCCCAAAGAGACTTGGGTTGCTATACATATTTCAGACAAAATAGACTTTAAGATAAAGTCCAATGAGACAATGTGGGAGCCGCACAGTGACCACAAGAAATCGTGGTTAGGGACGCAGAGATGTGCCTGCACAAGGGACTCTCTGCCTGGGCAGATCATTCCTGCAAACAGCGTGTTCTGCCAAGGGGCCTGCACACAATATCCAAGGTTAATGATCCGCTCGCACACGAGGGAACATGCCCTGGTTAGAAATAAGGTGGAGGCTGGAATCGTGAGCAGGCCTCTTGGTAAACATATTGTGGTCGCTTTCTCCCTTTGCTCTCCCCTGTCCTTGAAATGTGTTTGGCTACTTGCCCTTATTTGGTAAAGGAATGCATCTTGTAAATTTCAGTTTGTATCCAGTTGCCGGGGTATAAAATAAACCGCAAGAGGGACTTGCGGAGACTTGTTCCTCCTGCCGGAGTAGTGTCTGTGTCTGTCTTTTGTGTGTGTCTTGTCTCTGTGTCATTTCATCCGCTACAGACAAGAATATCACGCATACAGAAAATCAACCTATGGGGGCGCCTGGGTGGCTTAGTCGGTTAAGCGTCCGACTTTCGCTTAGGTCATGATCTCGCGGCTTGTTGGTTCGAGCCCCGCGTCGGACTCTGTGCTGACTGACAGCTGAGAGCCTGGAGCCTGTTTCAGAGTCTGTGACTCCCTCTCTCTCTGACCCTCCCCTGCTCACGCTGTCTCTCTCTCTCTCTCCTAGAATTAAATAAAAATATTAAAAATTAAAGAAAAGAAAAGAAAATCAACCTGTGGATTTAAACTCATTACATATAGATGACTTGGCGGACATATACCAGACACCCTACCCCAAAGCAGCAGAATGCACATTCTTCTCTAATGCACATATAACATTCTCCAGGTTGTATCTTATGATAGGCCCCAAACAAAGTGTTCATAAATTGGAGAAGACTGAAATCATTTCAAGCATCATTTCCAAAAAAATATGGTATGAAACAAGAAAGCAATAACAAGAAAAAATTGGAAAAATTCACAAATATGTGTGAAGAGCCAAAAATTAAATCCTCCATTAAGAGAAACCTCGTGCTGCACGTAGCCCCAGTTCGAATCCCAGGAAAAGCCTCAGACTGTTCAAGGCTAAAGCCATCCTCAGACTGCCCTCAGTTCAGTAAATCAAAAAGAAAAAAAGAAAAAGAAACATTCCTATGGTCTGAGTCAAGGCTGGAAAGTGCAGATACAAACTAGCCCATTTCTCACCACTTGTCTGAACCCCACGTGAGCCCTTTGAACTCACCTCACAATTGGTCATTTTCAAAGGATTCTCAAGAGTCATGATTGGGTCTCACGAAATGTAATGAACACCTCACAGACACTGAATAGTCAAAGCTGTAATTGTAATTGGTGCTTATGTGATGATGCTACATGTACTGTAACACCCCCATCCCTTACTCCTTAAAAACCCTGTTCACTATTGTTCTTTGCTTCACCTTTCTGCCATGACACCGGCAGGCTTGTGAGCCCCTGCTTGAGCTTGCAATAAAGATACTTGCGTACTTGCATCGGTGCCGGCTCCTTGGAGGTCTCTGGGACTCATGGTTCGGGGACAACATGTGGAGATTAAACATCACGTACTGAGAAACCAATGCACCGATGAAGCAATCTAAAGAAATACAAAAATTATAATTCTGACAAGTTAAAGTGAATAAACCCCATAACAAATGTGATGCAGCAAAACAGAACAACAACAAAAAATCTGCAATATGGAAGTTCCCAGTAATAAGTACCTATAACAAGACACAGACCCCAAATGAACCACCTCCTTTATACCTCAAGGAAATAGGGTGGGGGTACGGGAAACAAAGCCCAAAGTTAGTAGAAGGAAGGAAATAACACAGATCAGAGTGGACTAAAACGAATAGAGACTTCGGAGGTAATAGAAAAGATTAGTCACCGCTGGTTTTGGGGAAAAAAAATTGCCAAACTAGATACACTTACCAATTAAACTAGAGGACACAAATAAAATCACAAATGAAAGAGGAGACATTATGACAAATACCGCAGAATACAAAGGATTATAAGAGAGTATCATGCATATGTGTAGAGGGAAAAAAAAAGGGAGAGTGTAGAAGAAATGGATAAATTCCTAGAAAAGATAACCCAAGAGTGAATGATGAAAGAATAGAAAATATAAAGATACAAATTTCAAGTAAGAAGGCTGACTCAGTTATCAACAAATTTCTCCACAAAGTAAAGATTAGGACCCAGGGCTTCAGAGACAAATTCTATCCAACTTTTAAAACAATCTCTTCAGGGGTGCCTGGGTGGCTTAGTCGGTTCAGCGTCCGACTTTTGCTTAGGTCATGATCTCGCAGTTCGTGGGTTCGAGCCCCGCATCGGGCTCTGTGCTGACTGCCAGCTCGGAGCCTGGAGCCTGTTTCAGTCTGTGACTCCCTCTCACTCTGACCCTCCCCTGCTCACGCTGTCTCTCTCTCTCTCTCTCCCTCCTAGAAATAAATAAAACATTAAAAAAAATAAAACAATCTCTTCAAAAAACTCCCAAAAAACCTGAGGAGGGAACATTTCCAATCTCATTTTTATGACGAAAGTCTTACTCTGACAGTAAAACTAGGCAAGTACACAGAGTAACGAAAATTACAGGCCAATATCCTCGAGGGACAGACATGCAAAAGTCCTCAGGAAAATATTACCAAACTCAGTTCAGAGATTCAATCAGGGAATCATACACCACGATCGAGTGGGATTTATTCCAAGGACTCAAGGACGGTTCGACATTCATGAGTGAAAGGTGTACTACGATGATAACAATAAGGGATAAAAATCATATGATCATGACAGTAACTGCAAAAAATCAATATCCATGTCTGATAAACACTCTTGACAGAGTGATTAGAGGAAAAACACTAAAGGCTGAAATAAAGGCCACATACGACAAACCGACACCTCACATCACAGTCCACGGTGGAAAGCTGCGAGCTATTCCTCTAAGATCCGGGGGCAAAAAAGAAAGACAAGAATGGTCACTCTCACCACTTTTAACTCAACAAACTATCAGAAATACTAGTCAAGTGGTTAGACAAGAAAAAAATGATTCAAACATTCAAATTGGAAAGGAAAAAGTAGGGATATCTGATTGTGGATGACACCGTATTCTATGTATAGAGAACCTTAATGACTCCACCAGCAACTGTTAAGATAACTACGAGACGTCAATGCGAGGCGGAGGGGGCATGAATAAGATACAAATAAGTGGAAAGAGATTCCATGCTCGTGAGGGTAAAAGAATTCGCATTTTATCAAATTATGTTTCTTGATTTTTGGGAGAGAGACAGCATGAGAGACAGAGAGAGACGGAGAAAGCATGAGCAGGGAAGTGGCAGAGAGAGAGGGAGACACAAAATCCAAAGCAGACTCCAATGCTCTGAGCTGTCAGCACAGAGTCCAACATGGGGCTCGAACCTCCACACACCATCAGATCATGCATGACCTGAGCCACAGTCAGATGCTGAATGGGCTGAGCCACCCACGCACCCCAAGAACTAACAGTTTTAAGATGTTCATTGTACTAAAGGCAATCTACCAGCTCACACGATCTCTATCCAAATTCCAATGGAATGGGAATAGAAAGAGAACAACCCTAAATTTTATGCAGACCCACAGAGTCACTATGGTGATTAGTATGAAGGTTTCTCAGAAACTGAAAAATAGAACGCCCATATTGCATTCATGAGTCTTTATGTGAAGGCAATGAACGTACAAACTAAAGAATATATATGCCCTGAGCAGTATTTACATTAGTCAACACAGGGAATCCTCCTATGTGTCCCCAACTGATGAATGGATAAAGAAAAAGTCAGAGAGAGAGACAGAGAAAGAGAGAGAGAGAGGAAGGGAGGAGAGGCATATTACTCAGCTATAGAAACGTAAGGAGGGGCGCCTGGGTGGCTTAGTCGGTTAAGCGTCCGACTTTCCCTTAGGTCATGATCTCGCGGTGCGTGGGTTCGTGCCCTGTGGGTTCGGGCTCTGTGCTGACTGCCGGCTCAGAGCCTGGAGCCTGTTTCAGTCTGTGACTCCCTCTCTCTCTGGCCCTCCCCTGTCACGCTGTCTCTCTCCTAGAAATAAATAAACCATAAAAAAAAAGAAATGTAAGGAAATGCTGCCATTTGCAACAACATGGATGGAACCTGAGGACATTATGCTACGTGAAACGAGTCAGACAGAGAAAAACAAATCCTGTGTGTTCTGATTTATATGTGAGTCATAAAACAGAAGCAAACAACACAAATTCTGGTGGTGGGGAGAAACAGGGTCGAGGGAGCCAAGAGTGGGTGTATGTGGTCAAAAGGTATAAACTTCCAGTTATTAACATAAACAACTCCTGAAGATGTAGTGGACTGTATCGTGACTACAGCTAAGAACAGTGTACCGTATCCTTGTCAGTTGATATGGCAGAAGACCTTACAAGTTCTTGTCAAAAGAAAAATAAAATTTGCGACCATGAGTGCTGATGGATGTTAATTAGATTTATTGTGACCATTTGCATGATATACAGATATCTAATCATTGCCCCGTACTAATACAATATTATGTCATTCATATCTCAGTGAAAAATGCAAGTAAATAAATAAATGAGTGAATCAACACAGGGTCCTTCTACATCCCGTATGCAAGAGATTCACGTCAGGTCCAAAATGCAAACAGGTAGAGAAAATGGGTACAAAAACATATTCCATACAGAACGAGTCAAAAGAGAAATGCAGTGGCTATACTATTATCAGTACAGTGTTAAGGAGGGAGTTTTACCAAAGTGACTTACAGATTCAGTTCACCCCCTATCAAATTACCAGTGGTGTGTTAATTCGTTTGTTTGTTTTTAAGTACAAAGATCCATCCTAAAATCATATGGAATCTCAATGGACTAGAAGAGCAAACTACTGAAAAAGAACATTTGGATGCCTCTCACTTCATGACTTTAAAACTTACTACAAAGCTATAGTAACCAAAATGGTGTAGTGCTGGGATGAAGACAAACATGAAGACCGATGAAATAAAGAGGAAAGAAATAACTTCCCAAATACATCGTTAAAGATTTTTAACAAGGGTGTCAAGACCAGGCAACAAGGCAAAATCTGCCCCTGCAACAAAGGATGCTGGGGGAATAATACCCACATTAAGAAGAAAAAGAAAGAAAGAAAAAGGAATGAAGCTGGACATTTAACACCATACACAACAATTACCTCAGGGAAGAAGGTAAGGATGACCACCTCACCACTTTTATCCACCTAGCCACAGAAATCAGGCCAGAAAAAGATAAATGAGAGCATCCACACTGGTAAAGAAGAAATTAATCTCTCACTAATGGCAGATGACATGCTACTATGCATAGAAAATCATAAAGACTCGGTCAAGAAAAAAATACAGCAAGTCATAAACTAATTCAGGAGAGTGGCTGGATACACAATTTATACCCAGAAAGCAATAGTGTATGAGTCCTATCCAGTAATACAAAGCAGTACAAAGAAAAATTAAGGAAACAGCACCATTTTCAATTTTATGAAAATATACCTAATAACCCTTTCAATAAACTGAACCATGGGGGTAGAACATCGATACTGAATAAACTGTAAAACACTGGTGTAATAAACTGAAGATGACACGAACTAAATGGAAAGATATTCCATATTAATGGATCGGAAGAAATCTGTTAAAATGTCCATGTTACCCAAAACAATCTGCACACTGAATGCAATCCCTATCAAAATACCAACAGTCTTCCTCATAGAACTAAAACAAATAATACTGAAAATTGTAGGAAAATAGAAAAGATCTTGAATCTTCAAAAAAAAATTCCCACTGAAGGACAAACAGGACTGAATCACAAAACCAGATTTCAACATAGAGTACAGAACGGTAGTAATCAAAATATATGGTACTGACTCAAAAAAGAAAAAGACATACAGATCAATAGTACA
This sequence comes from Proteles cristata cristata, assembly GCA_017311185.1. NCBI lineage: Eukaryota > Metazoa > Chordata > Mammalia > Carnivora > Hyaenidae > Proteles > Proteles cristata. The sequence goes on from JAESUZ010000335.1 coordinate 230,530, forward strand.
GAATAGGAACCCCGAAAATAGACGCACCGCTATATGGCCAGCTAATCTTTCACAAAGCTGGAGAGAAGGTTCAGGAGAAAAAAGACAAGCAAACGGCTTAGGGAAAAGTGGACAGCAACCTGCAGAAGAACGAAGCTGGGCCACTTTCTGACACCACACACACAGATCAATTCAAAACGCACTGAATAGCTAGGGGTGAGACCTGCAAGCATAAAACTCCTACAAGAGGACCCATGCAAAAAGTTCTCTGACATCTCCCATAGCGACATTGTCTGATGTCTCCTGAGGCAAGGAAAATATAAGCAAAACCAAAGAAAAGAAAACAAAAACCTACGGAGATGATGACAAACGACAAGCTTCTGCACAGTAAAGGAAACCATCCACAGAACAGAAGGCAGTCTATTGAATGGGCGAAGATGGGTGCAAATGACCCATCTGATAAGGGCTCAATACCCAAAATACACCAGGAACACAGCCTTCCTGATGTCAGATTCCGACGAACACCCAGAATATCGAAGTGAAATGTGTGCAGCGGCAAAAGGATCTCCTCAGCTGGAGGGAGACAAGATGGGGGTGCGAGTGCATGGAAGTGAACTGGGGGAGAGAAAAATGGCGGTGGCATTTTTGGAGGAGGGGAGGGAACGCTTTCCGTGGAAGGGAAGAGAAGGAGAGAGGCACGGCGTTTGCACAAGAGGAAACCCTCTCTGCCCACGGGACTGGGGGTGGAGGAGGGCGCAAAAAAGCACACAAGAAAAGGGCCGCAGGTCTTTGCCCGCCTGCTCTGCTCTGCTTTGTTTTTCAAACAGCACTTGGGACTCAAGCTCAGGTTTTGGAAGTGTGTGACTTTTCCAGGAGCAGAGCTGTGGCGTCCCGGGGAGAGGTAAACGGTCCCGGGGTACACAGCATGGTGCAGGGATCTTCAGGGTGCACGGGAGGGAACAATCCTCTTCCTGGAGTACTTTGGAACAGGGTCTGTTACTTCCCCAAAGACCAAAGATCCTGCCAAGCACCAGCAGAAGGCCTTTCATCAGCAGGGGACAGACGTGCATCCAGAGGCAACAGAATTTCTGCTGCTTTTAGCAGTGCTACAGCATAGATTCCGCACACTGTGGAGGCGGGGGATTGATTTTCAGAGAGAGGATTTCAGACAGGGTGAGAGGCTCTAATCTTCAGGAGCCAGGGGGAGATCCATGTGAGACCAGATCCTTGAAGACTCTGGGTTTTGAATCCCAGCCACACCAAAGAAAAACACAGACGCGCTGTGGCACACTGTGAGCTGACTGCCTTCGCTATTCTGTTAGGAGGACATGAACAGCAGGGAGTGGGAGATCCCCCGTCCACGGGGCAAGAGATTAGAGCGCTGCCATTGCCCCCCATGACACAAGCAGGGTTGGACTTGAGAGAGCGGCACAGCAGCCTGCAGTGGAGGAAGGGCCCACTTAATGCAAACCTCGACGTTTATTTAGTGGGCTACGACGGACTCTGAGCAAGGCACCAGACTGGTCGTCCAGAAGACCAGCGCAGACAGCACCCAACACACACCAAGTGTACTCAGAATCGAGCTTCCAAATGGCACCTGCAGTTCTCGTGATAATGAGACCAGGTTTCCTTATATATGCTGTTTTCCTTCTCCTTTAAAGTCGGGCTCACAGCCTCTTATTGATTTTCCTGTTGGGCATCGGGCTCTTTTATTTGTTTCTTCTTCAATTTCTTATTTTTCCTTTTTCTTTTCCTGTTGTGTTGAAATGTTGGAACAGTCATCTGAAAACAAATGATAGGGCATAGCACACACATTTTACATACATGGCACTAAACTTTACTCACAGTATAGAAAAACCTTGTGGGGGCCCAGGGCAGGTTCCCCGAGATGGGCCACTTTGGCACAAAGATTATTTCCAGTTAGAAGCAGTCACAATCCAACAAACTCAGCCAAAGATTTTGACCTTCTTGGGCCCCTCAACTGACTCAACAGTATTTAGATGGAGGCGCTGCTTCTGGAGGGAGCAATCTGCATAGATTATGCATTATCCTATGACTGAGGGGTGGAAGAGAGAGACTGAAGGAGATAAAACAAGAAGGATTTCAGCAAAGCCTGTTTGTTAAAATTCCTATGTCCCATTGGACATAGGCGTGTGGCCTGGCAAACACTTGCTGAATAAACATCGACTCTTTATCCTCTTCCTATGATTGGCATCCCTCCCCTTTGAAAGCCCAGACTCCTACCTGCCTCTCCTTAGCGCAGAATGACGTAAGGCACATTTACATAGTCTCTAAATGTTGTGCTGGGGTGGACTCCCCATGCATATGAAATTAAGTTTGAAGTTTTTCCTGTTAATCTCCTCCTATCAATTCGACTCACAGTCCAGCTAGAAGGATCTCGAAGGGCACATGGAATTTCTCCCTCCCCAACAATGTGAAGGAATTTCACTCAAGAAGAAGAAATAAACCACCTGGAGGAGCTAAGATGGAAGTGTGGTCGGAGGACCGAGGCTTGCTTTGTGCCTCCAACACAGCTAGATAACCCATCAAATCGTTGCGATACCCAAGCAGTTGGCCTGAGGACTGACTGAAGAGACTCCACAAGCAGACGGAGACAGAAGACTGCATCGAGAAAGGTGGAAAATGCGGAGACTTGGTTTGTTACAGAAACAGATTGCAGGTGCTGCCCGATGCAGAGAGCCCTGGTCACAAAGAAGGGTGAGAAAGAGGCACACTCGGGGGAACACACAAGAACATTTCCCCAAAGACACCCACTCCACAGTGAGAGGGGGCGAATTTTGTGAGCTTCTGCAAGCAGTGGGGTTCAAAGCCTGGCGTTTCACAGGTCACGGGGGATGGCTGGGACAGAGACCGGAGGACGCTGCCTACTGCGGGAGCGAAGGTAGCCAAACCACCTCCGGGCAGATGGCATGTTCTGAGGGTCACCTAAGTGGGCAGAGAGACCGTTGGTTTGTTTTGGGGTGCATCTATGGGCACTGGCATTGCCTCTGTGGGGACAAAGGAGCTGGTGGGCACCATCTCCCCTGCCCCCGGGTGGAGGTGCAGAGACACATCCTGAGGGCAACGAACCAGGACACTACCTAGCAAGCTTGCTCCAAATTCCACACCCTTCCGCTCTGACGGGACAGCCTTTCTGTGTCAAACGTGCATCAGTCCCAGCACAGCGAGACCCTTTCCCAGAGGACCAGTGCCAATGCCCCCAACACCAGGATCCTGAAGCCTGGAGGCTCAGAAGTCAGCAAAGCTGGCTGGGGAAGCCCCAGGATGCACTGTGCTGCTCCAGCCAGGCAAGTAGCCCAGAACAGACAGAAAATAGCAGTCTGAAAAAGACCCAGACACTTGAGAGGAAATTTTTCCATCTTCTGGGAAGACTTCCCTCCGAGCATCAGCAAGGACTCCTCTCTCCAGGAATAACTGGCCTCGATATGTCACTTGTGTCTCCTGTCCCTCACCAGAAGCCACTTCAGTAAATGCCACAGTGCCCACACCGTGGCTGCCTGACCTGCTGACTCGAGTCCTTCCCCCCTGCACTCTGCTGGCACTGCTTCCATGCTAAGAACCAGTGCCGGGGGCCCCCTCCCTAGCACACATCCCACGTCATACCACGTGTACTGACCTCAGATTTCTACAGGACTTCAGTTCAAGTGCAAGCATCAGGTCGCTTTTACCAAGCCGACCAGAGCACACCTACTTAAAACGTGACCACACTCTGGGCAGGGACCAAGCGCTGTCCACTGCAGGTAAAGAGAGGTAAAGAGAGCGCGGATGACTGGCCATCACCCAAGTGCGCGTGATCCGTGGTTCCCCGTTACCACGTGCGCGTGCCTCGTGCTCCCCGTCACCTCCAGTGCGTGTGGTCCCAGGTTCCCCGTTCCGCAAGCGCCCGTGATCCCGGGCACCCATGTCAGCCAAGTGCGCGCGACCCGGGCTTCGCTGTCCCCTGAGTACGCGCGGCCCCGGCTCCCCTGTCACACAGCGCGCGTGTTGTCGCGCTTCCCCTTTCTCCATGTGGACGTGACCCCACGCTTCGCGGTCACCACGTGCGCGTGATGCCAGGTGTGCGCATCACGCCAGTGTGCCCCGCTCGCGGGCTGTCGTGCTGGGGTGGCACGACCGCGCACCCTTGCGGCTGGAGGCCGCGGTGGCCCGGGTCTTGCCAGGCGTCTCCACAGACCTCGCAGGCGCCCAGTCTTTCGGGGACGACGCCGATGCGCTCGTTCCTCCCTGAAGGGCCCCCACCTCACGCACGCGGCTCTGCACGCGCCCCCTCCTCACTGTGCCTGTGGGAGCCCCTGGGTCACGTCAGTCCCGCGTCTCCAGGGCACCGCGGCTGCTCCCTGCCCTCCAGGCCCTCGCCCCCTGGGATGGTCCCTGCTTCGGCGCTGAGAGCATTGTGTGTGCCCAGGCTGCCCTGACGCCCTGCCGCTCCTGCGGTGGGTAGAGCGCATGGATGGCTGGTGCGGCGGGACTCGCCGCTGCGGCGGCCCACATGGACGAGGAGAGCTACCAAGGAGACGTCGTCGTCACGGCCGCGAGAGGGGCCGCGGGGAGAAAGCAAGCCGCCGGGGCAGGACAGTCATTCGGGGTAGGGTGCCCCGTGTGTCTCCCTGAGGCAGACGTCGCTTGGCAGTCGAGACGTGCGATGTGCGCCTGAGAGCTCTGCCCCGGATCCAGCGCCATTGGAATGGAGATCGGAGTGAAGTGCGGCACGGAGGATATCGAGAAAGGAGGTTGTGCAAAGGCCCTGTGGCACGAGTGGCTGGAGAGTGTGAGAGAGGCCAGCGTCCCTGAGCATCGGCAGTGAACAGAGAGCGACGTGAGTGCAGACTGTACTGATGGGCAAGGCCCCGTGGTGAAGAGAGTTTGAGATCCGGAGAGTGTCGTCAAGGGCAGTCGCTTGCTGTACACACAGTTGAAAAGGCCATCGGCCTTTCTGTCATGCATCTCTGCTGTGCACATGAGCACCAGGAGCCAGGCACGCACACGACGCGGGTGTGGCAGCTAGCCGAATCGAAGAAGACTTCAGCTCTCTGTTACAAGTCCCCCCGGCCATTGTGAAAGCAGGTGTGTTACTGGAATGACTAAACGGATCTCCATGAGATCAAGAGTTGGTTGGTTAACCCACTGAACCACCCAGACTGAGCCACCCACGTGTCCCTTAGGATTGGTTTCATGTGAGCTACTCTGGCATGGGCAAATGCATAGAGGGAGGAAGTGGGTGAGTGGCGTCCGGGGGGAGGGGTCAGGAGGTGGCTGCTCACCGCGACCAGGTTTCTTCTAGGTGTAGAGAAGTGTCCTAATGCGGCGCGATGGTTGCACAATTCTGTGAATATACTAAAAGCCTATTCACTTGTACATTTACATGAGTGAGGTTTGTGGTATTTGAAGTCTGTCTCAGTAAAGCAGTTACAGGAAGCTAGGCGTGGGATGCAGGGATGAGAAATCGTACGTGATAACAGTAACCCGTCGTTCTTGTTTGGATAAAGGAAGTCCAGAAAAGGGCCTGGATCTTTGGATCCACCATTCGGGGCCGGGCGTATTCTGCAGCGCGCGCCCTCTTTTCCGTTCCCTCGGTGAATGTGGCCAGTATCCTTGCAGAGGCGGTGCTGGCTGACCGATGGGTCTCCCTTTCACCAGATCAGAATCGGTGCAGCCACGGGGCCAAATGCGGTCCTGGCCGGTCCCAGAGACGGTCCTAGAGCCGTGGGCAGCACCCGCCACAGGTACGGCGCTCCCGGACGACTTCTGGGGACTTGCTCTGCCTGTTGTGAAGCTCAAGGCATGCGGGTCCTGTTGCAGATTGAAGAAGCAAGGAAAGCTGTGGCAGTGGCCACATTAGTGGCCAGGAACGAGATCGTCGGCATCAGGGACATTAGTCTCTCAGGGTTTCGACAGGAGGCGATTTGCCGGGCGAAGGGCTCTCATAAAACCCTGAAGCTAGTGGTGAAAAGGTAAGACCCACACCTCATGCCGTGTTTACACAACAGAAGTGCGTAAAAAGCAAACGGTGAAGCCACGTCTGCTGCTCTTTATCACTGCAAGCAAATCCCACTGTGGACATAAGTTGTGTTTGTGTGTTAGAGTGTGTGTGTGTGTGTGTGTGTGTGCGCGTGCGCGCGTTCATGTGCGTGCACGTGCGTAACATAAAACTCCATTTCTTGGCCAGGAATGATCCAGGATCGAAAACTTAAAAGATACCTTCTTCTATCACTGTGAGTTGTTATTATGTTAAGTGAATTTCAACGCTGTATTTTTTTTTTAATTAAACTCAAATTAGTTAACGTATACTTTTGTCTTGTCTTCAGGAATAGAACCCAGGGATTCATCGCTTACGTACAACACCCAGTGCTCCCCAACAAGGACCCTCCTTAGTGTGCATCACCAATTTCCCCTCTTCCCCATCCACCGTGTTTGTTCTCTGTATTTAAGAGCCTCTTATGGTTTCCCTACCTTTCTATTTTTATCTTATTTTTCCTTCTTTCCCTGTGTCTGTCTGTTGTGTTTTTTAAATTCCACTCATGAGCGCTATCATATGACATTTGTCATTCTCTGATTGACGTATTTTGCTTAGCATAATGTCTTCTAGTTCCATCCACACTGCTGCAAATGGCAAGATTTTCTTCTTTTTCTTCACTGAGTAATGTTCCATTGGATAAGTACACCACATCACTGTTATCCATCCGTCAGTTGATGGACATTTGGGCTCCTTCCATAAGTTGGCTATTGTTGATATTACTCCCATAAACATTGGGGTACATGTGTCCCTTTGAAACTGTACCCCAGTATCCTTTGGATAAATACGTAGTAGTGCAATTGCTGGGTGGTAGGGAACTTTTATTTCTTTCTAAAATTGTATATGCTTTTATTTATTTCAGAGAGAGAGACAGTGAAGCCCATACAGCTGCGTTCATGTGACCGGACCTCGTTCATGTGTTCCCCACCCCACGTGACCAGGAAGACCACATAACTGCGCTCATATGACTGCCCGTATTCATGTGAACACCGGCCCACCTGACCTCACAGGCCATCACTGCTGCCCTCATGTGACTGCCCCCACTTCACGTGACCCCCGGCGTACGTGACCGCTAGGCCCCTACTGCTGCACTCATGTGACTGCCGCGTTCATGAGACGCCGGGTCCACATGACCGCAAAGCCCATACTGATGCATTCATGTGACTGCCCCGCGTTCATGTGATGACCGGCCCACCTGATGGCACTGGCCATCACTACTGTGCTCATGTGACTGACCCGCTTTCAAATGACCCCCAGCCCATGTGACCGCGAGGCCCATACCGCTGCGCTCAAGTGACTGCCGTGTTCATGTGACACCCGATGCACGGACCTCTAAGTCCATACTGCTGCGCTCATATGACTGCGCCGCTTTCATATGACGCCCGGCCCACGTGACCACTACTCCCATCAATGCTGCGCTCCTTTGAATTCCCTAGTCACCCCTGGACCTCGTGATCGGGAAACGCATACTGCTGCGCCCATGTGACTGGCGCGTTCACTTGACGCCCGGCCCACATGACCGCAAAGGCCATACTGCTGCCTCATGTGACTTCCCCGTTTTCCTGGGATCCCTGGCCCAGCTGATAGAGAAGCTCACACTGCCGAGCTCATGGGACTGTCGCGGTCACATGACGCCCCCATGATAGCCAAGCCGGTACTGCTGCATTCCTATGACTGCCCCGCGTTCAGGTGTCGACCGGTCCACCTGACCGACCGGCTATCACTGCTTCGTCCATGTGACTGTCCCACATTCATGTGACCTCCGCCGCACATGACCGCGCAGCGCATAATGCCTCGTTGAAGTGACTGCCACGCACGCCTGGCTTACGTGACCGCTACCCCCATCACTGTTGCTCTGATGTGCCTGCCCCACGCGATTATATGACACCCAGTGCACGGGACCACGAAGACCATTCTGCTACCCTCATGTGACTGCCGCGGTCATGTGTTGCCCGACCCACGTGACCGAACTGGCCATTACTGCTGCCCTCATGTGACTGCCGCGTTCATGTGACACACGCCCCACGGGATCACAAAACCCATACTGCTGCGCCCATGTGACTGTCCCGATTTCATGGGACGCCTAGCCCACGTGAACGCTACCCCATCACTGCTGCGCTCTTGTGACTCTCGCGGTCCTGTGGGCCGGGATTCCTGGTTTCTGTTTACAGCTCTGGCTGTTCACCTTGTCCTCCTCTCTGTCCGGCTATTCCCTGGACACTCCGTTGGCCGCCTCCCCCTCGGCACCCAGTCTGGTCTTCCCTTTGTATACCTCATCGGCCTGGCTCTGGCCACGACCTGCCTTGGTCCCTTGTGCCGACCACATCTGCCTTTCTTGGTTACAGCGTCTCGTGACGGGCTCTTCTCTTACGGAGGCTGCAAGGAGTGTGTTCGAACCGTCAGAGCGGCCCTGGTGCTCCTAATGAGACCGGAGCCTGTGACGTGGGGAGGGATTTCTTTGGCTAGTGTTTGGGGGGCACTGTTTTATCTTCGCTCTCGCCTTCTGATCTTGGTTGTCAACCATGGGGGGAAAACAAGAGTTTGTTCTTTCACAATTGAGATTTTGTTGATTCATAGACAGATGTTTCATTTTGCGCAGTTGTTTTTTAAATGACGTTGACTTAATTATTTTGAGGGAGAGAGAGTGCCCGTGCAGGGGAGGGAGAGAGAATCCCAAGCAGGCTCCACACTGTCAGCACACAGCCCGACATGGGGCTGAAAATCATGAGCAGCAAGATCATGACCTGAGCTGAAATCAAAAGTCAGACATTTAACCAACTGAGCCCCTCAGTCGCCTCTCATTTCTGCAGGTTTTAACACAGATACCAAAAACCTGAATAGATGGGGTCTGTGATCTTAACTAAATTGTTATTCTGGTCACTTTCCAGCTTGAAATGGGGAGGCAGGTTTTCCTTAAGAAGCTGCCAAATACCAGTATCTCTGTGTTGATAATCTTCTCAATCACGCCAGTCCGAAGCATGACATATTCAGGCGTTCAGGTTTCCTAGGCACACCCACACAGTCCTTAGGGAAACTGGGCCAGTGTGCTCAGGAGCTGAGAGAGCCAAGATCAAGGAACCGTTTTCTTCAGGAAATGTAGGGGGTAGAGGTAACTGTCGATGTTTGAGAACCATTAAATACATGACCATGCGTCCAAATTGCCATGCTTTGTACTGTCGCTTGTGAAAACTGCTCCCCTCCTGTCGGATATCTAGGTGACCCCCGCCCCGCCAGAGCCTGTGAGGTTCCATAGATATACACTTTTCGGGTTGTACCTAAAAATATGAATATGAAAAATAGAAATATAAATGTGCCAAAAATATAAATATTCCCAGAGCTGTTAAAAAGCTCACATTTCCGAATCGCAGTGAAAACCCCATCTGGTTCTATAAGGACCGGGCCCACCAGTAAAGTGGCGGGGACCTTTGACCGGGCATCCTTCACCTCTGCCCCTCGAGAAGCCAGAAACTGCTGGGGCTTTTTTCCCTCTGTTTCCTCAGGTAGATCTGTAGTTTCTTGGTCAGTCCCTTCTGCCTCTTGTCCCATTTGTTTGCAATTCTTGATTGAAGAGGGTTTGATTCATTTCCACTTTTGCTGGTGCAGGTTTTAGCTGACAACTTGTGTTTCTCCCCTGGGGCTCCCTCCCCACCCTCCACCCGGGATGACCCTTCTGTCGGGCACCTTGGGTGTGGAGAGGGTGCCAGTCGGTGCTGAGATGCCAGAGAGAAAGAGCCTTCTAGAAGCTGGGCTTCCCAGCTGTTGTGGCTTTTCCCGGATTGGGAGGGGGGGCAATAATTATTACTTGTTAGAGTCTCCAACACATTTAGGTGGAAGTTTCTCGTTTTCACTGTGCTTCTTCCGTACCAGAGATACCCAGAGATACGCAGTCAGATTATTTCACCACTTGATACTTCCCCTGGATGAGTCAGATTTCCTCTCTGAAACGTCCGGGCTACAGGAGAATGAGTAAAATCATTAAATGAAGCAGCCAGATGCGGAAACTTTAGGGGTGGCCCCATCTGAATAAAGGCGCTTTTTTGTCATGCACTCCCTATTGTCTGGACCACTCTGGAGATAGAAGTGATAAGTTGCAGGTGTGACTCAGAGCCTTAGGAATAGCATATTGGCCTCAGTGTTGGTCTTCCTCCTTTCGTTTTGATCTCAGGCCAGTGTGTCTTTTTGAATCACTGGAGCATAACACTTTGGCACCACTGGCTCCTTCCCTGTGACCCATCGGGTCCACGTGTGACCACTTCATTAGGCCTTTCCTCATGGCGTCTAGACCCCTTTCCTGCACTCCTTTTCTCTGCCCTGTGTTGCTCTCAGACGTTGTTTCTGTCCAGTGCCGAGATGGAGGTAAGGACCTTCTCCGTTGCCATCCTGTTCTCGGGCAGAGGTTCGTTTTACACGTACCTACAAGATTCATCTTCCACAAATACTTGCCTGAATACTGTCCTTTCCCTACTTCCATGCCCTCTTTCTTTGGGCCTTCACTGCCGACAGGATATTGTCCAGATTCTGATTCAAGGTCCAGTTCCTACTCTTCCCCATTCTGTGCTTATCTTCAAACGCACCCTTGTGAGAGCGTTACAGCCTGCCAGGCGGACATTCCTTTGACACGCCTGGGCTTCCTGCCTCTGCCGCTGCCTTCATATCAAGACCCCACTTTGGAAGGTCCTTCCCCAAACACGCATTCTCTTTTAAGTCGTGTTCATGGTCTTTCCTATTTGTGAAGCCGCCTCGAGACAGATGTGAATGTGGCCCCTCGTGTGCAGTGGACGCGATTCCTTTCAGGGTATGTCTGGTCTGCAACCAGACCCGATTCTTTTGCTTCCGTGGGTCTTCGCTCCTGATCATGCGTAACGTCTGTCAAAAGATGTATGAAAACTTTTCATACTCCAAATTTTCAAACTCCAAAATGACTTGGAGTGGCCAGGTGTCGGTTCAGAGTCAGACTTCGGCTCATCTCATGATCTCACAGTTCTGCGTTCCGCCTGGCATCGGCTCTGAGCTGACAGCATGGAGCCTCTCTGGGTTCTCTGTGCCCCTTTGTGACTCAGGCTTGCGCTCTCTCTCTCAAAGTCAATTAACATTTTTTTCAAAAAGGCCTCATGTGGAGCCCCTGGGTGGCTTCGTCGGTGAACCGTCCGACTTTCGCTTAGGTCATGATTTCGTGGTTCCTGGGTTCGAGCCCCTTGTAGGGCTCTGTGGTGACTGCCAGCTCAGAGCCTGGATCCTGTTTCAGTCTGTGACTCCCTCTCTCTCTGGCCCTCCCCTGCTCACGCTGTCTCTCTATCTCTCCTAGAAATAAATAAAACATTAAAAAAAAAACTTAAAAAGAAAAACAACAAAAATGTCCTCATGTTTTTAAATGTTTTTTATTTATTTCTCGGAGAGAGGGAGAGAGTGAGCAGGGGAAGGTCAGAGAGAGAGGGAGTCAGAGACCCTGAAACAGGCTCCAGGCTCTGAGATGGCAGTCAGCACAGAGCCCGACACGGGGCTCGAACCCACAAACTGCTTGAACATGACCTAAGTGAAAGTCGGCCGCTTAACCGACTAAGCCACCCACGCGCCCCTGAATGTTTAAGTCTTATGTTACTATAAAACTAACCATTTGAAAAAAGCCAAAGGACAACCGGATTATTTGTACTTTTATTTGTAATGAAAATCTGTTTGCCTTGCACATTTAAATTCTGGTTAATTTGCTTGCTCAATACATTATGTCCTTATGACCAGCTATGAAAAGTCATTTTGTTCTTGTAGGTGTATCATATTGAAGTAAGACCTCAAACCCCAACAGGAAACAGAACCATATCCTAAAACATATACATGACTTTGATTTGTTACTTTGTCATTTTACTGAAAACCTTCTGGGTGTTATGCGCATCATATGTCTTGCCCAAGTTGACCTTTACCACAAGAATTTAGGGAAAGTTCTTTTGTTATTCCCATTTGATAACTGTAGAACATGATGTACCAAGAAGCCATGAGGTTGCCGAAGGCCACAGGAGCTCTGTGCTCAGAATTCAAGACCTAGCCAGGTGGCATCACCTGTCAGCAGTGCTTATAACTACTATGACTCCTGGACTCTTCTGCCCCGTGCTGACGCCAAGAGTCTGTCACTTCTCTAAGGATCCATTAAATTTGAGAGTAATGCCTTCTATGAAAGATGTTTCTAAGAATCTTTTTTAAAAGGAGAATATAAGTTGCCTTGGAAAGGAATGTAAAATCTTCCTCCAATCACTGTCACCTTAATTGCCGAGAAGGGTTCACTAACAGAAAAATATGGACCAATGAAATGATTCTAAATAGGTTAAGCCCGATATATCCAGAACTTCCAAGGGCTGTAGGACTGGAAAGTCAGAACGTCCTCCCTGACTCCCACACAGCGGCTTGCACTAACTTGACCGATACTTACTTCCAAAGCCACAACTGAGTCCACGGAGCTTGAAAAGTGAGCCCATGTGCATGCTTCCATCAGGCCCTCAAAGCAGTGTTAAGTGTGCTTGTCGTTGTCAGAGATAACCCTCTGATCTTGAAGGAAATCACAAGGCAGCTTCACTGGAGTCCCATTTTTGTTCATGGACACACATCACACACACACACACACACACACACACACACACACGCACACCCGTTTCAACTACACCATATGGCAGCCAATGCTCTCTTGTATCTGTGTGCATTATTCTAACAAATAAGTCCCATCTCTGGATACAAAGAATAATCGGCCAACTGTAGTTCCAAAGAAGACTACTTCACATGGACACAGGGAAATGCAAGTTTGTGATGATGCATCAAGGAAGACTGTGCTATGGCACCTGCGATGGTCCCCCAGAGCACTGACTCACAGAGAGAAATAGGCATCCCTGTCCATGGAGAGTAAATACTGAGGATGACAGTGGTCATCTGGATTTTCATTGCCTTTGGGCCAACCAAAATCCAAGGTCCTCCGGCCTTTATCTTCCATTTGCTCTTACCAGTCCTCTTGATGTGACAGCTACTGCCATGAGCCTAGAGAATCGTCACCAGGACGTGACCAGGAATGTGAGTGAAGTGCTCTACCAATATCAAACACAACTCGGATTCCAAATGGGAAGCCAATTTAAGAGTTGTGAAGTCATTCAAAATTTAAAGACACAGCAACACTCGCTGCTCTACGTACGTGTATACAAACTCATTGAGGCCAAGCAGAGAATATTACTCAATAAATTTTGAAGTAATTAATAAGAATGCCCGACCTATGTCCATCCACTACCTCCTGGCCAATAAAGGAAATATGTTTGTAGATACTTTAGTGATCAGTCTGAGAGAGTGATAATTTCTATATTCAGAAAGGTTTAATTAAACCTTCAATTAAAATTAATTGAGCTATACTGTGCTGATGAGTTAGAAACTAAAGACAAACGTAAAATATGCCAAGATGGTGATGGTTACTTCATATTAGGATGAGATGGTCATTAAGCTTCCTTGTATACATGATCTTTGATTCAGAAAATAATGAATTGCATTGCTCATGATTTAACCACTTAAAGAATCCCATTCTTACTTTCTTTCCTTAACCCAATATTTGAATCAGAATTGATACATTATGTATTTAATGTTTTAATTAGTTTCCTTTTTATTAGTTATAACAATAATTTTAACTATTAAAGTTTATGTTGTGTGACAGGAGTTCATCATCTACATACAAGGGAAACATTTAGATTTGGGTCTCTACTCATAGTGATGTTTTGGTCTCTCCACCACGTGTGCTTTGGTTTGTTCCTTGAAGTAGCTCTGGAAAAGAAAGCAGACACACAAACAGGGAAAGAAAACACGAAAATGCACAAACATATCAAGGAAGCAGACAAAAAGAAGAAGAACAACAACAAAGGACAGTGTAAAATCATAGATAACTTGTGAAGAAAAGGGGCCTAGACATGGGCAGACGCATCTCCAAAGAGAAGGTGGCCAACAAACACATGAAATGGTGCTCAGCATCCCTCATCATCAGGAAAATCCAAATCAATACCACACTGAGATTCAACCTCAGGCTGGTCAGAGTGGGTAAAATTATGAAAAAACCAGGAGACTCTAGATGCTGGTGAGGATGTGGAGGAATGGACATCCTCCTGCATTGACAGCGGGAATGTTTGCGGGTGCAGCCCCTCTGGAAAACGTGTGGAGATTCCTCAAAAAATTCACAATAGAACTCACCTATGACCCAGCAATAGCACTGCTGGGAATTTACCCAAGGGATACAGGAGTGCTGATGCCTAGGGGCACATGGACCCCAATTTTCATAGCAACACTCTCAACAATAGCCAAATCATGGAAAGAGACTAATGTCCATCAACGGACGAATGGGTCAAGGAGATGCGGTTTATCTATATGGTGGAATACTGCATAGCAATGAGAAGAATGAAATCGGGCCATGTGTGTCAACGTGGATGGACCTTGAGGGTGTTATGCTGAGCAAAATATGTCAGGCTGAGAACAGCTACCATAGGTTTGCACATATAGGTGGACTAGGAGGAAGCTAATGGAGGGCATGAGGGAGAAAAAGGGGAATATAGTTGGGAAGAGAGAGGGAGGCAATCCTTGAGAGACTCTTGAATGCTGAGAACAAACTGAGGGTTGATGGGAGTGGGGGAAAGGGGAAGAGGGTGATGCGGGTGGGGGAAGGCACTTGTGAGGATGAGCCCAGGGTGTTATGTGGAAACCAACTTGAAAATATAATATTAAAAAAATAAAGAAAGCCTGACTCTCTAAATAAATGCATAAATAAAAGTATAAAACCTGAAATCTCACTCACAAATAAAAGCAGGGTGGATGCAGTGCAGATGGACTAGCATATACAAAGAAAAATGTCCGGGATGAGGAGAAAGAAAATGACCACTGAACAGGCAGAGAGACTAAAAGGCTGAATCCAGAGAGAGACAAAGGAGACTACAGAAGCGGGTGAGGAGAAAGAAATGGAGAAAATGTTACCCAGGGAAACTATATAGCCTGATTATTTCAGAGAGGGGCTAGGAAAGGAAAGAAGTGCAGGACATGCCTCAAGAGGAATATTTGTCTGTTGTAGCAAATCTATGACCAGAGTACCCAGCCTAGAGGAGGGAAGAGATAACAAGGAGAAAACGGATAATATCTCTCAATGGCAAGAAACTAACATCGCGTGAATCATGGCAAAGCAACAGCGCCGGTCTGGGGACAGGGGGCAACCTGCTCCTGATACATCCCATTGATAAGCAGGTACCCCGCGCAGTTGTGTGTGTTCTGGTGAAGGAGGAGACTACTGCCTCCGCTTTGGGTGACACCAAACACTCCCGGAGACAGCGCCATGGTGCTTGTGGGGAGAAACATGGTGGCCACCCTGTCCCTCCTCCTTTGACCAGGTGTCTCAAATCTCTCCTCAGGATCTGTCCTCACTGTGCCGTGGGTGTCCATGAAGTCAGCCTTCTCCTGTGCCCCACACGCACTCAGCTTTCAAGTTCTCACTTTGTCCGCGTTCAGGATGCCGCCTGAAATTTAATCAGGAGCCACAGCACTCCAGGGCAGGGGACCGGTTTCTCCTGATGCCAACTGCATCCCTGACGTACCACGAAACCCATAGGGAACTCCGTGTTGACACAAGACCAAGGCAATCCATCCAAAGAAAGACCTGCAGTTAGAGATAGGATCTGTCTAGAAAGCCGTGCAGTTAGAAAGGGGAGGATATACTGGGGCGCCTAGGTGGCTTAGTTGGTTAAGTGTCCGACTTTACCTTGGGTCATGATCTCGCGGTTCGTGGGTTCGAGGCCCGCGTCAGACTCTGTGCTGACTGCCAGCTCAGAGGCTGGAGCCTGTTTCAGTCGGTGACTCCCTCTTTCTCTGACCCTCCACTGCTCACGCTGTCTCTCTCTCTCTCTTCTAGAAATAAATAAAAACATTAAAAAAAAAAAAGAAATGGGACAATCGAATCCCTCTCCGTCTGCAGGCCGCGGTTTTTGCCTGGTCCAGTTACAGTCCTATGTTTAACCAGCTGCGCTTTCTCTCTGCAGAAGGGGATCCAGCAATTCCGCACCTCCACGTCCCATCCGCTTCTATCTCCCCAAGTTCGCAACCGTGCACCTACGAGACTGTCTTCCTGGTAGACACCATCTCCTTTCCTCCCAGTCTTTTGGGGTTCAGGGTGCCTTGGCTTCAGCCTTCTTTGTTTGAAAGATGTGGGTGAGAAGTCTGCAGTGCCCTACATCTCTGTCATGTTTTCTGGTCATGTCTCTCTATGTATCTGAATCAAGGACGAATTAATAAGCCCTAGTAATAAATCACCAACTTAAGAGCACTCTGGTGTGGCTGTGTTCATGGGGCGTTGTTGTCAGTTGCTCA
Organism: Proteles cristata cristata; assembly: GCA_017311185.1. Classification (NCBI taxonomy): domain Eukaryota; kingdom Metazoa; phylum Chordata; class Mammalia; order Carnivora; family Hyaenidae; genus Proteles; species Proteles cristata. Next base: position 246,896 of record JAESUZ010000335.1, read on the forward strand.
GGAAGAAACAGAATTCATCCTCAGCACTTCCCTCCTCAACCTCTTTCCTGGGATCCATCCAGCAGCACGTGTCTCATCTCTGCCTCCAGCTTATGCCAAACCAGCTGGTTCCTCACCCCTTCTGCCTAGTTTCCCAGCTATCTCTCTCAAACCCCATGCTGCCTTTCTCTTCACACCGAAATCACAACTCATTCTTTTCACTGCAGCTAGAATGTCATCTAAAAATCAGTCCTGGAACTGAGGTGTCACTGCTCCCTCTTAAAGACTCCTATCATCTCCTCTGTACACAAATAATACACAGAACTTGTAATGTGACCCCTGACCTTGCTGGTCCTGCCCTGTCACCCACCTGATGACCTCTTTCCGTCTTTACGTCAGATGATTGGGACCTTCTCTTCTGGCCTATCGACCTAGATCCACCTTTCGCAGACTCCACTTACAATGCTTTTCGTGTTCGTTCTTTACATGACCGGTTCTTGGTATATGCCAAAGCTCTCTCACCAAGAAACCTGTTTGGCCAATGCTCTAATCGAAATGTTGTACCCTGTGTCATTCCCTCTCAAAACTTTCAGAATTTTTATTCATGGAATGTAACATAATTTGTAATTAGACATGTACCCTTTACATTTAAGGTCTGGAACATCATGACAAGACGCAGAGTGCATGTTGGAGTCTCACTGTGTACTTGAGCCTAACAGCGCCCGACACCTAAGGCATTCAATACGTACACCCACAATGCATGCAGTGGGGAAATTTGAAGTACCTCTCTGTCCGCTAGTCGACAGTATAGATTCGGTCTTCAATAAGGACTACCACCAGATCTAGCACTCACATATGAAAAATGGAAGGGGTCACATCCCTCAGAATAGAAGAAAAATGGTGCATTGGTGACACCTTATATGGTGTAACTTACATTTAGACTTACAGAAGTCACCACCCTTCAAATTCAGCACATAGGGCTGTAGTGGGAAATATGAGGAACCCCAAACAATACTAGTGTTTATGCACTAGTGTGAGGCATACTTTCTTCCACAGGTTTTACAGGCATTACCTATACACTCACACCAATCCTGAACGTCGATATTAAACTCACCATTTCGAAACTGGAGAAGTATACTCTGAGAGATTATTTGCCTATAGTCTCAGATCTGGTTGTCAGAAGTTGACGGAGCAAGGTCTTATTAAAACTCCCCAGGTTTGCCCAATGTCATCTCTATGAAATTAGTAAAGCAATGGCATTTACTAATCCTCATTGTATTCTTCTCAAGAACCATAAGTGTATTTTGAGTGATAGAAACATAGAATTCAGAAAGTGTCATTTTCTGAACCCATACCTGTGGCGGGAGAGATTTGGGGATATTTTCAAATAGCAAATTAAGCTAAGTTTGTTAATATACACGTCTGACACAAATTATGCATTTGCTTTTGACCCACATGCTTGGGAAATGTATGTGGCTCCCTTACATGTGCCACTGAGTCAGAGCTGGCTGAGCCATCATTTAAGCACGAGTCGCAGCAATAATGGTTCCTTTGGAAGTCTCAAATGCACTAGCATGTGGTAAAACCTTAAATATTCAGAGATGGAGCGCTGACAACGAGCGAAACCCAAGGTGAACTGGCATGAACATGAGATGGACTTTGAAACTTCTTCAGACTAGGACGTTCTAAGAATCCTGGAAAGGAGAGAGTCTTCAGGAGAACAGGAGACCTGCCAGGTAATCCCGACTTGGGGAATGCCATTAGTTCTTTTCTCTATGAGTCTTAGGCCAAAGTTTTAAATACCACACACTATTTTACAGAGAAATGATGCATTCTTGTTAGATGCAAGGGCTCTCCTCTAAGAAGTAGGAGAAAAGAGGTGCGCCTGGGTGGCGTAGTCTGTTAAGCGTCCGACTTTCGCTTAGGTCATGATCTCGCGGTTTGTGGGTTCGTGCCCCGCGTCGGGCTCTGTGCTGACTGCCAGCTCAGAGCCTGGAGCCTATTTCATAGTCTGTGTCTCCCTCTCTCTGTGACCCTCCCCTGCTCACGCTGTCTCTCTCTCTCTCTCTCTCTCCTAGAAGTAAATAAAAATAAAATAAAATTTAAAAAAAAAAAGTAGGAGAAAAGGAAGTACTATATGCACCTTTATATATTTTATTTATTCCATATAACTGCTTGAATGTGGAATTCCTTCTCCCCTGCAAGTGAATAAGCTACGGTCTGGACAGTTTCATTAGTTAACTCATAATCACCCAGCCTGTAACTGGTCTGGGATTTAAACATACATTTCTTGACTTCAGATACATCTTTCTCTGGTTGTCAACTGTTGAGCATGAGAAAAGGAAGATCGGTGGACGTATCACCCAATGGGGTGAAGTGGAGAATCACAAGATTATGGAGTTAAGAGTTGTATAATTGACAGTGTCACATTTACTTTAACATCCTTTACAGTGCCGAATGCTTCTGTATTTAACGTGTTAGTGGGATGATGGGTGAATGGATGGATGGGCGGGTGGTTCGATTGACAGATGGATGAATGGATCATTCTGGGTTTTTCTTATTCCTTGTCTTTTCCATATTGAAAGACTACCAGTAGACAGCAGGCAAGTAGCCGTTAGCATCACATTGTGTCTCTTCCCCTGAGCAAATGCACAGAGGTAAATTAGAAAACAATTTGTCACAAAATTTTAAATCACTTTTCTGGGAAGCTAAATACTTGAGTAGGTTTTCATAGGAGGTTCCATCCTGTGATGAAGAGGATCATCTCTTCATTTAATAAGGACCTGATCTATACAGTATTTGCAGCTGTTATGGTCAGGTGAATATAAAGAGTACTGTACCTCTTTATGTTAGGGTGTTCCACTATCCTAACCGGTCCCCCTGTTTGCAAAGTACGACACCGACAATTATACCAGGGGAGAGAGTTTTCTTCCCTCTTTAACTCGGTGCCACAGATTTAATTCTTGCTAAAGCCAGTTACAAGGTGCCCAACAAATTTTGAAGGTTTCTCATGCTGGCTTCATGTAAGTGTCACCATTGAGGTTAATGGACTCTCTCATGAGATTAAGCCAGTATTATTGTTCCGAGTCCCAGAACTGTCTAATACAAAGTGGGTACAAGCAAGAGGGAAAAGAAATAACAACTGAGGCCGTCATTAGAATAGCCCCATATTCACAGTGACCGCCCTTGTAGTAAGCAGGGAAGGTGTCCTTGTGTATTCTTGTGAACAGTCTGACACCACTAGACCTGTGAACATATGCGCCCCACCGCCTCTCTCTCCCCACAGTTTTTAATTTCTTCCACATCTCATGGTAGTCCTTATTAGTCCCAGGAGACTTGGTTTCCTCACTTGATATTTCTGTTTGGTCTCTGTAGAGTATTGTCCCTTGGCCAAGGAGAGACTTATTTTAAAATCTTCTCCAAGAGAGACTTTTAAATTCTGCTCAGAAAGTGCTTGGGAATGGAAATGAATCTAAATTGAGTCTTTATTTTTTTCTTAAAAATGTCCAATTACCACTTTGTGGATTGTGTAATTAGTTATTCCTCTTAGTTACTAAGTAGAAACTGATATTCACAAAAAGAAATGGTTTAAGTGAAACAAATGGCAAAGCCTGTGGGTCAGGAGACAAGAAAAGTAAACATCTCCCTGGAAAGAGTTCCAGCATCCCACCAATGTATCCTGCTAGCTTCTGAGCAGGCTGAGCATGTGGCCGTAGCTAAAGTGGGCAAGAGAGTGAGGGAGGCAACACCTTTTCAGCATCACATTCAGGGAAGGAACATGGTGACAAGAGGCATTTCCCATTGGAAGGTTATGCCTGCTTCAAGGAGTACATTAGGGAAATAGTCTTTTTAAAGGTAAGTCATTTGTGCAATTCAGGGTGAAGTTGGACGATGGACTACCTTGCGGTAAACTGAGTAGAATTCACTTCAGAAAATGGGGGAAAAAAGTTCTTTACCATAGAAAATTACACTAAAATTGTGTGTGTGAGGGTATGCAAGTGAGCGTCTGTGTATGTATTGAGGGAGGGAAAGTAGTTGGAAGAGAGACAGGTAGAGAGGGGAGAGAGAGAGATTTTAAGTCCTCGTTAATAACAAGTACTCTTCAGAGCACAAAATATTACCTAACTTAAATTCAGGAGGAAGCTATGTATCCCGAAAGTTATCCCAAATAGCCAATGATCAGACAAAGCCCCCCTCCATAGGTCAACCCCTTGGTGGACAATTGCTACAGATGCAACTCATGTGTTAGTGCCCATCATGGGTGAAAAGTCTCTCCATAAAGATGGATCCAATCTTCATCCCTGTACCTAAAAATGTGACCACGTTTGGAAATAAGAATTTTGCAGACATAATTATCTTGAAATGAGGTCATCCTGTTTTGAGGGCAGGCCCCAAATCCAGTGATGGGTGTCATTACAGGAAAGGAAAGGGTATTTAAGACACAGTCATGGGTAAGGAGAGGATGGAGGCAGACACTGGGGTTAGGCCAGACCCCAAGGTTGGTGAGGGTTCCCGGCATCGGGCACAACATGGAGGAGAGGCACGGAATCGATACTTCCTCAGAGTATCCAGAAAGAAAGGGTCCTGAAGACCTTTTGTGCGCCTGGCCTCTAGGACTGTGAGAGAATGAATGTCTATTGGTTCACGCCACCCAGATTCTGTTCATTGGTGTCAGTAGCCCCAGGAGACTATCTCAGGCCCAAATCCCCAGAACTAAGCCTAAAAGTGAATATGGAAGGATGTACGGAAAATGCTATATTGAGACACTGCAGGAACGTGTTTCACCAGGGTTTATAGGGTACTTAACCGTGAATGATTTCTATAGTAGACATAGGAGTACGTCTAAATGGGGCACCTGATTGGGTTAGTCGGTTAAGCGTCGGACTTTCGCTTAGGTCATGATGTCGCAGTTCGTGGCTTCGAACCCCGCGTGGGCTCTGTGCTGACTGTCAACTCAGAGCCTGGAGCCTGTTTCAACCTGTGACTCCCTCTCTCTCTGACCGTACCCTGCTCTCTCTCTCGCTCTCTCTCTCTCCTAGATATAAATAAAAAAAACATTAATCATTAAAAAAAAAAAAGAATGTGTCTAAATGATAGCAATAAGGTTTGAAATCTCTATGGCTTTAAAGCTAGAGGCCGGTGGAGAGACCAATGTTGCCACCCTTGGTTGAAGTCAGGATGCCTACCTAAGCCAATTAGGTTTCTATTGGCAGCAAAACCCTATAAGGCTCATGCGGACGGACAGTGATTGATCCCATGCCACCAGTAGCCATCCCGCAGGGCAAATGCTTCAAGTAGGTGGAGACTGGTGTCCACTTTTTCAGTTCAGGACTATACCCAGGCTAGGAACTTACTTCACCGTAAGAGGAGGACTGAGCCAAGAGCAACAGTCTTAGGCTCCAAAAGGGGACAATATGGGAATGCAGCCCAGTTTTTCACCTTCTACTTTATTATCTGGCCTTCGCGCTCGTATCAGGTAGAGAGCGGGCAGCCAAAGACTGAATACACTTTAAGGGATTGGATCAGCACCAGTGGAAATGAGGTTATGAGTGTAAGGTTCGCCTGGGGACTGACGGGCAGTGGGAGGAGGGTGATTCCCTCTCAGGGCTTCACAGCTATTAGAACAGAGCAGGAAGTAAACACCCACCAATGATGGCAAGGGTGGCCATTTTGAACATTAGTTCAGCATTATAGAATGGCACCGACGTCGAGAAGAAACCTCACAAAAGTGACCAGGAAAAAGCAGGCGGAAGAACAATGGTATTATTCACTACAGAAAACCCTAAGGGACCCTCAGATAAAAAAAGATGTGTGTGGCCCTTGGCTAATGGAAGCTAGAGTGAAAGGCCACAGTGAGCTCTCGCCTCACAATCATTAGGACAGCTGCTATAAACACACACAAACTCATACACACAGAGAGAAAGGGAGAGAGAGAGAGATGCACAAAATAAAGAAGCATACAAACAAGACACCATCCCAAAAAACAAAGTAAGAAGAACCTGTGTGGATGTGGAGAAAGTTGAACCCTTGTTCACTATTGGTGAGATGTAAACTGATTCGGTCTCTGTAGGCAACACTATAGCGCTTCCTCAGAAAATTAAGAATAGAATTCCCATATAATCCAGCAAATCCACTTGTAGGTTGACACCCGGAAACAAAGGAAAGCAGTGTTTTCAAGAGATATCTGTACACCAATGTTTTTAGAGGTATTATTCATAATGGCCAAAGGCAGAGGCAACCGAAATGTCCATTGATAGACGTGATGGATTAAAAAAAAAATGATACACACACACACACACACACACGGAATATTATGAATCCATAAATAGAAAGGAAATTCTGACATGCGGAATGAGGAATTATCATCAAATGGGCACCGAGTCAGTTTTACAAGATGGAAAGAGTTCTGGGGTGGACGGTGATGACAGGTCACAGCAAGGTAAATATACTCAATACCACTGAAGTGCTTGGTTAAAATCGCTATGACTGCAAGTACAGGATTTTGCCATCCACTATTGTTTGTGTTTTACTACAATTAAAACAAAAGAAAAGCTCTGACTTCCTTCCCACTTCTACCTTGAACACCGACCCGCTCATCAACCTTATCCACACGTCCATACATGTGAGGGTAGGATGACCTGTGGAATGAGTTCACATTACATGCTGTTTAGTGAAGCATGGAGGTATCTGTTCCTATAGGACTAAATCTATAAAATGACTTGCCCTTTAACGTCAGGGCCAGATGGGTATCATAAGCCATCTGGCAGGAAAAAGAGAAAACTGAACTCAATTTGACTCCCTGTCTCCTTTGTACCTATCACCCCTTGGCCAGGTCTTGTTCGTTCTGCCTCCCTGGCATGGTGTAGATCTAAGCCTTAATCACCGTTCACGACTCTAGCTCAAATCTTCCAGATGAATTTGGCAACAGTCTCCTCATTCATCTTGCTGCCTATAGCCTCACTCTTCCTAAGCTCTTCCCCAGGGTTGCCACAGCAATCCTCCCTAATAACAAGGCTGAGCGTGTCCCAGCTCTGAGAACTTTCCAGGAGTTGTCAACTGGATCCAGGATGTGCTTCCACAGGCTTCCATGGTTGAAAGTTTTTCCGAAGGCAGCCCCATTCGTGGGACTAGCCTGACTCTCTACACTTAGCCCCTATCTTCTGCCAATTTCTACTTCCTGACAATATCTTACAAATGTTAACCTCCAGTAGTATTAGTAGTCATCTTCGGAACATGCTATCTCATGTTCATGTTTATTCCAATACGCCCTGCATCTGAACATGATCTTCTGACTTGCCAGCCTGACAGACTCTAGATACCTTTCTCAACTCAGCAAAGACCAGCGACTTCTTGTATCTCACCCTTACTCCTCCACTGCACCCTGAATAAATTTAATCGGTGCTCCTTTACTACTACCTCTTTAATTTACACACAATTCTATATTCACGCCACATGGTTTGGGGATTCATAGCTTTTATGTGCCTGAATTCTCTACAGAACTGTAGTCTCTTAAGAGGACTCCACACTCAGTGCATGATAGTTGCTTCCTAAATGAAACCTGTTACAGTTCAACCCATGAGATTGTCACAATGATAAGGTTTCTGAACACAAGTATGAATTAGATCACAGTTTTATCTTGATTAAGTGGGCATAACTATGACTTTTTTTTTTTTTACAATTTAGTGACCATAATTATAGAAATCTTGTGACTCAAGGAATTTTTTCATTTTCAAAGAGTTCCAGACCCAACCTTGTCCTGTTTCTCAGCTATTCATACCAAAATAAAGGGCCCTGGAGACTGAAATTCAGTATTTTTAAAACTCTCACTGAAGGAAAACACTTCAAAACCCATGATATCCATGTTAAAACAACAATTCTGACTTTGTGTACTCATCTACGAGTGGGGAGTAACTTCCGATATACATTCCAGAAGATAGACATCTCAATACTATTTTTATTTTACCCGTTTAACCTCTGCGGAGGTTAAGCACAATGCTACATTCTCCTCTGCCCAATAAAATACTGGTCCACTTTAAGGTAAGAAAATAAGTCAGGAGTCAAAAGAAACTTGTACCTATCATAATAGGTCACAAAAGACATAGTGTTTACAATTTTATAAACATTGCTGAAGTCCCTTTCGGAGCATTTGACCTTTTATTCCCCACGTGGAATGATGTTTTCTTATGGTGCCATCAGTTTGAAAAATACCTTAAGCATTGTTTTCCGGAGAAGTGTGGGGTGATGACAGAGAGGGCTGCCTCGCTTTATGATTCAGATCTCAACTCTGCAGTTAGTAGTAACTCTAACCTTCTTTTTCCTGACCTGTTACTTTCTGTGATGGGTGGCAAATCATCCCTTTCAGGGAATATGCCACCTCTGACGTGTTGGCTTGGCTACAGATATTACTTAGTCTCCAAGCCGAAGTGAAGCATTTAGCACCCCTAGACACAAAACTCTCAGACGTCCTTTTGGCACTGTTGTATTCTGCGTAATGAACTGGGGCATCAGGAGGGACTGTCGGGAGCGAGCAATGATGAGGAAGATTCCCTGGGGAGGGTTGAATCTAAAAACCTTCACGTAAATCCTAAACGCCCTGTTATTTGTGAAAATATCAGCCGTTCTCTATAAATTTAAAATGCTTTTATCTAAACTGTCAGTCCCAAACCAGACCTCATCTCTTTTTTACGATCACCTAAAAAACAGGTGCCTCTAACAGAGCAGAATCACAGTGTTCTGTGACATCCCATTTGCCCGGGATACACCCTCATCTATTTCTGCATGATCTTTCTCACATGCCTCCTTCCCTCCATTTCTCCATCCCTTCCCGCATTGCCCCCAGATGTTATCTCCATTCCTCTACTCTTTCCTTCCCTTTAGAATGACCAGGACTCACCCTGGCCATGCTACGAATAGGAATGCAAGGTATAGGAATAATCTTCACTAGCTCTCTTTCTTGCTTTCTGTGGCCGCTGTGCCAAATTAACCACCAGCGTAGTGCCTTCGAACCATGCAGAGTTATTCTCTTGCGGTTTTAGTGGGTCACAAATGCAAAAACACTTCTGAGACTAACATGTAGGTTTGGGTATAGCAGTGTTCCTTCTGGAAGCTCCACAGAGAATCTATTTCTTTTTTACACTCCCAGCATGCAATGGCTCTTTGTCCCTTCTCCCTTCTTCGAATCTCATCATTACTATGTCTGCATCTGTTATTCCGTCTTCTTTGCCTTTGACCCTCCTCTTTCCCTCTTATAGAGCCCCTTGTGATTACACTGGGCACACCCAGACAACTGAGTGTAATTTCCTAGCTCAGCAACAAAAAGCATATATTTTTGACATAGAAAGCAAGATGCTTACATATTTTAGACATTAGGCTGTGAATGCGTTTGACAGAAGGAGCATTATTCTGTCTACTCAATGTCCTGAGGCTTTCTAGCCAAACATGATATTGATGACTTCCACCTTTCACTGCCAAAACGGACGGAGTGGATTGTACCCCCCACCCCTGTAAAATTTATGTCCACATATGAGCTTGGAAGATGATATGTTTGTAAAAGTAAAGTTTAAGATGTAAACATTTCAGATAAAAAATATGTATATGCTGCCTGCGAGTGTGGTAAATCCATTATGCCTGACTTCCTTATAAAAAGAAAAGGTTTGGACAGAGAGACACAGGTTAGAAGGCCATGTGACACTGGAGGCAGATACAGGAGTGATGAAGCTACAAGCCAAGGAATACTGAGAATTACTGATGACTACTGGCGGCCAGAAAGAGCCAACATGTGGTTCTCTTCTAGAGGCTTCAGAGGATGCATGGGCCTCCCAAAAGCTTGATTTCCGAACTTTAGTCTTCTGAACAGGTGGAGAATACATTTCTCTTGTTTGAAGCCTCCAGTCTGTGCTACTTTGTTACACTGACTCAAGGAAACTCAGGGAGATGTGTTGAAAAAGAGGCACTTGATTCGGTTCAAGGGCTCGGTTTTTACTAGGAGACATTCTGACATGGCAGCTGGCCAATTGCTAAATGCTTTCTTTTCCTGTGCGGTATGTACAAGGATCGTTGTAGATGAGTGGCTCTGTGCCTGGGCCTTCTTCATATGAGGACCTCATATTGTCTTCTAGCACATAAGGAGACAAGAGCATCTAGGTCAGGAACCAGCAAACAATTCTGTAAAGGGACAGATGGTATATATTTTAGGCTTTGTGTATCAAGAAGCAAAATCAAGCATGTTACGTAGGCACTTGTTTTTAGGAAGAAAATTTTCATACGTTTTCTACTGAAGATTAAGAAGATAGTGATAATAATGTAGGGCACTGTTTGTAATAAGTCTGTAATGTAATTTCTTGTTCATCTCTATAATGGGAAGGAAAAGTCCTTTTCGGGTGATAACATTTCACTTACATGGGACGCAGATGTAACGGACGCATCATCATTGCTAATGTTCATCTGTTAGTATTGATGTATAATGAGATTTTACCTTCCTGAGTATTTCACTTCAAAAAATGTAATTGCGTCTTTGGAAATGTCTCTTCACATAGAAGAGTACTGTCAAGCGCTGATATCAAATCGTGAGCATACAATTTTAACTGAGCATATTGATTGCTTAGAAGGTATTTATAGACTTCTATTAAGTTCTCTACTGATATTTGTCTTTTAGTGTATCGCTACTTGGTAGATTAATCACTTACAATTGAAAGTTAGATGGAAACTCCCCAACTGATCATTTAAATGGATTATAAAGTATGGAAATCATTTTTCACTTGCATTTGGTCCCGAAACTGCACCTGAAACCAACGTTTGAACTCAGAAAATATATCCACTGCAAATTTGTATGGAAATGCAGATCTCAATTCTTGCCTTATCTTTTGACACCACTGTAAGTGAGTAAATCTGAGCCTCAAACATACAACTTGTCAAATTGACATACAGCAGTGTAGGTTTCCCATACGAGTGTTTTCTGGCCTTATGACATTAGTTTTTATTTTTTAACAGTTAATTGTCAAGTTGGTTTACATATAACACCCAGTCTCATTCCCAGACGTGTCCTCCATGCCCATCACCCCCATCCCCTCATTAGTTGGAATTCATTAAGAGGTGCCAGAAATGTAGCAGAAAATGCTTTTCAGAGTCAACTAGTGTTCGATAGTAGTGCCTGAAGGCAGTATTATTGGAAAATATTCAACCTTATCCCTGAGCTCACAAAATAGCAATGAAATTTTACCAGTGCCGTTGAACTCCTGTGTGGCACAAGTCAGGCTATTCAGGGTCGTTTCCTGGCAAAATTCAATGTGCCCAGCGATGGTTGTATCCATGGGAACAAATGACTTCACCAGTGGAACTAGTGGATGGAGCTACACGTGATAGATTCAAATACGTTGGCAGAGTACCTGCTAAAGAATAACACAAGAAATAACCACAGGTTTTGAACACTTTGCTTTCATTACGTTTCACTGAGAGGGTAAAAGTCCCAATCAGGTCATTTTCTACGGACACATTTCTTTGGCTGCTACAATCAATCACGATTGTCGTAACTCACCATTGGTAAAGAGCCTCCCTTGACTAACAGGTGGGTCCCTCAGAAACATTCTTTGGGTGCAGGGTCATTTTTATTGTTTTATTTTCGTAAGAAATCCTTCTGTGATGGGAAACTCTTTTACGGCTTTCTAATTTTGCTAACCATTGTCTTTCGCTGTGCTAGGAACATTGTGATGATTGCTCTGTTGACATATGTAATATTTTTTAGCATAACTACCTCATTGGACAATAAGTGGAATGCTTTCCTTCAAATTCTATATCAAAAGAATCCACACTCCATCATGACTGTTACTCGTGATCCTTAGACAAAGACCTGAGTCCAGATCAGTAATTGCATAGTGAACCAACTGAGCCACACAGCTACCCTTCCATTGTGTCTGAAGAGCATGATTCAAAGCCCGCTTTTCCTTTCTTCTTTTGACTTAACACATATTTACTCTAATCGTAAATAAATAAATGAAGGGAAGGAAAGAAAGAATGAAGAGAGGAAAAGAAGGAAGAAACCAAAAAACTGAAGAATGGAAGGTAGATGGGAAATAGGAACGAAGAGGAAAAAGGAGGGATGCCATCATATGACATTTGAAATGACGTAGAATATGGCACTGAATTCTGCAGTGTCCCAAGCCTTAGTCCAGAGTGATGAGATGGTTATCTCTTGTCTTACAGCACAACTACTCAATACTGCCATGATAAAAATGAATGAGTACGGCTAGCCTCCAAGAAAACATTATTGATGAAGAGAGAAATTTGAATTTCCTGTAACTTTCACAGGTCATGAACTAGTCTTTTTAAAATCCCCAATCATATGTGAATAAAGAAATAAATCAGTCAGTCGACAAGTGAGAACAGACAATAAGTGGAATGCTTTGTCAGATAGGCTCGTCCATTATATTTTTCTGACTCCTCTGTAGGTTCTTAGGTCATTTCTGAAGTCCATCCAGCACATGCCATAAGAAGACCTTGAGAGAATTGTCCTCTGAGTCACTTCTTTTGCATTGGACACTTCTATACTACAGTTCACTTGAATGCTTCCAACAAAGAGCAATGAAATCTATGTTAACACTACACTTGTTTACCATTTTGACTATTTTTTGTTTTATTTTTCTAGGTTGAACATTATTTTACTTATGTTTGCTAATTGTTTAATTTTTTAAACTGGTGTCAGAGGAGTGCCTGGGTGGCTTAGTTGGTTAAGCGTCCACTATCGGCTCAGGTTATATTTTTGCAGCTCATGAATTTAAGCCCCGCAGCAGGCTCTGTTCTGAAAACTCAGAGCCTGAAGCCCATGTAGGTTCTGTGTTTGTCTCTTTTTCTTTCTCTCCCCTGCTTGTGCTCTACCTCTGTTTCTCAAAACTAAACTTTAAATGATTAAAATAAATAAGATAAAATAGTGACAGGAAGCAGAGAGTAGGAGAACATAATGCATTACAGTACGTGTTATCCAGGCAAAGGAAGTTTCCTTTACCACGATTTATGTCCCAAGATCTATATCCCATAAGTCCTAGAAGGTTCCCAGTTCCAACAAGCAAAGAAATCTGAAGTCAGCACGTTCACCCTCACAACAAGATAAAAATTTAACAAACTGAAAATCAGTGACCTCTTCGATCCCATCAGAAACTGATGTCACAAAACACCACATAGTACCACAAAGGAGGTACAGAGAATAGGAGATAGGAGAATAGAGAAGAAAGATTGAGAATAGCTTACTGAGCACAGAAGTCACTGGAGTTGGCGCCAAGAAACATTTAAATCATAAGCGATGTACTACTGTATGCTAGGGTGAAATAATTTCAGACCCAATTCCCCGGATGGCTCAGTCTTAGGGAATCTGTCTGGTGTTATGGGTTTTATCTCTAGAAATGCAGCACGCTGTCAAGAGGAAAATTGGAGAGGTGGGGAAGGGCAAGATGGTGGGGAAGCAGGGAGCTCCGTACCTGCACTCGCGCCCAGGCATCACATGGAAAAGATCTGAAGCCATCAGAAACCTTACACACCCAAGAGATTGGGAGAGAAAGGACGCAGACTCCACTGAGAAATCCTTCTAAGGACTACCTCAAGAAACAAGCCAGAGTATACAGGGTGGAGAGTCCCAAATATCACTACGAATAGGAAAATAAAATAACCAAGGTCCCAACGAGAGAGACCAAGAGATACCATTCAAAAAACAATCTCTGAAAGGATAGGCTCCGGACAGTCAAAGAGTCTTCTTGGATATAGCAGTGCTCATAGATACAGAGAGATAACAGGTCTTTAAAATCAACAAGAGCCGGAAAGCTAACTAAAATGATGTAACGAAAGAGCTCTCCTCCAAAGAAACTCCAAGAAGAAATGACAGCTAATATACTGCTCAAAACAGATATCAGCAGCATAACTGAACAAGATTTTAGAATAATAATGGTAAAATTAAAAGCTGGGCTTGAAAAATAAACATTGGGGATATCAAAGAAACTATGGCTACAGACAGAATGGAAAATGAAAATAGGCATGAAGAATTAAAAAATGTGATGAATGAGATACATAATAAATTAGAGGCCACCAATGCACGGATTGAAGAGGGAGAAAGGAGAATAAGTGATTTAGAAGACACCATTATAGAAAACCAAGGAGCTGACAAAAACAAGAGACAAACGGATCCAGGAACATCAAAGACGAGTTCGAGGGCTCAGCGGCACGGCCAAACCCAACAATATCCGTATCACAGGAATCCCAGAAGAGGAAGAGAGGGGGGAAAGGTTGTGAAGGAGTCCTGGAACAAATTATCGCAGAGAACTTCCCCGACCTGGGAAAAGAAGTAAACGTTGAAAGACAAGAGGCTCAGAGGACCCCCCTCAGACGTTAACTGAATTGACCTTCTGCAAGGCATATCATAGTAAAAATGGCAAAATAGAAGGACAAAGAGAAACTTTTGAAAGCAGCTAGGGAGAAAAGGGCCCTCACATAGAAAGGAAAACCTATCAGAGTGGTGACAGACCCATCTACTGAAACGTGGCAGGCCAGTAAAGAATGGCAGGAGATCTTCAATGTGATGAACAGAAAAAAATATGCAGGCAAGAATCCTCTACTCAGCAAGCCTGTCATTCAAAATAGAAGGAGAGATAAAAACCTTTCCAAATAAACAGAAATTGAAAGAATTTGTCACCACTAAGCAAGCCCTACAAGAAATCCTGAGGGGGACGCTCTGAAGGAAAGGTTGCAAGGAACCAAGATACCAGAGACACCACCACAAGCATGAACTCCACAAAGGACACAAAGACTCTAAACCCACATATCTCAATAATAACACTGAATGTAAATGGGCTGAATGCTCCAATCAAAAGACATAGGGTAGTAGAAGGGATTTAAAAAAAAAATCTCCATCTATATGCCGTCTACAAGAAACTCATTTTAGACGGAAGATACCTTCAGATTAAAAGTAAGGGGATGGAGAAATATATATCATGCTACTGGAAATCAATAGAAGGCCGAAGTAGCTATACTTTTATCAGACAAACTGGACTTTAAGTTAAAGACAATAACAAGAGATGAAGAAGGGCATTACATAATAGTTACAGGGTCTATCCATCAGGAAGAACTAACAATCATAAATGTCTATGCACCGAATATGGGAGCTCCTAAGTATATAAAACAATTAATCACAAAGAGAAACAAGCTCATAGATAAGAATGTGCTAATAGCACGGGACTTCAATACTCCACTTACAGCAATGGATAGGTCAACCAGTCAGATATTCAATAAAGAAATAATGGACTTGAAAGACACTTTCGACCAGATGCATCTGACAGATATATTTAGAACTCTACATCTTGAGGCCAAGGAATTGACTTTCTTCTCAAGGGCGCATGGCACATTCTCCAAGATAGGTCACATACTGGGACATAAAGCAGCCCTTAAGAAATATAAAAGAATCGAGATCATACCATGCACACTGTCAGATCACAATGCTTTGAAACTTGAAATCAATCACAGAAAGAAGCCTGGAAAACCCCTCAAAAACATGGAGGTTAAAGACGGCCCTACCAAAGAATGAATGGGCCAATCAGACAATTAGGGATGAAATTAAAAAATATATGGAAACAAACGAAAATGAAAACACAACAATCCAAAATCTATGGGATACGGCAAAGCCAGTCTTAAGAGGAAAGTACATTGCACTCCAGGCCTATTTCAAGAAACTAGAAAAAGCGCAAGTCCAAAATCTAACAGCTCGCGTAAAGGAACAAGAGGCGCAGCAACAAGAATGCCCTAAACCCAGTAGAAGAAGAGAAATTGTAAACATCAGGGCAGAAATAAACAACAGAGAGACCAAAGTAATAATTGAGCAGATCAATGAAACCAAGAGTGGGTTTTTAGAAAAAATAAACAAAATCGACAAACCTCTAGCTAGGCTACTCAATAAGAAAAGAGAGAGCACCCAGATAGACAAAATCATGGATGAAAATGGAATTATTACAACCAACCCCTCAGAAATACAGGCAATTATCAGGGAATACTATGAAAAAGTATATGCCAACAAATTGGACAACTCTCAAGAAACGGACAAATTCCTAAACACACACCCCCTATCAAAATTCACAGAGGAAGATGTAGGAAATCTGAACCGACCCATAACTAGTGAGGACATCGAATCAGTGATCAAAAATCTCCCAACAAATAAGAGTCCAGGACCAGATGGCTTCCCCGGGGAATTCTACCAGACGTTTAAAACAGAATTAATACCCATTCATCTCAAGCTTTTCCAAAAAATAGTAAGTGAAGGATATCTCCCGGATTCATTTTATGAAGCCAGCCTCACTCTGATTCCCAAGCCAAACAGAGACCCAGCAAAAAAGACAGAACTACAGGCCAATATCCTTGATGAATACGGATGCAAAAATTCTCAACAAGATCCTTGCAACTCGAATTCAACAGCACGTAAAAAGAATTATTCATGAAGACCAAGTGGGATTCATCCCTGGGTTACAGGGCTGGTTCAGCATTCGCAAATTAATCAGTGTGATACATCACATCAACAAAAGATAGACAAAAACCATATGATCCTGTCGATAGATGCAGAAAAAGCATTTGACAAAATACAGCATCGCTTCTTAATAAAGACTGTAGAGAAAGTTGGGATACAAGGAACTTTCTAAAACATCATAAAAGTCATCTATGAGAAGCCTACAGCTAACATCATCCTCAACGGGGAAAAACTAAGAGCTTTCCCCCTGAAGTTCAGGAACACGACAGGGATGTCCACTCTCACCACTGCTGCTTAACATAGTGCTAGAAGTCCTAGCATCAGACATGTCAGCTATCAGACAACAAAAGGAAATAAAGGTCATCAGACTTGGCAAAGAGGAAGTCAAGCTATCACTTTTTGCAGACGACATGATACTCTCCATAGAACACCCAACAGACTTCACCAGAAGCCTACTGGAACTGATCCAAGAATTTAGCCAAGATGCAGGGTACAAAATCAACGTACAGAAATCGGTTGCATTTTTATACACCAACAATGAAGCAACAGAAAGAGAAATCAAGAAGCTGATCCTATTCACAGAGCACAAAAAACCATAGAATACCTAGGAGTAAACCTAACCAAGGGTACAAAAGATCTGGATGATGAAAACTAGAGAAAACTTATGAAGGAAATTGAAGAAGACACAAGGAAATGGAAAAACATTCCATGCTCATGGATAGGAAGAAAAAATATAGTTAAGATGTCATTACTATCCAAAGCTATCTACACATTCAACGCAATTCCAATCCAAATTGCACCAGCATATTTCTCAAAGTTAGAGCAAACTATCCTAAAATTTGTATGGAACCACAATAGATCCCAAGTAGCCAAAGTAATACTCAAAAATAAAACCAAAACGGGTGGTATCACCATCCCAGAATTTAACCTCTACTACAAAGCTGTCATCATCAAGACAGTATGGAATTGGCACAAAAACAGACACATAGACCAATGGAAAAGAATTGAGAACTCAGAAGTGGACCCGAAAGTATACAGCCAACTGACATTTGACAAAGCAGGAAAGAATATCCAATGGAAAAAAGACAACCTCTTTAACAGATGGTGTTGGGAGAACTGGACAGCAACATGCAGAAGAATGCAACTAGATCAATTTCTCACACCATACACAAAAATAAACTCAAAATGGGGCGCCTGGTTGGCTTAGTCGGTTAAGCGTCCGACTTTCGATTGGGTCATGATCTCGCGGTTCGTGGGTTCCAACGCATCGTCGGGCTCTGTGCTGACTGCCAGCTCAGAGCCTGGAGCCTGCCTCTAATTCTCTGTCTCCCTCTCTCTCTGACCCTCCCCTGCTCACACTGTCTCTCTCTCTCTCTCCTAGAAATAAATGAAAAAAATATTTTAAAAAATTAAAGAAAAATAAACTCAGAATGGATAAAGGACCTCAATGTGAGACAGGAAACCATCAAAACCCTAGAGGAGAAAACAGGAAACAACCTTCTTGACTTCCACCGCAGCAACTTCTTACTTGACACATGCCCAAAAGCAAGGGAATCAAGAGCAAAATACACTTCTTGGGACCTCATCAAGATTAAAAGCTTCTGCACAGCAATTGAAACCACCCACAAAACTAATAGCCAGCCAACGGAATGGGAAAAGACAGACGCAAATGACATATCAGATAAAGGCCTAAAATATCCTAAATCTATCAGGAACGAACCAAACTCCAAACCCGAAAAACAAACAACCCAGGAAAGAAATGGGCGGAAGATAAAAACAGACACTTCTCCAAAGAAGACATCCAGTTGGCCAACAGACACATGTAACGATCCTCAGCATCCCTCCACGTCAGGGAAATACAAGTCAAAATCACATTGAGATACCACCTCATGCCGGTCAGAGTAGCTAAAAGGAGCAAATCAGAGGACTCTAGATGCTGGTGAGGATGTGGAGAAACGGGCACCGTCCTACACTGTTGGAGGGAATGTAAACTGGTGCAGCCCCTGTGGAAAACAGTGTGGAGGTTCCTCAAAAAATAAACAATAGAACTCCCCTATAACCCAGCAATAGCACTGCTAGGAATTTACCCAAGTGATATCGAAATGCTGATGCATAGGCGCACATGAACCCCAATATTCATAGCAGCACTCCCAACAATAACCAAAACATGGAAAGAGCCTAAATGCCCATCAATGGACCAATTGATCAAGAAGATGTGGTTTATCTATATGACGGGATACTCCATGGCACTGAGAAAGAATGAAATCTGGCCATGTGTAGCAACATGGATGGACGTTGAGGCTGTTATGCTGAGTGAAATAAGTCAGGCAGAGAAGGACAAATATCATATGTTTCCACATACAGCAGGATTAGAAGGAACTCAACAGAGGACCATGGGGGAGAAGAAGGGAAGAAATTGTGGGGGAAGGGAGGGGGCAAACCATGAGAGACTCTTGAATGGTGAAAAAAACTGAGGACTGATGGATGTGTGGGGGAAAGGGAGGTGGGCACGGAGTGGGGCACTTGTGGGGATGAGCACAGAGTGTTCCATGGAAACCAACTTCAAAATATACTATTTGTAAAAAAAAGAAAAAAGATACATGGCTTATTTATCATTTATGTCAAGGACTGTAATGGAAAAACTAGAAAATATCCAAGAAGAGATAAGTAAGTAAACAGAGAAATGAAAATCGAAAGAAAGAAAAAAACATACCTTCAGCATAAAGAAAAAATACTAAGAACTATATAGGATATCTCTTCAGAATCTATGCAAGCAAGGAGACAGTGCTGTGAAATACTTAATGCTTATTTTTGCGAGCGAGTCAGAGAGAGAGAGGAGAGAGAGAGAGCGGGGGAGGGGCAGAGAGAGAGAGAGAGGAAGACGCAACATCCAAAGGAGGCTCATATTTCGAGATGTCAGTATAGAGCCTGACATGCGGCTTGAAATCAGAAACCACAAGATCATGACCCGACTTGACGTCAGACAGTCAACCAACTCAGCCACACAGAATCGTATTTCATAATGAAATAGTTTAAATGTTGAAAGAACAAGAAGCACCAGCTGAGAATTCTATATGCAGCAAAATGATCTTTCAAGCTGAAGAAGAAATAGTCTTTCTGGGGTGACTCTGTGGCACAGTCACATGAGCATCTGACTCTTGGTTTCTGCTCGCTGTCCTCATGGTTCATGAGACTGAGTCCCACATTGGGCTCTACTCTTACAGCATGGAGTGTGCCTGGGATTCTCTTTTCTCTCTGTGTCCGTCACCCCAAAAATAAATATATAAAAATTTTAAAAAGTGATGATAGGCATGTACTTTGTTTCTCTTCCCAAAGACATATGAATTCCACAACATCTCACCTTTATTAGAAAAGAAGAAAAAAAACAACCACCAACCTCCTTTGGCAAACAAAAATGGAGGGGCTTTATCACTAGTAGACCTTCATTGCAAGAAAATGTAAAAGAAGTTGTTTCAAGGGCACCTGGGTGTCTCAGGGCTCAGTGTTTAAATACCTGACTTCAGCTCAGGTCATGATCTCGCCATTCATGAGTTCAAGTCCCACGGCTCATAAAATTAAGACCCATAGTGGGTAAGCTCGTGATCCACTATGGGTGAGCACAAGCCATGATTCTGGTGAGACCCCCCCTTCTCTTTCTCTCTCTCACCCATTTACTCCCTTCTTCTCTGAAGAAAAAAATGTGTTTAGGGAAAAGGAGTATGATATAGATTATAGATCAGAAATTTAAACCTATGTCAAAAAGAAGTGTATTATATTAGGAACAAAGAGGCAAAATAAAGTCTTTTCTTTTTCTCATTCGCAGTCGCTTTAGTAGATAGCTATCTGTTTAAAGCAATAAAAGCAGCAATATAGGGGGTGATCAGAGCAGGAGGATGAGTGTGGTAGTTGACATCAATATTAGAAGGGATGGGAGGGGGGGATTGGGAATGCTATTATACAGCATTATAAATAAAGTTATTATAAAAAAATGTACTACCTGAGAAGCAGTAGTGTGTTACTAAAAACGGAGTTTGATTCATTATAAATGGGTATGGCTAACAAAGCAGAAACCACCACAACTTTTGCAAATAGAAAAGGATAATTAATATGCTAAGAGAAAGAAGAAAATGGAATATACCAACTGCTGAATTGGTGGCTTAGTTGGTTAAGCGTCCGACTTTCGCTTAGGTCATGATCTCGTGGTTCGTGGGTTCGAGCCCCGCGTCGGGCTCTGTGCTGACTGCCATCTCGGAGCCTGGAGCCTGTTTTAGACTGTGACTCCCTCTCTCTCTGACACTCCCCTGCTCACGCTTTCTCTCTCTCTCTCTCCTAGAAATAAATTTAAAAAAATATTAAATAAAATAGCAGAAGACAGAAAAGGAGTGTAGATAAAGGGGTCAGTTCTGTAAGAAGACATAATAATCCATACCTTCTCCCTATCTAACAACAGAGTATGAAAATACTTGATGGAAACTTTTCTGGAACTTCAAGGAGAAAGAGAAAATTGCGTATTACAGTGAAGACCTCAACAGCTTTCTGTCTTTGATTGACTCCAACAGAAAGACATAATTAGGGGTACAACTGAACTAAACAGTAGCATCAATCAACTAGATCCAACTGATATATATGGAACATTTCATCTAAAATTGTTGAATACACATGTTTCTAAAGCACACGCAGAACATTTATAAACATAGACACATCATGGGCCATAAAACATGGTAACGAAGGTTGAAGTATAGAAAGCATACAAAGAATGCTGTCAGGCCACACTGGGATTGAACTGGAAATTAATAATCCAACAGATAGCTGGGAAAGTCCTCGTATTTTAGAGATTAAAAATCATACTTATAAAAAACTCATCAAAGAAGGAATCTTGAGAGAAATTTAAAGGAAGTTTGGAATAATTGAAAATGAAACACAACCTATCAAAATGGGGGGGGCAGTGAAAGCATTTCTTAGAGTAAAATATACAGCGCTGAATGCATTTATTAGAAAAGGAGAAAGATCTTGGGATATCTGTGTGCTCAGTCATTTGAGTATCCAAATCATAGTTTCCACTAACTATGATCCTGAGATCAAGCCCCTGCATTGCGCTCTGTGCTGAGTTTGAGGCCTGCCTGGGAATGGAGTTTCTCTCCCTCTCTCTGCCCCTCCCCATCTCACAGACATGATCTCTCTCTCAAAATAATAAATCTCAAAATAAATAAACTTACAAAAACAGAAAAGGAGAAAAATCTTAAATTTGTACCTTAACTTCCACCTTGGGAAATTAGAGAAGGAGTTGTAACTGAAGGCTTAAGCAAGTAGAAGAAAAGAAATAATAAATACTAGAGCTGATATCAATAAAAGAGAGAAAATTATTGGAGAAAATCAGTAGAGGATTCAAAAGATGGTTCTTTGGAAAGACCCATAAAGGTAATAAACCCATAGCTGGGCTATCCAAGAAAAGGGAATGAATCAAAACGTAAGGACACAAAGCTGTTATCAGAAATGAAAGTAACGTAACCATTACAGATTCCATGAACATCAAATGGAAAATGATGAAGTATATGAAATATGAAAATTTTGAAATATCCATATATTTCATAAATTAGATGAAATAGATCAATTCTTTAAAAGACACACACGATGGGGAACCTGGGTGGCTGAATCAGTAAGCATTAAACTTTAGCTCAGGTCATGATCTCCCAGTCCATGAATTCCAACCCCGTGTTGAGCTCTGTGCGCGGAGCCTGCTTCAGATTCTGTGTCTCCCTCTCTCTCTGCCCCTACCCTGATAGCACTCTGCCTCTCTGTTACTTTCTCTCTCTGCCTTTCTCTCTTTCTCATAAGGAAGGAAACATTAAAAATAACTTAAAAAACAGAAGACAAACACTGCTAAATGCACACAGGGCAAAATAGCTTATCTGATTAGGCCTATATTTATTACATAAATATAATCAATAATTACTAACCTTCAAGAAATAAAGCATCAGACCCAGACAGTTCCACTGATGAATTCTACCAAATATATCAAGGGAAAAAATGACTCGAATCTCCTCTAATCTCTTCCTGAAAATAAAAACAGAGAGAAAACTCTCATTCTAGGAGACCAGGATTGACAAAACAAGGTAAAGACAGTATAAGAAAGGAAAACTAGAGACCAATATCTTCCGTTTACATAGACACAAAATCCCAATAAAATGTTAGCCAATCAAATCCAACAACGTGTCATAATAGTTGTATACCCACAACCAAGGGGATTTAGTGCAAATACCCAAGATGGTTTCTATATTCAAAAATCAGTTAGCGTCATCCATCACAACAAAAGGTTAACGAAGAAGAACAGTATAAAGATCGTATGATCCGGACCACAGATGCAAAGGAAGTGTTTGCTACACGCATTCCGAAGATATCAAAGCATCTCTGCAGAAACTAAGAATCCAGGGAGACTTCATCAACTTGATGAAGGAATTCTATAAAACCGAAAACACAAAAATCCTACACCTAGCCTCATCATATGTTCACAATTTTTAGTTGAGAAAAACAAGATGCTTTCTGAAATCCTCCTGTACCTTACTAGAAGGGACCAGGTAGGTGAACACAAGGGACGCTAGCCTTCCCTGTGAGACTTTCCTCAGTTTACTTTCAAAATAAAAACCACCTCTTGGTTCTACGTTGTTATACACTGGCATTTCCTAGACTGGTAGCAATAGCCCCTCAGCGAGGGAGTGCCTACTCTCATCTCTAAAGTCCCTTCTTCCGACCCTGGAAGCAGCGAATCCTTCTTAAATAATCTTTTTACCTACTTGTGATGCGACGCGCCCACTCCTCCTAAACCTTCAGTCTTCAATGTCCACGCTTCCCAAGATGCCCTCTTGACCAGTGTCTCCATTTCACTTACACTCACTCCCCACATACAATCTGGTTAGGTGTCTTCTCTAACATAAAAGCATAATCTCCCTGATTTTGAATAAAAACAACTGGAAAGCAGGATATTGCTCATCCTCCCGTATCCTTGCCACTACACTGCAGCATTTTACAGCCCGGAGTAATTATGAAGATAATACTATAGGAGCACACTCAGGGCAGGTGTGTTCTCTTGAACTTTTCCTGGTTCTGCTATAAAACTGACTCTTGATCAGTTAACAGTTTGTGATTCCATCTTTACTGCGGCCAAGTATTTAGAATATAAACATCCTGAAACACTGAAGGGTACATTCTTGTTCTCAGGGGGAAGTCATGCATCAACTCCGAGCTACTCACAGTGAATAATGAACTCTTAGGAGTCAAAATATTCCCAGGAAACGGCATTTCTGTTTTTATAGTCTGTTGGGTTTGTTCCCTATTTTTATATTGTTACTTTTTTCTTTCTTTTTCAAATTGTATTTTTTTTTTTTTGCAGGTCCGCATGATGCTAGAAATCTTGAATTTTAAGTCATTTGTTTACTTGCGAATTTCAAAACCATGGCTGCCTTGTTAAATCTGGCTAGCTGCAGGGAGTTTCCGACATCCACAGGTGCAAATTTATAGAGTCAGCTGAGGAAACAAGCTTGAAACCTGATGTTGCTGGAACCACAGGGATAGGCCATCGGCTAGTTGAGAAACTGGAGAACAAATTAGCTTTAGATGCTCCTCAACAGAAGCTTCTTAAATTTAGCCTCAGTACAAAATGTGGCCTCAATACACACTCCAAATAACAAATAAGTGGCAAGAAAAGTAAAACCGAACCACAGAAAAGATATCAATCTGGGCAGTAGACAAGACACTCAAAGAGACAAAACATGTTTGTACACGTTGTGCACTTACAGCTTTGAGGGTCACCTTTCCCAGTATAGTCCTTGTCAATCACGCCTCCTAGAATTGTGCAGGGTACAACTTGTGCAACCATAAGCAGCAACCTAAAAGCATTTTGATGCTGGCACAGAATAGCCAATGAGAGAATAAAGAGTAGAAATGTATGCCTGAAGTTATAAAGTTAATAATTGGATTCATTTAATAGGAAAAAAAAGCAGTAAGTTGGGCTTCATTAATATTAAAACACTTGCTGTGTAAAAGACACAGTTGAAGAACAAAAAGTCAAGCGATGGCCTGGGAGAAAATATTCCCAAGTCATACACCTATCAAAGGTTTTGTATACAGAATAAAGTACATGAGAAGATTCTCAACAACAACACCACTAGCCATTAGGGAAATGCATATTGAAACCTCAATAAGATACTACTACACACCTATTGGAATATTTCTTTAATGCTTACATCTTTCTGAGGACAAGCGACAGCGTGTGGGAGTCAGAGGACACGAGAGAGGGAGATCCTGAATCCAAGGCAAGCTCCAGACTCTGAGCTGTCAGCACAGAGCCCACAGGAGGTGCCAACTCGCGGACCATGAGACCATGACTTGAGTCTACGTTGACATACAACCTACTGAGCCACCCAGGGGCCCCTGAAATATACCTTCTTAAACACAATACCTGATACTTGCAAGCATGCAGAGCAAGTGCAATGCACATGCTTGGCTGGGCGAATGCAAAATGCTACATCCACCTTGGAAAATAGTTTCCCAGTTTCCTATAAAGTTTAAAATACACTTACCATGTGACCCATTAATTCCACTCCTAGGAATTTACACAAGGAAGGTGAAAACTTATGTTTATAGAAACACACGTACACAAATGTTGATCACAGCCCTAGTTAACTGATGAAAATGGAACAATACCAATGTCCTTCAGGAAATGAGTGGTTAAACAAACCCTCACCCATCCATATAGCGAAGCACTAAGAAACTGATGTATTAGAAAGGAATTGGGTCGAACGAAAGAAACCAGTCTCAGAAAGCTAACTACAAGAGGGGTTCATTTAAATGACATCAAAGTTGGAGGTAAGCTGTTGGCAGGCCTCAGGGATGGGCGGTGGGAACCAAGGTGAGGGAATCCTGGGAGGTGGTGGAACTCTTCCCTCTTTTCTAAAGCTTGTTTTGGGAGAGACAGGGATGTGAGCAGGGGAGGGGCAGACAGGGAGGGAGACAGGGAGAATCCTAGTCAGGCTCCGGGAAGGTAGTGAGTGGAGCCCCACGTGGGGCTCAAACTAAGGAACTGTGAGATCATGACCTGAGCGAAAATCACAAGAGGGGTGCTTGACTGACTAAGGCACCCAGGTGCCCGGTGACCGAACTGTTCTATCCTATGATTGGGGTGGCATTTACATGAATTTGTACATTCGTTAAAACTCACCGCACTGGGCACCAAAAAAAGTTATTTGTATGAATGTTAATTAAGTACCAAAAAGCCTTTTCAAAAACCACCTACGATCTGTCCTCATGTCTCCACTGCCCTCGTCCACACAAATTCCTTTCAGTTCACCACCCTGGCCAAATGCAGTGACTCCTTTGAGACTTCCTCGCAATTGCAATCTTCAGATCTGTCTTTCTAATTCACTGGTTGTAAATATTACTGTTGTACAAAATGGTATAAAACATCAGCCAGATTTAAACAGCTGTGCCCTCCTTACTTTATGCATGTGCACCACTCCTTATGGTATCGCTGATACTGAGGCACAATGTGAAATTTAAAGAAGCAGCCAAGGGCAGCCTGAGTGGCTCAGTTAGGTGAATGACCCTCTCTTAGTTTCAGCTCTGGCCGTAGTTTTGCCATTTGTGGTTTCTAACCCCAGGTCCGGCTCTGTGCCTGCTTGGCATTCTCTCTTCTCCCTTCTCTCTGCCACTCCTCCCATACACACACTGGCTACACATACATACTACCTGAGTCCTAGAGGTTCTGCACACATTACCTGACTTATAGTGATTCTGAGCATACTCTCTGAGGTCGAGAGGTGCTTAGCATACTACCTGAGTCCTAGTGAGTCTGCATATTACCTGAGTTATAGTGGTTGTGAGCATACTACCTGAAGTCGAGAGGTGCTTAGCATCCTACTTGGGTCCTAGTGCGTCTATGCATATTACCTGAGTTATTGTGGTTCTGAGCATACTAGCTGAGGTCGAGAGGTCCTTAGCATACTACCTGACTCCTAGTGAGTCTGCATGTTACCTGAGTCGTAGTCTTTCTGAGCATACCTGACCTGAGTCCTGAGTGAGTCTATGCATATTACCTGAGTCGTAGTGAGTTCTGAGCAGTACTACATAAGGTCTAGAGGTGCTAAGCATACTACCTGAGTCCTAGTGAGTCTATGCATGTTACCTGAGTCATAGTGGTTCTTAGCATCCTACCTGAGAGCTAGTGAGTCTGCATATTACCTAAGTCATAGTGGTTCTGAGCATCCTACCGGAGTCCTAGTGAGTCTATGCATCCTACCTGAGTCATAGTGATTCTGAGCATCCTACCTGAGTCCTAGTGAGTCTGTATATTACCTGAGTTGTAGTGGTTCTGAGCATCCTACGTGAGTCGTAGTGAGTCTGCATATTACCTGAGTCGTAATAGTTCTGAGCATCCTACCTGAGTCCTAGTGAATCTATGCATATTACCTGAGTCGTAATGGTTCTGAGCATCCTACGTGAGTCCTAGTGAGTCTGTATATTACCTGAGTCGTAGTGGTTCTGAGCATCCTATGTGAGTCCTAGTGAGTCTATGCATATTACCTGAGTTGTGGTGGTTCTGAGCATCCTACCTGAGTCCTAGTGAGTCTGCATATTACCTGAGTCATAGTGGTTCTGAGCATCCTACCAGAGTCCTCGTGGTTGTGAGGATACTACCCGAGGTTTAAAGGTGATGACCATATTGCCTGAGTCCCTGTGGCTTTGCCAACACCACATGAGGCCTAGAGGAGCTGAGCGTGCTACCTGAGAAGTATAAGTGCTGAGCATCTACCAGACACCTAGCTCTTCTGAGAATACTACCTGAGGTCTAGAGGTGCTGAGCACACTACTTGAGTCCTAGTGCTTCTGCGCATTTCATAGCGTTCGTTACCCTGTGTTCTGCACACGACTAGGAACACAGAGGCCCCTGTAAAGGAGAAAATAAGATTCAGGAAAAGCGATGTTGAGGCAGTATATCCAGGTGAATGAAGGGAGAGCAGGAGTGGAAAGAGAGGAGGAATGTGTGGGTACAACAGATGATGACCCGCTTCAGGCAGAGTGGAAAGTGCATTGAGTACAAACTGCTGTGGACACAGTCCACTATCCACACACGCATAGCCACGCACACCCACGGCTACTATTTCCTGTTTCCTCAAATGGTTCCCTTGGCTCCTCATCACACACACACACACACACACACACACACACACACACTCCAGCAGAAGTCATAGGACTGATGCTCCTTTGGGATCTCTGTGTTTCTGTAATGTCCCCAGAGTAGGTAGAAATGGGTCCCCAACAGTGCAAACAGGCAGAGGAGAGGGAGGGCATGGCGGCGAGGAGGAGGACTGTCTGGACCGGGAATACCCACCCACTTCCTTCTGCTCCCTGCCCTCTCATGGCCTGGCATGATGTGGCAGGGGCTGCTATTCCTCAGTGGACACAGTCATAAGCCCTGTACTCGAGACACTGTATCAGCAAAGACCCCGGAGGCAAACACCACCAAGAGGCACTCCTCGTGCTCAACATCACCCGAGGCAGCCTGTGTCCCCTTGTCTGAGGGGCTTGTCACAGTCAGACTCAGCCACAACAGCCCCACCATCGCCTATGACCCTAGCATCTGTATGGAGCCCTTCGCCTATGACCCTAGCATCTGTATGGACGCCTTCCTGGGAAACGGAGGACCTGTGACAAGCCTACATGGGAAGAGTTGGACACTAGGAGGTGCTCGTCCTTGAGCCCTATCTGCTGAGGAGAGGGGCCTCTGCCTTGGGACGGGACTGAGCAGGTGGTGCAGTACAAACAGTTCAGAGGAGAGAGGAGACTCTCCTCTAACCCCACTAAAGGGCTCTCAGGGCAGCAATTCTGAGATTGACATCACAATACTATAGCCTGCCCCTCACACCATGGCAGCACACGGCCCCCCACCCCAACTCTCGCCAGAGGAAGAGCCTTCCCTAGAGCGGCTCTTTCCCACAGGAGGTTTGGGCCGTCGAAATACGTGCAGGGTTTGTCCCCTACACTTTGCTGTGAGCACGGTCTGCAGGGTGTCAGGGTGCAGAGGTGAGGATCTGTGTGATCTGACTGGGACCTTCCATGGCAGACTCTCCTCTCTCTCACGGCCTTCTCCACACCAGCTGGGGAGCTCCTCTTCTCTGCCTCTGGAGCAGGACACCCCCGGGTCCCCTGGAGAGGGGCTCCCATGGGCCGGCAGCTGTCTTTGGTTTGCTGGTCAAGAAAGTAAAGCCTCAGACTCTGGCAGTGGGAGCATTGTCTCAGGGGCCCTCAGCAGGGGCCATTTCAGGGAACTGCAGGTGTTCTTCTGCACAGCCCACGATTAGGGAGGTCTGTCCGAAGGCGTAGTGATTACAGCACAGGTGAGCGCAGGGCGCCTCACCTGTCATTGTCTTTTTTTTTTTAAATGTTTTACTTATTTATTTCTAAGAGAGAGAGACAGCGTGAGCAGGGGACGGTCAGAGAGAGAGGGAGTCACAGACTGAATCAGGCTCCAGGCTCCGAGCTGGGAGTCAGCACAGAGCCCGACGCGGGTCTCGAACCCACCCTCCGCGAGATCATTACCCAAGCGAAAGTCGGACGCTCAACCGACTAAGCCACCCAGGCGCCCTTCACCTGTCATTGTCTTATGACACCACCTGCTGAGGTACCAAGTCCAGATTCTGTCCCTGCCCGGCACAAACACAAGGCAGGGGAGGGTTGTGAGTGTGGACGGCTCTCGAGGCTCAAGGAGCAAAACCCTGATGTGCGGGCCCTTTGGGTCAAGTGACCTTGGGCAGAGGCCTGGCATGCTACCTGTGATTCATGAATCACAACCCCTGAGCTTTCTTCCTGTAGCACAGCTCGGGGTCCCAGGTGTCCTGCTCTGTCTGGAGGGCTTTTCACTGAGATCTACAGGAACTTCCAATCCGCCTGCGGAGCTGTATGTGCTGCCTACAGGCATCTTCCTGCACATCGCTGGGGGTGTGGGCTCCAGAGTCCTGTCCCGTCAGAGAAGACTCCCTTGGCAACTCAAGAGCATTCTGGACTGTATGGCTCGGAACCCATGTGTCTGTCCCTGGCCTCTCGCCATCAAATTCTTGTGCGCTGTGGACAGGAAGATGCCTCTGCCTGTGTGCCCCTCTCTCTCCCTGAGCGTCCTCAGACCTGTCCTGTATTTCACGGACCTGCCGACGCAGGGAGCTGTGTGATGTGGCGTTCCAGAAGGCCTTCCCCGGGCACAGCTGTTCCTGTGTCTCTTCCTGGTGACCCGGTCTCTGCACAGCGGTGCCTGTGTCAGCCCCGGCTCTGTTGGCCTGTCTTGTCTTTGGTGGAAAGGTGCGAGTCTCAGTCTGCCTGTGTCGGATTTGCACCCTTTCTCCCGTTTCTCGATCCAGTTCCTGTCGTCCTGTTGTAGGAAGGGATTTTCTGATTTCCCTGTGTTTCCTGTGAGCCTCAAGTACTTTACCGCCTGAATCGTCGGAGGGGTACGACGCTGCGTAAACAGTGAGCCACTGGGGACTGGGACCTCAGCGGGCTTACAGGTGCCATTAAATCATGCACCTTTCTTCAGTCCTTCTGCATCCTATCTGTTTGAGCACGTGGGGCCCAAACCTCACACTCTTGCACTCACAATACGCTTTCATAAATTTTGAAAAGCAGTGTGCTAATGCTTTTCCGGTGACGCTTTTGCCAGTTGGTGCATTACTGGCGAGAACAGAATTACCTCTGTCATTGTCTTCCTTTACTTCCCTGTGCTTGGTGGGTGTCTTGAACCATCATTCCTCATGACACCCTCCCTTGCTTTCTGATTTGTGTCGCATCGAATTATTCTGACACACTACTGACCCCTTTGTAATGAGCTCTTTCTGGCTTACAAGGAATCAAGTGTAAACGAGGTCGCGAGATAGCCACGGATGTGCTGCTCTTTCTCTCGGCCAAAGGACCTTCCCTCCCCTCCCCCTTAACAGCTCACGGCCAATTTTTTATGTGCAGTCACAGCACCTGCCTTCTCGGAAACCTATGGAGATGGCAAAGCATTGCCTATGCAACGCCGTGCGCATTAGATCTCCAGAAGAACTCATGGCCCTGCTATGACTACAGCTTCCCAAGCATGGCTCCACACCTCCCCATTGCACAACCCTGGTCCACCATGCGAGCCTCTGTTTGGCTGCATTGCTCTAACTCCTTTGCCCTCCTCAGGAATCCAGGAAGGAGGGGCATCAAGGTGGTGGTCTTCAGGGAAGAGAGCTGGAGAATGGTCCCTGGGTCCTGTCATAGCAGCTCTGGGCACAAAAGGCCAGTACAGGCAGAGTTAGGGCTTGGGGTAGGGACATGGCAGCACCCACAGTTTCTTCCCTCCTGTCTGACCCTTGGTCTTGACCCGGCCTGGGGTTCCTGCATGGTTTGGGGCGTTGCTGCCCTACACCTAGGATCTGCTTCGCCCACACTCTCTTGAGAACCCTGAACCCCTGAACCCTTTGGGGCAAAGCAGGATTCCCATACCTCTTCATGGGCCCAGAAGGAGTACAGGCAGGAGAGGGTCTCAGGGATCTCCTGAAATCAGACACCAGGCCTTTGGCTATGGGGTCATGTTCCTGTAATGGAAGAGTTTCCTTTAGATGCCAGGGGCCATATGAGGGTCAGAGTTCAGAAACGCTCCTGGCTGGAGCTGATACAGTCAGTCTATCACAGCTTCAGGTCGCAGAAGTACCTTAAACGAAGGCAGCATGGGACAGGCGAGGAGGGCAATACGGCTCAGAGAAGGGTGCTCAGCGTCCCAGAGAGACATACAAACATGCTCAGCGGAACTCCACCTGCCACGCTCTTCTCTGAAATGGAGCGGAACAGCCTGTCACGTGTCCCAGGGAGGCCCCGCGGTGGGGAAAGGGTACCAACGTAATTACAGGTGCAGGGACACCCACGGTACGATCTAGCATGTGCACTTTGTGATGAGCATCACTTACAACAACTTCACACTTGGGGCAGTGCCCCAGCGGGGTTGACCTGGGCATCCAGCCCTGCCAGCCCTGTCTCTGCAGGGTACTCCAGGAGATGCTTGCTCACTACAGTTAATTCTGCCTAAGACCACAGGCGCTTTGATGAGCCCCCAGGGCAGTTAGTGGCAGGGTCAGCCTTCCTGGATGCTACCTGATGCCTCCTTACAATTCTCCTCTTGACCTTGCTGAGCAAGTCAGACCTCCTCCCCTGAGCCATCGGACCCCTGACACCGACCAGGCACCAGGCTCTTCCGACAATGAGTGGCAGTACCAGACAGGGACACTTTCCTCTCATCCTGAAAATGGGTGGGTCCTTCCTAAAAGCCCTGTGAATGGGCAATGGGTTATGGGCACGGCTGGTCGCTGGGGCCCATCACCATGTCAGGGCCCCTGCAGTGATCCCACCCCATCCCTGGCATTCACGTCCATCTTGGCCAAACACTCGTCCTGGGGAAAGCCCTGTGCGGGCAGTGATGATGGCCTGCAGTGTAAATGTCAAGGAGCTGGGCACACACGACTGTAGGGATGGCCCGTATTCCGTGATAAGGGGTCCTGCCTAGTCCCACTGGCCCTCTGCCAGCCATGAAGGCAGCGGGAGGGTTACAGGACTTGAGACTCCCGAAAAGCCACAAAGAGAGGGCCAGGTGCTCCCGTTGCCGATGGGGGCAGGGTGAAGGCAGCACAGCTAGGATTCGGCCTTCAGGGTCCAACGCCTCCTCGGTCTTCAGACAATGGCTCTGGCACCGAGCCAGGAACCCACACCCATGCTCCTTGAGGTCAGCAGTCCAGGTTCCCTGAGAGAGGCCAGAGTCCCTAGTACCAGGACTGAGAGGCTTGTGCTGGCACCAGTTACAGGCAAGGGGAACTGAGTCCTAGGGCACACCTTCCAACGTCCCCAGGCCAGCAGGAGCCGTGCTGAGCTTGTGTTCCAGTGAGAGGTGTTGCAGGCAAGGAACTGTCCCCTAAGGGAGCAGCCGGCAGAGTGCCCGTCTGTCCTTCCACACAGCTCTGCACACACTCCACCCTGGTGCCACGACCCTAAAGAGGCATGTCACCTGCGGCACGTAGGCCAAGCTGCTCCACTTTCCCTCGGCCTGGAGCGCAGGAAGCAAACATGAGAGCCCAGGAGGAGCCGAATGGTGGCCAAGGAGTGGCCCCTCTTTCAGGAGCAGAGCACCTCCTTGACTACTCCCTCTGGAGAAATACCTGGGCCACTACAGCAAAGGTCTGTTTTGCCCACGCTCCCTCTAGAGCCCTGAACTCCTATAGCACCCCGACTCTTGTCTGCCCTCTTCCAGAGGATGGAGGTCCAGCATTGCCAGGAATCTCAGCTTTTTCTGGACCACAAGTCACTTCACCTCGGGGCATGGCAGGTGCAGAGTAAGGATAAGAATACATCAGCATGGGGCTGCGGTATGATGGGGGTTCAGGGGTGAGGGCGGAAAGAGTGATGGGCCCTGAGGAGGGCACTTGTTAGCATGAGCACTTGGTGGTGTGTGTGAGCACTGAGTCACAGGAATTACAAACCAAGGGCAAACTGTATACACTGTATGTTAGCCATCTTGGTAGAAATTACATTAAATAAACGATCATGTAAAACAAAACACATTAATGTGTTTTGCAAGTAGTTAAAGGAACTTTCAATGGAAGGCTTTCTCATTGTGAGAACAGATAATGTGACTTGTATGGAGTCATTGCCCATATGCTTTTCCTTTGCTTTCCCAGACATTTCCTGGTGTCAGGCCTCTCTTCCTAGAGCGATGAGTCATTTGAATGTGTACCTCGGAAAACACATTTTCGCACATTGCCCCTTGGAAAACATGGCTGTTCCTGTGTTCTTCTTGGTTTTGTTATTTGTTTTTCATGGGGTTCCTTTATGGCTTCTCGATATACACAACCTAATTTCAGTGTGTTTTATGTTTCTTGGGTTCCAACTTAGATGGGTCTTTCATTCAATAATTTTGACATTGGTTTATAGTATGACATGTCTCTAAAAACATCTGATTTACGATCTGATTTTCAGATTTCATAAAGTGCATACTGAGCTGGCTACCACTTCATTGTGGAGTGGTTGTCGTCCTTTAATCAAAAATGTCAGGGGCGCCTGGCTGGCTTAGTTGGTTAAGCGTCCTACTTTCGCTTAGGTCATCATCTTGCGGTTCGTGGGTTTGAGCCCCGCATCGGGCTCTGTGCTGACTGCCAGCTCAGAGCCTGGAGCCTGTTTAAGTCTATGACTCCCTCTCTCTCTGACCCTCCCCTGCTCACGCTATCTCTCTCTCTCTCTCTCTCCTAGAAATTAATTAAAAGAAACATTTAAAAATAAAGGAAAAAAGGAAAGGAGTTGAGGGCACCTGGGTGGCTCAGCCCATGGGCGTTGGACTGTGGCTCACTCAGGTCATGATGTTGCAGTGTGTGTGTTCAGTCCCCACCTCAGGCTCTGGAGCCTCCTTGGATTCTATGTTTCCCCTCTTATTCTCCGCTGATCATGCTCTGTCTCTCTCTGTGTCTCAACAATAAAGAAAGTTTTTTAAAAGTTTTAATAATAAAAGAAAATGGGTTGAATGAAGACATAGCCCTCATAGCTGATCCTTTTCACTTTCCCAATTCTTTCCTCCTGATTATTAATGTGATTTATCAGCTATATAGATTCACATAGCTTGGGTCATCCTTTCATGCAGAAATGGATTTCAGTGGATCATGGTAGGTGATCCTTGTGATATTTGCTGAGTTTATGGTGTATGTTGTCATCATGGATGAAATATGCTGGTTGCAAAAGCGCTTACATTGAATGTGTAACCTTTCCTGTCATTGGCATTTTATATAGTGTTTCATTATTTTGTGTATGGGTAACCTGAAATACCATGAACTGGTAGTTAATGAATGGGGCCCTGAATTCCCTCCCTAGTGGCCACACAGAATGTGTCTCCCATTGCTCTTAAGCACACGGCGACATCGTTTCCTCATTGCTGCATGAAACTGAGAATGGAGAGTAACCATGCAGACTGCGTGCCGCTGCAACAGAGCAGCTTGCTGAAACATGAGCAACAACACACATGTCGAACACTAAGCAAGGCACAGTATATCAGCGTTCCATACAGGAACAGTGTAATTATTTCAATTTTGCTTTCAGTGCTTTGCATTACAAACCATTTATTTACATATAAGACTCTTACACTCATATATTATATCAAAGTGTGTAGACTTTCTACTCTTCAATATCCTTTTATGTTAAACGCAGTGAACAGAGGGTGAAACAGCAGTGCATCCATCTGCAGGGCAAGCCTCTTGAACTTTTGAAGACTCATGGGCTGTCTCATGGACAATTATAATCAGGTCTGACTATCAAGGGCCTAGATTTTTTCCCCTTCTTTTTTTTTTTTTCCCCATTTCGGCTTCGTGGTCCTTTATTTGTTTGCTTGTTTGTTTGTTTGCTTATGTATTTAATTTCACAAACTTTACTTTCTTTCACAATTATTGCCCGGCTGGATTCCATATAACACCCAATGCTCACTCCAGCCAGTGCCCTCCTGCATGCAAGTCATCCCCTCCTCCTTGCCCTCCCTCCGCCCCATCAGCCCAAAGTTTGTTCTCAGTATTCAAGAGACTCTCATGGTTAGCCTCCTCCCTCCCGAACTGTCTGTCCCCTTCTGCTCCCCCATGGTCCCCTAGGATAAACTCAAAGGCATAGTCTTAACACAGCCACAGCTGGGGCAGCTTGGAGCAGCCTGCAGCCTTAAGATATGCGGACTCAGTGACCTCACAAAGCACATGGTCTCCTAGCAACTAAAGAGTAACCTCAGAGCCTGACTGATTTTTTCACGGTAAAAAATCCATCCGGAGATGGCGGGCGGCAGCCGAATTCATTGAGGGCCTGCGGTGGCGGCCGTGAGACCCTGAGAGCATGGGCGACCCCGAGCGGCCTCCGATCCGGTGCAGCCTGAGGAGGCGCCACCCAGCCCCGGCGGCCAGGAGGCGGCGCCGCCGAGCCCCGGGCCCAGCCGTCCGCCAGAGGCAGCCCCCGCGGCCCCCGCCCGCGCCGGGCCCCGAGGATGGCGGCGTCCCCAAGCCCGCGGCCCCCGGGCCCTGCCGCGGCGGCCGCACGCGGGAGGAGGTCTGCAGGGCAGCCACCGCGCCGCCCACCACCTTCCCCAGCGTCCGCGTCGGCCGCCACGTGTGGGGCGAGCGCAGCCTGGCGGCGGCGCGACGCCGCGCGCGCCAAGTCCTGCGCGTGAACCTGGAACCAGTGGTGAGGCTCTGCCGCTTCCCGGTGACCCTGCGTGAGACGCCGTCTCCCGAAGCTCCGCCCCTCCGCCCCGGGACGGCTTCCGCCTGGACGGATGACCAAGTGACAGGCCAGCGTTTCCACATGCGGCCGGGTCCGCGTCCCCCAGTGCGCTCGACGGGGGAAGAAGCACCGCGTGGTCTTTTCCAGCACACGCCCCAGGGGTGCGGCGCCACCAACGGGGCCTCCGGGGCAGGGGTGCCCTCTGCCTGCTCCCAGCGCGGGGTCGGCCGAGGGAGGAGAAGACTGGCTCCACACGGAGGTCCCCTTTCTTCTTAAGCCCAGATTGAGACGCCTCTGGGGCTCTACGGGAGCATCCTTTCCCTCCCTTTTGGCCTCTGCCCCACTCGTCTAGAAGTCCTCCGGAGGTCAATCTCTCTCTCCCTCTCTTTTTCCTTCTCCTCCTCTTCTCTTCTTTTTCTTTCTCCCCACCCCAAGGAATTTGGTTTCCTGCTAATGCAATAAATCTAGAATTTACGTTCTCTTAGTCCACCTCCCCACTCCTCCAGATTCATTCTTTCATTCGTTCGTTTCTTCACCTCCACCCCTTGTTCTGGACGAAAGACCGCCTATGTGTTGAATGGCCTTGCGCTACCTAGTGCTCAGTGTATTCTGAATCCCACACGTTTCATACCTTTAACCTGAATCCAAAGCTTTGAACAAGGATATTTTCCCAGAATTTCAAGCGGGTGAGTGTTAATAATACACGCATTTGTATGGTCCGCTCCGTCCTCCCCGTGCCCCCCCTCCGTCCTCTCCGTCCCCTTCCTCCGTCCTCCCGGTGTCCCCCCCTCCGTCCTCCCCGTCCCCTCCCTCCGTCCTCCCCGTGTCCCCCCCTCTGTCCTCCCCGTCCCAAACCTACCAAGGTAGGTCCCCGACAGCCTACCAAGGGCTCAGTGATCACGAAGAGAGCTTTTCCAGTTTAAACGTTTTAAAGGCGTTCCTTAAGATTTTATATTGAAATGTAACGTTTGTATTTACTGAGCTCCTAAAGGAAATGCCCATTGTCAGGAAGTTTTGTTTAGGGAACGTTGACATGTGAAATTCTTTTTAAGTGAATAAAACTAAAGTGCATTGGAACCACGTGGCCCCTGATAAAAAAAGAATGAATGAATTACAAAGATCTGTTGTCTCTTATAGTGATGTTGGATGGTATATTTTTGGAAATGATTTGGCCTTCCTGTACTAGTGTAACATAATCAACCTGGAGATATTTCAAGGATAATTTCTTTTCAAAAGAAAATTACACAGGAAAGATGAGTAAAGTGCCAAACAGGATATGCACTGGAATTGTCAGAAGTATTTAATGATCTAGAGGGTTGGGGCATTGTGTGCTATTATATAACTGGCTGAAGGTAACTTTGGGCAAAATAGATTTTCCTCTCTTGTTTGTGTGGTTGTTGTTGGGTAATAGGAAATGTCCCGATTATTATCGATCACCATTATAAACATCAGGACAATTAGTTAACTGTTTGGCTCCACAAGTTTCCATTCACAATTACATTTGCAGTTATTGGTCTTTTGCTTGACAGCCTACGACCACAGGAATCCAACAGCTGACTCCACAGAGTACTGACCTTACTCTTACACTTTTAGAATAGTGTTTATATCCTCTGGCCCAGTGTGGAATCTTGAGTACCCAAATGCCTTCGGACATTGGTGGCAGCAAGACTCTGTGTGTGTGTGTGTGTGTGTGTGTGTGTGTGTGTGGTTGTTTTGGGTTTGGGTTTGGTTTTGGCCAAGGGTGCCATGGCCAGATTTTACTACAATAAGGAAAGGGTCACATAGTGATTTTGTACCACTATTATTTCAGTGTTGTTTTTTTTTTTTCTAGGAGAGAGAGACAGCATGAGCAGGGGAGGGTCAGAGAGAGAGGGAGTCACAGACTGAAACAGGCTCCAGGCTCTGAGCTGGCAGTCAGCACAGAGCCCGATGTGGGGCTCGAACCCATGAACTGCGAGATCATGACCTAAGTGAAAGTCGGACGCTTAACAGACTAAGCCACCCAGGCGCCCCGACTATTATTTCAAATATAAGTAAATTTCCTTCACTGGAACCATCTATACCAGTCTGGAACATGACCTGTGGTATCTTCAATATTAAAATTTCTCTCTGCTTGGCATCTTCTTGTGGGAATAATCAGGGTAATGATGTTGACTCCTGGGTTTTAGGATTCTAATGACATTGGGGTCGGTTCCTCATACCATGGAATGAAAACAAAAGACCATCTCAAGGCAAATTTGCTATTCCTGTATGTGGACCTTGTACTATGAGACCACTTAATCAGTCTGCATGTTTCCATATATTGGATACACAAAAGTAGAAAATATAAAGGAATGGGCATCAGGGGGATGCCCCTACCCCCTTCCTATCTGACTTCTGTAGGCGTTTGCGTGTATATGCCGGCACACCCACATCCCATCCTCATTCTCGTCTGTTGCTGTCTAGACAGTACGCTTGTTGACACAGAGCAAAGGAGCAGAGAATGGGAGACATGCACGCAGTGATATGTAAGCCTTATCCCATCCTGAATTGCCTGCAGGATCATCACTGCGCCTTGTGGTTCCAGCCAGGGCATCTGGCCCTGTTTCATGCAGGCACAAAGTGTGACCCATCCCTCTGTACAATGGCTTGTTCCCGGACATTCCACACATGGGCACGGCGAAGGCGCAGAACTCAAACACCTATGGAAGTCTGTGTGTCACATATAAGGGTCTTGCCTGTTCTTCCTGCAGCCTGGATAAGTGGATACTGGCCGGCACTTC
This sequence comes from Proteles cristata cristata, assembly GCA_017311185.1. NCBI lineage: Eukaryota > Metazoa > Chordata > Mammalia > Carnivora > Hyaenidae > Proteles > Proteles cristata. The sequence continues at coordinate 285,416 of JAESUZ010000335.1, forward strand.
CGGAACACAAGGATAAGGTGCCTGTTCCTCCTGTGCATGGAAATGTTAGGGAAAGACATGTGGCTACGTGCCCTGGTATTCCTGAGCATGTGTCTGGCACACAGCTCCGCCCTTCCACGCAGTGTGCTTAGCGACCCTCTGAGGGAGACCCTGAAACCCTTTTGGCTTTGTGTATGTTCCTCCTGATACGATTTCCTGAACCACTCTCTCCTCTGGCCCACACATTCTTACATGCCCCTCATGGTCCTATAAGGGAAGACTGACGTATATATATTTGTGCTTTTTCTCCTTTTGACCATGATCATACAAGGAAAGACTTACTCTAAGTATTGGAGGGTGTCAGAACCCTCACTCAGGTCTAGAATACCAAACTAAAGGTCAGAAATATGTCTAGCAATTGTGAGAAAATGAACATATCTACAGTAAGAGGATCTCCAGTGGGATTTCCAGGAATCCCTTATAAGCATGGTTTTCTTGAATAACAGTGTTACTCAAGAAGAGAGACTAGTTTTGTGGCACCTGGGTGACATAGTCGTTTAGGTACCCAACTTTGGCTCAGGTCCTTGTCTCAGGGCTTATGAGATTGAGACCCACAATGGGGTTTTGGGTTTGAGTTGACAGCTCAGAGCATGGAGTCTGCCTCCTAACCTGTGTCTGCTCTCTTTCTGTCTGCTTCACTCCTGGTTACACCCTGTCTCTGTCTGTCTTTCCAAAAGGAATAAACCTTAAAAAATGCAAGAAGGCAGACTAGTTTTGGCTTGCCCGTGTGACTTAATCAGTTAAGAATCTGATTCTTGATTTCAGCTCATGTATGATCTCACAGTTCATGGGATCAAATCCTGTCTCAGATTCTGTATCACAGCTTGAGATCCTCTCTCTCCTCTCTGCCCCCCCACCTTCACTCTCAAAACAACCATGTAAAAGAAAAAGAGACAGACTTGTCTTTCCATGTATAATACATTGCTTTATTGAACAAAGATCAGTTAGTAAAACATTCTTGTTTTTAAGGGCATCATGAATTTCATCCAAAATATCTCTCTCCTTTCAGCCATCAGTGCCACTCAAAAAGAATGTGGGAATTTTGATGATCGTCTTTCACCATAAAAAGTACTGTATTCCACAGCAAACTCTTAAGCTCACATTAGTGTCTCCATGTGCCGGTGCCTATCTTCATACACAGTTTATGCTAGTAGATGACTCTCCTTTAGGTTAGAAACAGAAACACCTTATGCATTAACTTTCGGTGATATCCCTCTTGAGACATGAACTTTGCCATAGCTATTGCTTACCAAACTTTTCATGTGAAAATGACCAAAACAGAAGAACCAAACCTACAAAGTGTTCAGTTTCAGAATGTCCCCATAGTGAACGAATACATTTCTGAATCTTGGCCATAGGACCCTGGGATTCAGATCATCATTTTCCTTCACTGACTTAAGAGATAACCCTATCTGTCTGGATAATTCCATAGGAAGCCCTTTTTATCCAATGGCTCACGTAGATGGGAATTCTGATTGTGTAGAATCCATGGAGCATTTAACCTGGAACATAAAGTTGTGGGATAGAGAGAATCCTGATTTCCTAAAAGCCTCCCAGTGGGTTTGCAGTAGTGCTGACTATAAACTCAGCTTCCAAACCTTTCACACTCAGGACTCACTCTATTCTGCCCTGCTTCCTGCTCCACATTGACTGTAAAAATTGACTTCCCCGTATATTTCAGGTTTTCTCCTGCCAGAAGGCTCAATATATGAAGGGAATACAAAAATCACCAATAAAGGACACCTGGGTGGTCAGATGCTTAAAACTGGCTCTTGCTTTCCGCTCAGGTCATGATCTCATAGTTCATGAGTTTCAGCCCAGCATTGGATTCTGTGCTGACAGCACAGGATCTATTTAGTATTCTCTCTTCTTCCTCCATCCCTCTGCTGCTTAAACTCTCTGCCTCTGTTAAAATAAATGAATAAATAGTTTAAAAACTCACACCAATAAATAAAAGAGAACGGTCCCAATCAAAGAGGAGGTGATGGGAGAATGGGCAAAATGGGAAGGGGAGAAGGAGACACAGGCTGACACGTATGGAAAGAATAAGTCATCTGGATAAAAAGCACAACATAGGGGGGACATAGTCAATGGTACTGTAAACGTGTTGTGTGGTGACAAATGGAAAGTACAGCTGTTGTGAGCATAACATAATGTATGTTGTTATCTTCAAAACACTAGGTAGTATTCCTGAAACTAGTGTAATATCGTGTGTCAACTGTACCCAGATAAACAGTCACTCCATTTAAGGTGACATTCCAGACCACCTTTAGTATTGCATTACATCTTCCAGAAATCGGACACCAGAGCCAGCTTCTAAAATGCATATATATGGCAGGATTTTAAAAAATAATGTGTGGAAATTCTAGATTTCATTTTATTGTTAATCTTTATAGCATTAATATCAGGAGCTACATTTACTTTTAAGGAAAATGTCTTGTGACTGAATCACTTGAAAATTATTTGAATGGGCAATCGAATAAATATCACACTCCCTTAGTGGGATCCTCTATATTTGCTTTCTGTCCCTCTCTCTCTCACCCTCACTCTCTCTCTCTCTCTCTGTTGTTTTCTGTCTGTGTGTCTATCTCTCTCTTTCACACACACACACACACACACACACACACACACACACACACACACACACACACACCTGTCCCCAGACTGTCAGGAACCTCTCGAATGTGCCTGCCCAACTCCATGGCCACTGCCAGGGCATAAATTCCACCAGCACTCAGACTAGAGACCCTTTCTAAGGCCAACCCAGAACAAAGCGGAAGGAAAAAGAGTATCTCTCAGGCGCACACTCCTGCTGCCTGTGTGTCTTCCGTCCAGCCAGGTCCTCCTGGCTCCCACCCCACCCTGGTGTCATTGCCCCTTCTTTAACTGCCTGAGAAAACTACCTGGTGTTTGATTCCTGTGGAAAAACACAACAACTGTCCTCAGATCTCCCAGGCCAATGATCCTACAGGAAAAGAAGAAAACAAAACAAAACAAGAACAAGAACAACAACCATGAAACACGAAACCAAGAATCAAAACATGAGAATTCTCATCCCAACTGTATGGATTCCTAGCTGAAGCCAGACAGTGAGGCTCTCCTCCAACATCCGTCTAGATCCATATTTGGAGCCCAAGAACACTCATTCCATGGTTTGGGGAGTCACTCAACAGCTTTGTCACATGAAACACTTATGGCATGTTTTGGCTTTGGTTAAAATATCTATCTCCAGAATAAACTAGCTTTTGGAACACAAATATGCACAATTCGCCGACATAGTAGACACATCCCGGAGGAGTCCATTCACTGAAGTCATCCATATAGCCAAAGCACTGAATTCTACCCTGTACATAAGTAGAGAGAAGGAGGAGACACACACCTGCCCAGTGACAAGGGAAAGGCAAAAGAAGGTGATGAAATGACCCCCTTGATGTGGTAGCTACAAGCCCAGAACTCAAGAATCACCCACCACTATAGAGTCAGGGGATTACCTTACAACCGAGCTTGGCATGCAGAGGCCCTGAATCATTTTTTGCTGATCGGCCGAATAATGCCACAGGGAACGAACGAACTGAGAGGCCAGCGAGCAAAGCCAGGCAAGGGGAAACCTACCTGTTCTGTGGTGGTATAAAGAAAACAGGTGCTTTTATCAATACCAGCCAGAGGGTAAACAGCACAGGGCAGGAGAATGAAGGAATTCTGAGGATGGAATTTTCTCCCCTCGTTACAGGGGGAAGCTGATCTGTCCTCCAGCTCTGAAGCATATGGTAAGAGGATACCACGTGTCTGTGATAGAAAGTTTTGATGTAAACCAATGCAAGTATCAGCTCTCCTCCTTTGCTAGAATGTTGGCTTCTATTTACAGACATTCTAAGGGTCCCCTCTCCCTTCCTCACCCCCGCTCTTCCGCTCTTACCCACATATCTTATCCTTACGGCAATCCTGCAGTGTCTGGCTCAATATCCACCATTCCATTTTGTTTTGTTCTGCTTGTCAGCTCTTTTTTTTCCCCTGAGGAAAAGCTGGGAATTGAAACGTTAACAAAGGAGAGGGTCCCTGGATGGCTCAGTTCCTTAGTCACTGGACTCTTGATTTTGGCTCAGGTCATGATCTCATGGTTTGTGAGTTCAAACTGTGCATCAAGTTCTGAGTTGACTACGTGGGGTCAGCATGGGATACGCTGTCTCTCCCTCTGTCTCTCCTCTGTCTCTGCCCCTTCTTGGTTTTCTCTCTCTTTCTCTCTCAAAATAAAATAAAATAAACAGAAAAAATACTTTAACAAAGGTTTTCAGGAGGTGAAAGGGAATTAGAATACTCTCAAAACCTAGCCAACACCCTCACCTGCTGCAGTCTACACAGCTGATGATATAAATAAGAAAAGATGTCTGCATTGGAGCACATATGATTCTAACACAAGACTATATGATGGCACGTGTGGGTTGGGGAAGAGGGTTTCCAACTGCATGTGACTCCTGATGCTTATTACTGTGGACTACTTTCTTACTGGCCCACAAGTAATTTGAGACCAATGTTTTGTTAATAACCTCTTTCACCTGCCAGGACAGCTCGTTATAACGGGGAACCACATCCGATGGCTTAAGATGTAAGCCAGACTTCCCCTAGACCCTCAACCAAACTAAACATTAGAACTGTAGGAGCAAGGGGATCACAATTCTGTTCGGTCAGTCATAAACTTATTCATTTCACAAGTATTGAACACTGAGGTTTGATATTCTCAGAAATACAATAGTGAGTAGGATAACATTCTTTTTTTTATTTTAAATGTTTTATTTAGAGGCAGCATGAGCAGGGGAGGGTCTGAGAGAGAGGGAGTCACAGACTGAAACAGGCTCTAGGCTCTGAGCTGGCAGTCAGCACAGAGCCCGATGTGGGGCTCGAACCCACGAACCGCGAGATCATGACCTAAACGAAAGTCAGACGCTTAACCGACTAAGCCACCCAGGCGCCCCAAGCAGGACAACATTCTTAAATGATTTTTTCCCACCATATAGTATTTCATGGCCCTATGTATCCAGTTGTATATCATGCAGGGCATGATTAATTGATTGCACTACTTTCATAGAAGTTTCCGAAGATTAGCAGAGGGAGTGAGATGTGACAGATGTGGGTTCAAATCCTGGCTCTGCGACATCGATATATTTGGCAAATTTCTTAACCTTTCTAAGAATTAGTTTCCTTGTCTGTTAAATGGGAATAATACCTATCGCCCAGGACTGCTAGTTTTGCGTGAGAGAAAATCATGTGTGAAGTGCAGAGAATTGTACTGGCGTATTATAGGAACTAAGGGAAACTTAGTCTGTTCCCTCTGTAATCCTATGGCTTCCTGATCAGCTAGATATTACTTTGTACCGAAGGCGAGTCTCTCTGTGCCCCTCTTGTGTTCACTACTCTCAGTGAATTAGACTTCCTTCTCCCAAGTAAGTCTGTTTCTGACATGACACTTTACATAGTTCAGCTGCAGTTTGCTTTCAGAACGGGCCAACGCGAAAATTTTAAGAAAGCAAACCAAGACTTTGGAAAGTTTTTTACACCATTACTATAAATACTAATGTTTACTGACTCACAGTTAGGCGAGTTCCAGACACGATCCTAAGTGTTTTACCTGTGTTGCCTCACTGAAATCATGAGAGCTCCATGAGGTAGTTGCTATGCTGTGCCTGTTTTTACAGCTGAGAAAACTGAGGAGCAAAGAGATGAAGTAGCTTGTTCAAATGTCAGCTGCTAGGAAGAGAGCAAGAACTTTAGATCCCAGACAGCCTCGTGCAGGGGCCTCCCTCTTAATCACTGTGCTATATTGCTTCCTGCTAAGGGACTCTAGGGTAGTGAAGTTTATGTGGTGTTGAAAAACAAATAAGATCGAAACAGGTAGAAAGGTTTCCAGTCAATTCATTTAATAACAAATTAGTGAGACTTAATCAAATGCTTATGACATAGGTGTATGGGGGGAGACAGAGAGAGAGAGAGAATCTCCAGTGTCCAGTGTTTCTGTTACATAAAACTGAATAGATACAGGTACTTCTTCTGTAAAATGTGGGAAACAAAACTCCATAAACATATTATATTCATCCAAGGTGTCCTGGGTCCTCTCAACATGGCTGGCACTATAGTAACAAGACACAGATGACAAAAATGAATCCAGCCAATGAGGAACATATGGTCTAGGAGGGGAGCAAGAGGTTCGTGACAACAATAATAGTGTGAAGAAAAATTTTGGAAACATAACGTTGAAGACCCCTAAGGCCCTTGCCTTCGAAATAGGGAACAAGTCCCCTTAGAATTATGGAGGCAACCTTCCTGGGACCCTGATGAGTGTATTTTTCACAGGACCATAACAATTGAGAGCTGAACCCTGCTGAGCCGAGCTCTTCCAAGACAGAACTTTCCTCTGCTCAGTTACCCTCAAGTGAACTAGATATTCTCCACATATACAGTCTCCCTCTCCCACCATCCAACGTCCTGCCTTCTTGATGTCTGAATTTCTAGAAACATCAATATATAAGGTCACATCAGATAGTTCCTTCCAGAGAGAGGGTCTCCACTATGCTGTAGATTATTTCAGTGGAATCTGGCCCAGGGACTGGACACGAACTCTAAGATCTACATTCAAAGTCTCCTCAAATGCTTGTTTTTAAGAAAAAAATCAATCCACGCAGCTTCTATTAGAAACAGTCAACATTAGGGGTACCTGGATGGCTCAGTCGGTTAAGCGTGAGACTTCCACTCAGGTCATGATCTCACAGTGTGTGGGTTCGAGCCACACGTCGGGCTCTGTGCTGTCAGCTAACTAAGAGCCTGGAGTCTGTTTCAGATTCTGTGTCTGACCCTCCCCTGCTCATTCTATCTCTCTCAGAAATAAACGCGTCATTAAAAAATAAATTAAAAAAAAAGAAATAGTCAACATTATTCCCAATCTCAAAGCTGGTTTTATACAAAAGATGAAGTGAAAAAGAATTAGTACATAAAAGGCTTTTCTAAACACTCAACTTTCAAAATGACAAGATGAAAACATAGGGCGAAACTGTCTTTTCATTTCATGTTAAGAGCTAAAGAGAAAATATGCTTCAGCTTTGAAGAATAAAGGAATAGTAACAGTACACAAAGCAAGAATCAAAGACAAAGAAAAATTGTATTATCTTGAGAGTGGCCACTTCTTAGCACAATATTTACAGACTGTGGTATTTCTCATAACTCCTTGGTGTCCTAGAGGAAAAAATGCCTGTTGGACTAACTTTCATCTGCCTTCATGTCTACCTTTCCTTTTAGGATTTAAAGCACTCCTTAATTTAATTAAACAAGTAGAAAGTTTTATTCTTTTTATTACAGAAGTGGAGTTTATAGTCTGTAACTTCCTATTCTCCCTGCTATCTTGCTCCCTTACCTTTTTTAATGCTTTATTTATTTCTGAGAGAGAGATGGAGATTGCATCAGCAGGGGAGGGCAGAGAGAGATGGAGACATAGAATCCGAAACAAGCTCCAGGCTCCAAAATCGCTGTCAGCACAGAGCCTGACACAGGGCTCGAACCCATCAACTATGAGATTGTGACCTGATCCAAAGTCAGACACTAAACACCTGAGCCACCCAGGTGCCCACCATGCTAATTTTCCTATGTACTTACTTATGTGAGAGAAAAATATATACTTGCATTATTCATCTACAGACAGAACCAGCTCCTACCAGAAATAATAAAAATATCTGGGCACTGAACGTGTCAGTGCTCCTAAATGTCCTTTGCTCAATTTGAGGAAAAGTTTCCTTGACAAGTTTGATCCAACGCCCAATCGAAAGATGCAGAAAAGAACAACATATTTCTGGGGATGGCAGCATTGAAAGTACTGTAAAATTGGAGACGAGGATATCTATATTTAAAAGGCTCTGAATATACACTCACAAATACTTAAAGAGTTTTGGTAAGCAGGTTGAAAACAGTGCTTTGAAAGACCAAAGAGGTGTAACTTTCGAAGGCAGTGTTTCTTACGGTATGGTCTGATACCTCCTCTGTCAACAGAAAAATGGACTGCTAGGTAAAGTATGGACTCCAAGGCCCCACCCCTAAACTGACCCGGTTTTGGTAAGAGACCCCAAACAAGTACCAGCATACCAATCTGCAAAGGACACACAAGGCCCGCTTTCTTTAGTGTAAAGTTTGAGTTGTTTTGGTAAATAGATGAAAGCTACGAAACTCAGCCGTCTGCAGGGACTTGTGAGACCTTGAAGTTCTTGGAATGCATAATGCCCCCTTTTTCACACAAGGCACAGATACTGCTCATTGGCCCCCAAACCAGGTGCTTCTGTCGGAATCAGTCCTGCTACCCAGGTCACAGTCAACCATAAAGATTATCCGGAGAAATGATTTGTATCTCTATATGCTAGACACTCACTGATGAACCAGATGCTCACTGGTGCTGGGGCAGGTGTGGGGTGGGTGGTAGGGGGAGGGCGTGGGGGAGATAAATGAAGAGAAGCAGACAAAACCAAGTGGTCAAGAACTGATGGAGTTCACCCTAACTCCTAGCAAGGCCGTTTCTTTAGTCTCTGGAGCTGAGGATGCCTCATTTGGTGACTGCATTCTGTGACGATATGGCAGTGCTTGTACAGTGGTAAGTAATACATACAGTACAACATGCTACCTTTGTTCGCATTAGACAATGTCAACAGGAAGAGAAGGAAAACCCTCAGTTTTTACTTCTTTGGTAGCCACTAATAGATCTGAATGTTACAGTGCCTCCTAGGAGGCAAGGTTCTTGCCAAGAGAAGTACAACGCTAATACTAACCCTTCCAAGGGTTCATTCTGAGAGTGTACTGAACAGCAGCATAGATCTTTAATGTGATTAGAAAAATCAGGACGGATTTCTCCATGACCCACAAGTATTAGATTCTAGAATTCTTATAAGTTTTCTTGATGCATTGACAGGCAAAGGAAACCTCGAAGGGTTTTAGTGAAGCCACGTGTTCTAGAAATATGGCAAATAGCTTTAGAATTCCACTCAGGTCATGATCTCAGAGTGTGTGGGTTCGAGGCTCACGTCGGGCTCTGTGCTGACAGCTAGCTAAGAGCCTGGAGCCTGTTTCAGATTCTGTGTCTGATCCTCCCCTGCTCATTCCATCTCTCTCAGAAATAAACACATCGTTAAAAGAAATAAATTAAAGGGGCGCCTCGGTGGCTTAGTCGGTTAAGCGTCCGACTTTCGCTTAGGTCATGATCTTGCGGTTGTGGGTTCGAGCCTCGCGTCGGGCTCTGTGCTGACTGCCAGCTCAGAGCCTGGAGCCTCTTTCTGTCTGTGACTCCCTCTCTCTCTGACCCTCCCCTGCTCACGCTGTCTCTCTCTCTCTGCTAGAAATAAATAAAAAACATTAACAAATTTTTAAAAAATAAAAAAAGAAAGAAAGAAATTTAAAAAAAGAAATAGTCAACATTATTCCCAATCTCAAAGCTGGTTTTATACAAAGGATGAAGTGAAAAGGAATGAGTACATAAAAGGCTTTTCTAAACACTCAACTTTCAAAATGACAAGATGAAAATATAGGGCGAAACTGTCTTTTCATTTCATGCTAAGAGCCAAAGAGAAAATACGCTTCAGCTTTGAAGAATGAAGGAATAGTAGCAGTACACAAAGCAAGGTTTAAAGACAAAGACAAATTGTAGTATCTTGATAGTGGCCACTTTTTAGCACAGTATTTACAGACTGTGGTATTTCTCATAATTCCTTGGTGCCCTAAAGGAAAAAAATGCTTATTGGACTAACTTTCATCTGCTTTCATGTCTACGTTTCCTTTTATGGTTTAAAGCACTGCTTATTTTTATTAAACAAGTTTAAAGTTTTATTCTTTTTATTACAGAAGTAGAGTTTATAGTCTGTAACTTCCTATTCCCCCCGTTGCCATGCTGCCTTAACTTTTTAAATGTTTTATTTATTTCTGATAGAGAGAGAGACAGAGACTTCATCAGCGGGGGGTGGGGGGCAGAGGGAGATGGAGAGACAGAATCCGAAACAAGCTCCAGGCTCCAAAAAAACTGTCACCACAGAGACTGACACAGGGCTTGAACGATCAACTATGAGATCGTGACTTGATCCGAAGTCAGACACCTAACAACTGAGCCACCCAGGTGCCCACCATGCTGCTTTTCCTATGTATTTACTTATGTTAGAGAAAAACATATACTTGCATTATTCATCTTCTACAAACAGAACCAGCTCCTACCAGAAATAATAAAAATATCTGGACACTGTCAGTGCTCCTAAATGTTCATTGCTCAATTTGAGGAAAAGTTTCCTTGATACGTTTGATCAAATGCCCAATCAAAAGATGCAAAAAATAAACATATTACGGGGGGTGGTAGCATTGAAAGTAATGAAATATTGGAGACGAGGATATAGATATTTGAAAAGCTCTGAATAAACACTCACAAGTACTTAAAGAGTTTTGGTAAGCAGGTTGAAAACAGTGCTTTGAAAGCCAAAGAGCTGTAACATTCAAAGGCAGTGTTTCTTAGGGTATGGTCTGATACCTCCCTCTATCAACAGAAAAATGTTGCTTAGTAAAAACAAAATTGCTTAGTAAAGTATGGACTCCAAGGCCCCACCCCTAAACTGACCCGGTTTTGGTAAGAGACCCCAAACAAGTACCAGCATACCAATCTGCAAAGGACACACAAGGCCCGCTTTCTTTAGTGTAAAGTTTGAGTTGTTTTGGTAAATAGATGAAAGCTACGAAACTCAGCCGTCTGCAGGGACTTGTGAGACCCTGAAGTTCATGGAATGCATAATACCCCCTTTTTCACACAGGGCACAGATACTGCTCATTGGCCCCCAAACCAGGTGCTTCTGTCGGAATCAGTCCTGCTACCCAGGTCACAGTCAACCATAAAGATTATCCGGAGAAATGATCTGTATCTATATATGCTAGACACTCACTGATGAACCAGATGCTCACTGATGCTGGGGCAGGTGTGGGGTGGGTGGTAGGGGGAGGGCGTGGGGGAGATAAATGAAGAGAAGCAGACAAAACCAAGTGGTCAAGAACTGATGGAGTTCACCCTAACTCCTAGCACGGCCGTTTCTTAAGTCTCCGGCGCTGAGGATGCCTCATTTGGTGCCTCCATTCTGTGATGATATGGCAGTGCTTGTGCAATGGTAATAAATACAGAGAGTATAACATGCTACCTTTGTTTGCATTAGACAATGTCAACAGGAAGAGTAGGAAAACCCTCAGTTTTTACTTCATTGGTAGCCACTAATAGATCTGAATGTTACAGTGCCTCCTAGGAGGCAAGGTTCTTGCCAAGAGAAGTACAACGCTAATACTAACCCTTCCAAGGGTTCATTCGAGAGTGTACTGAACAGCAGCATGGATCTTTAATGTGATTAGAAAAATCAGGACGGATTTCTCCATGACCCACAAGTATTATATTCTAGAATTCTTTTTTTTAAATGTTTTATTTATTTCTAGGAGACAGAGAGAGAGACAGCATGAGCAGGGGAGGGTCAGAGAGAGAGGGGGCCACAGACTGAAACAGGCTCCAGGCTCTGAGCCGTCAGTCAGCACAGAGCCCGACGCGGGGCTCGAACCTACAAACTGTGAGATCATGACCTAAACGAAAGTCAGACGCTTAACCGACTAAGTCACCCAGGCGCACCATAGATTCTAGAATTTTTATAAGTTTGCTTGATGCATTGACAAGCAAAGGAAACCTAGGAGGGATTTAGTGAGGCCACGTGCCCTAGAAATATGGGAAATAATTTTTGACTGGGAGAAGTAGTAAAGGAATGGCTCCTAAAAGAAACCAACCATTCCACCTTGTAGCTGTGCCGTGGCCTGACATGCTCATACATGTAATGCATCTTGAAGAGGCTCAGTGGTAAAAATATTGGTATTCCTAGTATAACGACTGCTAACATTTTCCCCAAGATTTCGTTGTAGGTCATAAAGAAATCAGCAGCTCTGTCATTCCATGGAGCTGGCTGCAGATGACATTGCTGCCTTAAGGGAGTGCAGTCTATATAGCCTGCTTTGTGAATAAAATTCTCTTTGTGAATGCCACAGGTAGCAGCCTTTCTGTTTCAGCTGAGAACGCCCCTACTGGATAGAGCTTGCATTCATTCAATGTGATGATAAGATAGTATCACATTATATTAGCACAAACAACGTCAATAATGTCACATTTATTGAAGGTAGAATTATTAGCAATAAAATTGAACAGATGCCATTGTAGAAAAGATGCCAGAAAAGTTTCGCAGTTGAAGTAGAATTTTGAGAATCCCAGCATTGTGTGCTAAAAGCATACCTTCACAGAGTAAACTGTGGTGTCCTTGATTCTCTCTGTTACAACATAACGAAGCTTAGGACTGTTGTTCCTCAGCAGTCTTTATAGAAGCCCAGGGTAGAGAAAGGTTTACCTAATCGCAGAGAGTAAAGTGAAAGAGGGCTTTGGATCCACAAACCCCTACCACCAGTAAGTAGCCTGAACAACTATGAGACTGCAGACACAGGCTACCTTTCATAAAAGGAAAGGATGACTTGCAGGGTGAAATCCAGTATCAGCAGAAGCAAGAGCCATGGAAAATCACTCCCAGGTCTTGAGACACAATGCAAGGACTGCCTACGTGTGCCAGCTGAACTTCAAAATTGCTATGGACCAGCGACTCATGAGAACCTCCTTCCTTCCTTTGAGAACAACAGTGTCTTTGCTGGTTATTTATCACGTGCCCGTGTTGGTTGTATCCTTAATTCATAGGATTTCATATTTAGAGAAAGTGTGGTCAAGGACCAGTGCACCCAAGGAGACTCAACAACAGCATGATCTAATTTAGATAACAACACACTGGACTTTGAGCTGAAGATACAAAGGCTTGAGGGGTCAAGAGGGAGGACTATTAGGATAGGGTGGGGATCTTCTGCATTCAGGATGAAAATAAATAATTTGAGGTCACCGAGTACACTGTGTCAGTCTAAAATATGCTCACGCATTCTCTTTTAAGCCCTTTACAAGGAGGACCTTCTTTCTCTTTGCCTTAAGCATAGGCCAACTTCAGGAATGATTTTGGGAAATCGGAGACAGTGAAAGCGATAGCGAGTCAGAAACACGATAAAGAGTAGATGTGGGAACTCCAATGGTGTTATGATCAGGGACCAATCTAAGAAAGGGGCATGTGCCCATTGCAACCTAGAGGTCTACACCTATAAAAATTATCAATTACATTTGAGAGTAGAACAATGGTATTTTCAGACATGCAAAGACTCAGGACATTTGACTCTATGTTCTGAGGTCAGCTATCTGAGGAGGTACTCCAGGAAAATAAGGAGAGAAAAAAGAAAGACAAAATAGAACTATTAAAGGCCAACATTAGCATCGTGTTTATTTTTGCAGTCGCGGCTCTGGGTGCTTTTCACACATTACATTTAAGCATACAGCAATCTTATAAATTATATACAATTACTTATTTATCTTATAGATGATAAAATATAATTATAAAGAAGATGAATAAGTCACCCAAGTTCACACAGTGAGTAAGTGGTAGAAATGAGGTCTTATCCCAGGCAGTCTGGCTCAGTAGTCCATGCTATTAAAAGCTCCTGACCTTACCAGAGAGTCCTATTACCATTAAACCATGGAAAGAAACTGCAGCAGGAGCAAAGGAAAACTGCAGGATGAAAGCCACGAAGCAGACCTACAGCTTCAACAGGCTATACTGAGGCAGGAGGAGAGAAGGGTCCAGTAAGACAACTCCAAGGGTAAACAAGAAGATGGCATAAATGGCGTGACTTGAGAACACTGAATGAGTGCAGGAAAGCAAAGAAATGCAACTATAAAATTAGGGAAAACCAAAAATATCTATAAGATGGTGTTAGTCTGAATGAACCAACTGAATTCTGGCTTGGTGTAAAGCATTGACGGAGTACAGAGAAAAAATAATTCAGTTCACCTTGATGCTAGACCTGTGCTCATTCCAGTGGTCCAAGGATCCAAGGACAAAGTCGTAGTTGTAAGGTTTGCATATTACTTACATACTTACATAATCACATTAATGCAAACTGTTTATTGATTTTCACGATTTACAATCAACTAATAACAATCTACAGAGACTAGATTGCAGTGTACAATACCAATGTTAACGACAATGACAAACAGATGTCCAAAGCTGATGAGAGAGAGAGAAAGTGCAGAAAGGACAAGGAGGACGTTTATCTTATAATGGAGGGAGGGAAGAATGATAGAAGAAGTGAAATAGAAGTCTCTAGTTTATTATTTTTTAATGTTTTCTTTATTTCTGGCAGAGAGAGAAAGAGAGAGAGAGAAAGAGAGAGAGAGAACGTGAGCAGGGGTCAGAGAGAGAGGAAGATACAGAATCTGAAAGAAGCTCCAGGCTCTGAGCTAGCTGTGAGCACAGAGCCTGATGTGGGGCTCAAAACCATGAACTGTGTGATTTTGACCCGAGCTGAAGTCGGAAGCTTCACCGACTGAGCCAGTCAGTTGCCCTAGAAGTCTCCAGTTTAAAATTCCATCTTAAAGGGTGCCTGGGTGGCTCAGTTGATTAAGCATCCAACTCTGGATTTTGGCTCAGGTCACGATTTCTGTTCCATGAGATTAAGCTGAGCATCAACTTTGGCGCTGACCATGGAATTCTCTCTGTCTCTCTCAAAAACATATGCCCATCCATCCATCCCATTATATCTTGTGATGGTTAATTTCATGTTACAACTTGACTGAGCCACAGGGTGCCCAAATATTTGGTTAAACATTATTTCTTGTGAGTGTGTCCGGGACATTTCTGCATACAGTTAACATCTGAATCAGTAGACTAAACAAAACAAGATCGGCCTCCCAACAACTGGGGGAAGGGGGGCTTCTCTAATGTATTGAAGACCTAAATAGAGTAAAAGGCAGAGTAAGATCAATCCACTCTCTCTATCTGACTGTCTTTAAGTTGGGACATTGATCTTCTCCGACCTTCAGAGTTGCACATGGAATGGAACATACATCATAAGCTCTCCTGATTCTTAGGCTTTTGGACTCTGTCTGAAACTAAACCCCTGGATCTCCCAGGTCTGCCCTAGTCAGCCTCTGTGATCCTGTGAACCAATTCCTATTGATCCCGAGTCTCTGCAGACCTTACTTAATACACATATGTAACTCTATCCACTGTGTCTCTTTGTCCTCAGGTCCAGTTCCTGCCTTTCTGCTACACACTGTTTTTCCTGGGTTCCTTGCCAACTGGTTTCCAGAATGGTTTGACCCATGGAGGCTTGGCTGGAGAAATAGAGGAATATATATCCTCAGATATTTTTATCTCTCCCAATCCACCTTCTAGCAGCTATTTTATCTCTTCAGAGATTCTAGCTCCTTTCTGAGCAGCCTCTTCTCTCATGTTCCCCGCTCCTTCTAGACACGGTGGTGAGTTTCTCCAGGCCTGGGGTTGGAAACTACTTTCTGAGGATACTAACTCCTGATTGCTCTGCCATCCTATTTTGGATTCTTGGATATCCCATCCCACTGGCAACTTTTTAAAAATACTTATCTTGATTCATTGGCTGGTAGAACTGGATTAAAACAGAAATAAAGACGCAGATTCAGGAACATATTAGAAGGTGAGGGAACATGAGACAGGTGGCTTAAGTGACCTATATGTCATCTTCACATAGGAAGTCAGTAGAGGCTGCCTAAAATTGATTAATCTATAAGCAGCAGTATGGTATATAGCTCACAATTATGAAGATAATCAAGAAAATGATAATAAAAAAGCTCTGTAATACTTAAAAGTGTTGCCTCTAATAATGGAGACAGTAGAGAGACCTGTGTTTGCCAGGGACACAGGGGTACGGGGGAAATGAATAACAGATGAAGCACAGGGAGTCTGTACAGTAGTGAAACTATTTGGTATGAGAGCGAAATGCTTAGAAACAAGATATAATCAATTTGCCGAAACTCCCAAGCTTCACAACACAATGAACACTCAGATAGACTTCAAACTTTAGTAAATGATAGTATTCACATTGGCTCATCAGTTGTGAGAAACGCAGTCCAATGAGGCAAGATGCTTACACTAGGGGAATCTATGTGTTGGGGATGCGAGGCAGGAGGGACAACAGGGGAACTCTGTGCTTCCCAGTCCCTGTTTCCTGTAAACCTAAAACTGTGTTAAACAATAAACTCCCTAATGAAACAAAGGAAGGAAGGTGGGATGGGGGGGAGAGAGCTATGTAAAAGACATGGATGAAATTTCAATGTGCATTACTAAGTGAAGGAAGCCGATCTGGAGGGGCATATGCTTTATGATTCTAACTATAATGACATTCTGGAAACAAGCAAACAAACCGCAGACAAAGCAAAACTCAGAGACGCTCTCAGGGCTTAGGGGGAGAGAGAAAATGGTGAAATGTGGAGCACAGAGCATTTTTAGGGTGGTATAACTATTTTATATGGTAGTGCAATCATACATACATGACGTTACATATCTGTCAATACCGACGAAATCATACAACACAAAGAGTGAACCTAACGTTGGGCAAAGATTATGTGTCATTCAAGAATGGTTTATGCATAAGTTATAATAAATGTATCCACATGAATGCAACATAGTAATACCTACAGAACCTGGTGGGGATGGGGAACTCTGTATTTGCTGTGCAATTTATCTCTCAACCTAAAACGGTCATTGAAAAAATGCTGTTGTAAAAAAACTCTGAGATGCATACTTGTTGTCTCTGGAGAAGAGCTTTGGGTAAAAGAGAGCCTTTTTGTTTTGTATTCTATGTCTTTCTCAGCGATTTAGATGTGTTTTTTTAACCATTTGTATAATGGATTGAACATTTCCAATTAAAAAGATTTGTATTTCCCTGTTGACAGGGATGCTGAGCATTGTTTCATGTGTCTGTTGGCCATCTGGATGTCGTCTTTGGAGAAGTGTCTGTTCATATCTTCTGCCCGTTTCTTCACTGGGTTGTTTGTTTTTCGGGTGCGGAGTTTGGTGAGTTCCTTATTGATTTTGGATATTAACTCTTTACCTGACATGTCACTTGCAACTATATTTTCCCATTCCGTGGGTTGCCTTTTAGTTTTATGGATTGTTTCCTTTCCCGTGCAGAAGCTTTTTATCTTGATGAGGCCCCAGTAGTTTATTTTTGCTCTTGATTCCCTTGCTTTTGGAGATGTGTCAAGTAAGAAATTACTGCGGCGGAGGTCAAGGAGCTTGTTTCCTGCTTTCTCCTTTAGGGTTTTGATGGTTTCCTGTTTCACATTGAGGTTATTATCCATTTTGAGTTTATTTTTGTGTATGGTGTGAGAAAATGATCTAGTTGCATTCTGATGCATTTTGCTGTCCCGTTCTGCCAACACCATCTGTTAAAGAGGCTGTCTTTTTTCCATTGTATATTATTTCCTGCTTTGTCAAAGATTAGTTGGCTGTATCGTTTTGGTTCCAAATATGAGTCCTCAATTCTATTCCATTTGTCTATGCGTCTGTTTTTGTGCCAATACCCTACTGTCTTGATGATGGCAGCTTTGTAGTAGAGGTTAAAGTCTGGGATGGTGATACCTCCCGTTTTGGTTTATTCTTCCATATTAATTTGACTATTCAGGGTCTTTTGTAAGGTTGCATACAAATTCAAGGATAGTTTGTTCCAGTTTTGAGAACTATGCTGGTGTAATTTTGATTGGAATTGCATTGAATGTGTAGATTGCTTTGGGTAGTAATCACATTTTAATGTTTTTAAAATTTTTTAATGTTTCATTTATTTCTTGGGGAGAGAGAGAGAGAGACAGCGTGAGCAGGGGAGGGTCAGAGAGAGAGGGAATCACAGACTCTGAAATAGGCTCCAGGCTGTGAGCCGGCAGTCAGCACAGAGCCCGACGCGGGGCTCGAACCCACAAACCGCGAGGTCATGACCTAAGCGAAAGTCCGACGCTTAACTGACTAAGTCACCAAGGTGCCGCGGGTAGTAATTACATTTTAAATATATTTATTCTTCAAATCCATGAGCGTGGAATGTGTTTCCATTTCTTTGTGTCTTCTTCAATTTCCTTCATATGTTTTCTATAGTTTTCACCTACAGATCTCTTGTATCCTTGACTAGGTTTATTCCTAGGTATTTTATGTTTTTTATTTTTTATTTTTGTGCAATTGGGAATGGGATTCGTTTCTTGATTTTTCTTTCTGTTGCTTCAGTATTGGATTTATAAAAATGCAACCAATGTGTGTACGTTGATTTTATACCCTGCAACTTTGCTGAATTATTGGGTCAGTTCTAGGAGGCTTCTCTTGGAGTCTGTACGGTTTTGTATGTAGGGTATCACGTCGTCTGTGAAAAGTGAAAGTTTTACTTCTTCTTTGCCAATTCTGATGCCTTTTATTTCCTTTTGTTGTCTGATGGCTAATGCTAGGACTTCCAGCACTGGGGGGGGCCCTGTTGTGTTCCTGATCTCAGGGAGAAAGCTCTCAGTTTTTGCCCGTTGCGGATGATGTTAGGTTTTTATGATGTTTAAATGAGTTCCTTCTATCTCGATTTTCTCGAGGATCTTTCTTCAGAAGAGATGCTGTAGTTTTTGAAGTGCTTTTTCTCCAGCTAATGACACGATCATATGATTTTTATCTTTTCTTTCGTTATATGATGCATCACATTGATTGATTTGTGAATATTGAAACAGGCCTGTAACCCAGGAATGAATCCCACTTGTTCTTAATGGATAATTCTTTTTAAGTACTGTTGAATTGGTTTGCTAATACCTTATTGAAGATTGTTGCATCAGTATTCATCAAGGATATTCGACTGTAGTTCTCCTTGTTTGCTGGGTCTCTGTCTGGCTTGGGAATCCACGTGATGCTGGCTTCATAAAATGAATCTGAAAGTTTCCCTTCGGTTTCTATTGTTTGGAATAGTTTGAGAAGAATGGGCATTAATTCTGTTTTAAATGTCTGGTAGAAACCCCTAGGGCAGCCATATAGCCCAGGACTCTTATTTGTAGGGATATTTTTGAGAACTGATTCGATTTCCTCACTTGTCTATTCAGGTTTTCTATCTCTTCCCATGTGCATTTTCGTAGGGAGTGTTTAGGAATTTGTCCATTTCTTCTAAGTTGTCCAGTTTGTTGGCATATAGTTTTTCATAGTATTCCCTGATTAATGCTCATATTTCTGAGAAGATGGTTGTAATCAGCTCATCTTCATTTATGATTTTGTCTATTTGATTGTTCTCTCTTTTCTTTTTGAGAAGCCTGGCTAGCAGTTTGTCAATTTTGTTTATTTTTTCAAGAAACCAACTATTGGTTTCATTGATCTGTTCAACTGTTTCTTTGGTTTCAATACTGTTTATTTCTGCCCTGATTCATGTTATTTCTCTTTTTCTGTTGGTTTGGGGTGCCCTTGTTGCTCTCCCTCTAGTTGTGTTAGGTGCGGTGATAGATTTTTGCACTTGGGTTTTTCTAATTTCTTGAAATAGGCTTGAAGTGCAATGTACTTTCCTCTAAGGACTGCTTTCGCCACTTTCCATAGAGTTTTGATTGCTGTAGTCTCCTTTTCATTTGTTTCCATATATGTTATATTTTCTTCTATAATTGCCTGATTGGCACATTCATTCTTTAGTAGGGTGTTCTTTTTCTTCTCCATGTCTTTTTTTTTAATATTTTTATTTCTAGGAGAGAGAGACAGCGTGAGCAGGGGAGGGTCAGAGAGAGAGAGGGAGATACAGATTCTGAAATAGGCTCCAGGCTCTGAGCTGGCAGTCAGCACAGAGCCCGACGTGGGGCTCGAACCCACGAACCACGAGATCATGACCTAAGCGAAAGTCGGACGCTTAACCGACTAAGCCACCCAGGCGCCCCTCCATGTCTTCTTTGTTAAATTTATTTCTGGGAAAGAGAGAGAGAAGAGGGGAGGAACAGAAAGAGAGGGAGACACAGAATCTAAAGTGGACTCCAGGCTCTCACCTAGCTCCTACCTGTCAGCACAGAGCCCGATGCGGGGCCAGAACCCACGAACTGTGGGATCATGACCTGAGCCGAAGTCGGACTCCCAACCGACTGAGCCTTCTGGGCTCCGCTAGTAGGGTGTTCTTTCGCCACCAAGTTTTTTGGGATTTCCAGATGTCTTCCTGTGATTGATTTCGAGTTTCATAGCATTGTGATCTGAAAGTGTGCATGGTATGATCTCAATTCATTTACATTGATAGAGGGCTGCTTTATGTCCCAGTATGTGATCTTTCTTACAAAAAGTGCCATGCGCACTTGAGAAGAATGTGAATTCCATAACCTCAGGATGTAGAGTTCTAAATATATCTGTCAAATCCATCTGGTCCAATGTGTCATTTAAGTCCATTGTGTCTTTATTGATTTTCTGTCTAGTTGATCTGTACATTGCCGTATGTGGAGTATTAAACTCCCCTGCTATTAGCACATTCTTATTGATAAGACTGCTTGTGTTTGTGATTAATAGTTTTATGTATTTAGGTGCTTCCATATTCTGTGCATAGACATTTATGATTGTTAGTTCTTCCTGATGGATAGACCCTTTAATTATTATCTAATGCCCTTCTTCATCCCTTGATACTGTCTTTTCTTTAAAGTCCAGTTTATCTGATATAAGTATAGTTACTCCAGTTTGTTTTTGTTTTTGTAACTCCACCCCCTTACTTTCAAACTGAGGGTGCCTCCTCTGTAAAATGAGTTTCTTGTAGACAGCAAGTAGATGGATTTCGGGTTTTTTTTATTTTTTTAACCATTCAGCTACCCTGTGTCTTTTGATCGGGGAATTTAGTCCATTTACATTCATTGTTATTGAAATATATGAGTTTAGAGTTCTTGTGTCGTTTGTGGGATTCATCCTTGTGGTGTGTCTCTAGCATCATGTGTTCCTTGCAACATTTCCCTCAGGGAGTCCACTTCAGGATTTCTTCTACAGCTAGTTTAGTGGTGACAAATTCTTTCAATTTTTGTTTATTTGGGAAGAATTTTTACCTCCCGTTCTATCCTGAATGACAGGCTTGCTGGATGGGGGATTCTTGGCAGCATATTTTTTCTGTTCATCACATTGAAGATCTCCTGCCATTCCTTTCTGGCCTGCGACGTTTCAGTGGATACATCTGTCAACACTCTGATAGGCATCTCTTTGTATGTTAGGGCCCTTTTCTCCCCAGCAGCTTTCAGGATTCTCTTTGTCCTTATATTTTGGCATTTTCACTATGATATGTCGTGCAGAATATTGATTCAAGTTACATCTGAGGGGAGTTCTCTGTGCCCCTTGAATTTCAACGTCTACTTCCCTCCCCTGGTTGGGGAAGTCCTCTTCTATAATGTGTTCCAGGACTCCTTCAGCACCTTTCCGTGTCTCTTCGTCTTCTGGGATTCCTATGATATGGATATGGTTCCGTTTGATTGTATCGCTGACCTCTAGAACTCTTCTTTCATGTTCCTGGACCAGTTTGACTCTTTTTGTCTCAGTTTCTTTTTCTATAGTTGTGTCTTCTAAATCACTTATTCTCCTTTCTGCTTCTTCAATCTGTGCAATGGATGCCTCAAGTTCATTATGTATCTCATTTATCGCATTTTTAAATTCATCGAAAGTATTTTGATGCACCATAGTGACGGCCATCGTTTCTCTGCTGTGCTCCATGCTTTTTTCTAGCCAAGCGATTAATTTTATGATACTGTTCTAATTCTTGTTCAGTTATTTTGCTTATTTCTCTGTTTTCAGCAGTTTTTTAGGTGTCAGTTCTTCCTGAAATTTCTTTGGAAGAGAGCTCTTTTGTTTCATCATTTTTGTTACCTTTCTATCTCTTGTTAGTTTTTTCTTCACTTTTTAAAGTGTTTTATTTATTTCCAGGAGAGAGAGAGACAGCGTGAGCAGGGGAGGGTCGGAGAGAGAGGGAGTCCCAGACTCTGAAACAGGCTCCAGGCTCTGAGCTGGCAGTCCGTACAGAGCCCGATACGGGGCTCGAACCCACGAACCGCGAGATCATGACCTAAGCGAAAGTTGGGCGGTTAACCGACTAAGCTACCCAGTCGCCCCAATCTCTTGTTAGTTGTGAAAGATTGTTATACACTCTGTACCTGTGAGCCTGCTGTACCAAAGAAGGCTCTTTGTCTGTCCAGGGCCTGTCCGTTCAAAAAATGGCTCCAGGCTCTGAGCTGTCAGCATGGAGCAGGACCTAGGGCTCGACTCACAAACTGTGAGATCATGACCTAAGCCAAAGTCGGCTGGCTAATCAACAGAGTCACCCAGGTGCCCTACAATATTTTCCAGACCTCACATAATGGTTTATCCATCCTGAGTCAGTAGCATTTAATTTACTTTACTTTAATTTAATTATATTTAATTTATTTTTAAACTCTAATTTAGTTATAATGTACCTTTCTTACTAGGGACTAAGTTTCTCTGGCATTATCAGGAAAGAATGAGGGGAAAAATAGGTTTCCCGATATAAGTCCCAGGGGCTGACAGAACAATGTAGTTAGTTTTCCAGAGATGCCTCTAATTGGCAAGCTGATTAGGATAGTTGGCCTGAGGTGGAAAGGAGGACAGGAAAGGAACCTCTGGTGTTAACAAGGAAATCAAAAGTTTTACTTCTGTTTTTAGAGTTGTCCAAGGTTCTGGGTTTCTGATAGACAGTCAATTAATGGGAGCCACAGTTAAGAGCCGCAAGCACCAGTTAGCCCCTCCCAGGGACACGGGTTATCTGAGCCCTCACAATTAGAGGTCCCTGAGGACATTCAGACTTTAGTTGTTGTTTGCATATCAGGGACATGACTTACGGGGTTTTCATTTCAGTTGTCCCTTCTGAGGATGTCCTCATTTTAGTCCTCAAAATTGCCATACAAATGACACCCTATGCCAGGACCTCAGGGTGTTTGGTCTGTCATAGTGCATAGGCTTTTCCTTTTTCTTTTTTAGCTTCCTTTTCCTGCTTTGTTATCTACCTAATAGGCAGCTCTTAAGAGCGCCTTCAGGGTCCCTTCAAGGTCAATAGCCATATTTTGCATCTTCTCTGAATATCTAGAGCTGACTGAGTGAGAAATTTGTCCTTTAAAATGATCTCAGTCTTAGGAGTGCCAGGAGGATAGCCAAATATTTAGTGAAAGTCTCCCTCAACACTTCCGGGAAGGCCAGCAGGCTCTCAGTATGTGTTTGTAAAAGAGTGGTAATTTATCAAACTTTAAGGGCAAAATCTTGGATTTCCTTCTTTTTCATAACCCCTCCATTTCCTACCTGTAGGAACTTGGGTATATGGACTGTGATGAAGGAAGATTTTCGTGGCTGTCGTAGGAGTCAGTAATTTTATTTTGGCTCAACAGTAACTTACATCTTGCTCATTGGCATTTGAGGCAGGAGGTTACAAGCCAAAGTCAAGATCTTTTCCCCTATCACTTTCAACAATCCCACATACATGCCTTTCAGCCACGTGGATGTCTATTTTCAGCATACAATGAGCTAAGATTAGCAAAATGTCTCCCATGTGTCTTAGAAAAAGCCCTTTATCCACTCCTCATATGGTTGCGACATCCATTCTCCTGCTGAAGAGGAACAACACAAAAGGGGAGGATTTGGAGGTTGACACTAAGACTATTGCTATCATTTCCCCTGCCTTTGGATCAAGGGAGGAGACCTTTCCCTCTTAACCCTGTGTACTTTTATTTTTTAAAATATTTTTACTTATTTCTAGGAGAGAGACAGGGTGAGAAGGAGAGGGTCAGAGAGAGAGGGAGTTCCAGACTCTGAAAGAGGCTCCAGGCTCTGAGCTGGCAGTCAACACCGAACCCACGAACCGCGAGATCACGACCGAAGCGAAAGTCGGACGCTTACCTGACTAAGCCACCCAGCCGCCCCAACCCTCTGTACTTTTAATACTTTCACCTTTGTCCATCCTGACCATGAGTAATATTTCCTTTTAAATACTGTCCTTCACACGGCTTCTACAACTTTTCTTTTGCACTCAGTGTCCCAAGCCATTTCTCTCCAAATGACCCATCTGATTTAACATAAAATTACTTTGTTTTTCCATCAGCAAAAAAATGTATTCCCATTCCTTATATCTTTCTTACATACCTCCTACTTTCCTATGAACAGAGTTGCTTTCCTTATTTCCATCAATCTTAAGTACAGTAAGCAGAATTTTAACAGGTAGAAACCTCAGGCTCCAGTGAAAACTAATTGGAACCAATTGTGAACTCTGTGTAATATCAGAATTTTTTGAAGCTGGCAAACTTATAAGTCTATTAAGCGCAATACATCTTTTCCAACAGCTCCAAATATTCTTGTTTTTTTTGCAAGAAGTCAAAAGCTCAAAACTACATCTAGTAGTCAGTGCTTTAACTTCTTATCTCGATACTTAGCCAATGAATTCACTCTCAGTTTATCATGCAAGCAAAACTTTAACGTTTTAGGTTGTCAAGAACTTTAAATGCTATCTTAACATTTACCCAAGTAAACGCCGAGAAAGCCAAATTAATTATCAATTTAAATCATCCTTTTGTTAACAAATTGCAATTGAGATAACATGAGCATATTTGACCTTCAGCAATTCTATGATTGTTTCTAT
>JAESUZ010000335.1:315000-328649 GCA_017311185.1 Proteles cristata cristata
CCATTTTCTTTTATTATTAAAACTTTTAAAAAACTTTCTTTATTGTTGAGACACAGAGAGAGACAGAGCATGATCAGCGGAGAATAAGAGGGGAAACATAGAATCCAAGGAGGCTCCAGAGCCTGAGGTGGGGACTGAACACACACACTGCAACATCATGACCTGAGTGAGCCACAGTCCAACGCCCATGGGCTGAGCCACCCAGGTGCCCTCAACTCCTTTCCTTTTTTCCTTTATTTTTAAATGTTTCTTTTAATTAATTTCTAGGAGAGAGAGAGAGAGAGATAGCGTGAGCAGGGGAGGGTCAGAGAGAGAGGGAGTCATAGACTTAAACAGGCTCCAGGCTCTGAGCTGGCAGTCAGCACAGAGCCCGATGTGGGGCTCAAATCCACAAGATGTGGGGCTCAGAACCGCAAGATGATGACCTAAGCGAAAGTAGGACGCTTAACCAACTAAGCCAGCCAGGCGCCCCTGACATTTTTGATTAAAGGACGACAACCACTCCACAATGAAGTGGTAGCCAGCTCAGTATGCACTTTATGAAATCTGAAAATCAGATCGTAAATCAGATGTTTTTAGAGACATGTCATACTATAAACCAATGTCAAAATTATTGAATGAAAGACCCATCTAAGTTGGAACCCAAGAAACATAAAACACACTGAAATTAGGTTGTGTATATCGAGAAGCCATAAAGGAACCCCATGAAAAACAAATAACAAAAGCAAGAAGAACACAGGAACAGCCATGTTTTCCAAGGGGCAATGTGCGAAAATGTGTTTTCCGAGGTACACATTCAAATGACTCATCGCTCTAGGAAGAGAGGCCTGACACCAGGAAATGTCTGGGAAAGCAAAGGAAAAGCATATGGGCAATGACTCCATACAAGTCACATTATCTGTTCTCACAATGAGAAAGCCTTCCATTGAAAGTTCCTTTAACTACTTGCAAAACACATTAATGTGTTTTGTTTTACATGATCGTTTATTTAATGTAATTTCTACCAAGATGGCTAACATACAGTGTATACAGTTTGCCCTTGGTTTGTAATTCCTGTGACTCAGTGCTCACACACACCACCAAGTGCTCATGCTAACAAGTGCCCTCCTCAGGGCCCATCACTCTTTCCGCCCTCACCCCTGAACCCCCATCATACCGCAGCCCCATGCTGATGTATTCTTATCCTTACTCTGCACCTGCCATGCCCCGAGGTGAAGTGACTTGTTGTCCAGAAAAAGCTGAGATTCCTGGCAATGCTGGACCTCCATCCTCTGGAAGAGGGCAGACAAGAGTCGGGGTGCTATAGGAGTTCAGGGCTCTAGAGGGAGCGTGGGCAAAATTTGCTGTAGTGGCCGAAGTATTTCTCCAGAGGGAGTAGTCAAGGAGGTGCTCTGCTCCTGAAAGAGGGGCCACTCCTTGGCCACCATTCGGCTCCTCCTGGGCTCTCATGTTTGCTTCCTGCGCTCCAGGCCCAGGGAAAGTGGAGCAGCTTGGCCTACGTGCCGCAGGTGACATGCCTCTTCAGGGTCGTGGCACCAGGGTGGAGTGTGTGCAGAGCTGTGTGGAAGGACAGACGGGCACTCTGCCGGCTGCTCCCTTAGGGGACAGTTCCTTGCCTGCAACACCTCTCACTGGAACACAAGCTCAGCACGGCTCCTGCTGGCCTGGGGACGTTGGAAGGTGTGCCCTAGGACTCAGTTCCCCTTGCCTGTAACTGGTGCCAGCACAAGCCTCTCAGTCCCAGTACTAGGGACTCTGGCCTCTCTCAGGGAACCTGGACTGCTGACCTCAAGGAGCATGGGTGTGGGTTCCTGGCTCGGTGCCAGAGCCATTGTCTGAAGACCGAGGAGGCGTTGGACCCTGAAGGCCGAATCCTAGCTGTGCTGCCTCACCCTGCCCCCATCGGCAACGGGAGCACCTGGCCCTCTCTTTGTGGCTTTTCGGGAGTCTCAAGTCCTGTAACCGTCCCACTGCCTTCATGGCTGGCAGAGGGCCAGTGGGACTAGGCAGGACCCCTTGTCACGGAATACGGGCCATCCCTACAGTCGTGTGTGCCCAGCTCCTTGACATTTACACTGCAGGCCATCATCACTGCCCGCACAGGGCTTTCCCCAGGACGAGTGTTTGGCCAAGATGGACGTGAATGCCAGGGATGGGGTGGGATCACTGCAGGGGCCCTGACATGGTGATGGGCCCCAGCGACCAGCCGTGCCCATAACCCATTGCCCATTCACAGGGCTTTTAGGAAGGACCCACCCATTTTCAGGATGAGAGGAAAGTGTCCCTGTCTGGTACTGCCAGTCATTGTCGGAAGAGCCTGGTGCCTGGTCGGTGTCAGGGGTCCAATGGCTCAGGGGAGGAGGTCTGACTTGCTCAGCAAGGTCAAGAGGAGAATTGTAAGGAGGCATCAGGTAGCATCCAGGAAGGCTGACCCTGCCACTAACTGCCCTGGAGGCTCATCAAAGCGCCTGTGGTCTTAGGCAGAATTAACTGTAGTGAGCAAGCATCTCCTGGAGTACCCTGCAGAGACAGGGCTGGCAGGGCTGGATGCCCAGGTCAACCCCGCTGGGGCACTGCCCCAAGTGTGAAGTTGTTGTAAGTGATGCTCATCACAAAGTGCACATGCTAGATCGTGCCGTGGGTGTCCCTGCACCTGTAATTACGTTGGTACCATTTCCCCACCGCGGGGCCTCCCTGGGACACGTGACAGGCTGTTCCGCTCCATTTCAGAGAAGAGCGTGGCAGGTGGAGTTCCGCTGAGCATGTTTGTATGTCTCTCTGGGACGCTGAGCACCCTTCTCTAAGCCGTATTGCCCTCCTCGCCTGTCCCATGCTGCCTTCGTTTAAGGTACTTCTGCGAACTGAAGCTGTGATAGACTGACTGTATCAGCTCCAGCTAGGAGCGTTTCTGAACTCTGACCCTCATATGGCCCCTGGCTTCTAAAGGAAACTCTTCCATTACAGGAACATGACCCCATAGCCAAAGGCCTGGTGTGTGATTTCAGGAGATCCCTGAGAACCTCTCCTGCCTGTACTCCTTCTGGGCCCATGAAGAGATATGGGAATCCTGCTTTGCCCCAAAGGGTTCAGGGGTTCAGGGTTCTCAAGAGAGTGTGGGCGAAGCAGATCCTAGGTGTAGGGCAGCAACGCCCCAAACCATGCAGGAACCCCAGGCCGGGTCAAGACCAAGGGTCAGACAGGAGGGAAGAAACTGTGGGTGCTGCCATGTCCCTACCCCAAGCCCTAACTCTGCCTGTACTGGCCTTTTGTGCTCAGAGCTGCTATGACAGGACCCAGGGACCATTCTCCAGCTCTCTTCCCTGAAGACCACCACCTTGATGCCCCTCCTTTCTGGATTCCTGAGGAGGGCAAAGGAGTTAGAGCAATGCAGCCAAACAGAGGCTCGCATGGTGGACCAGTGTTGTGCAATGGGGAGTGTGGAGCCATACTTGGGAAGCTGTAATCATAGGAGGGCCATGAGTTCTTCTGGAGATCTAATGCGCACGGCGTTGCTTAGGCAATGCTTTGCCATCTCCATAGGTTTCCGAGAAGGCAGGTGCTGTGACTGCACATAAAAAATTGGCCGTGAGCTGTTAAGGGGGAGGGGAGGGAAGGTCCTTTGGCCGAGAGAAAGAGCAGCACATCCGTGGCTATCTCGCGACCTCGTTTACACTTGATTCCTTGTAAGCCAGAAAGAGCTCATTACAAAGGGGTCAGTAGTGTGTCAGAATAATTCGATGCGACACAAATCAGAAAGCAAGGGAGGGTGTCATGAGGAATGATGGTTCAAGACACCCACCAAGCACAGGGAAGTAAAGGAAGACAATGACAGAGGTAATTCTGTTCTCGCCAGTAATGCACCAACTGGCAAAAGCGTCACCGGAAAAGCATTCGCACACTGCTTTTCAAAATTTATGAAAGCGTATTGTGAGTGCAAGAGTGTGAGGTTTGGGCCCCACGTGCTCAAACAGATAGGATGCAGAAGGACTGAAGAAAGGTGCATGATTTAATGGCACCTGTAAGCCCGCTGAGGTCCCAGTCCCCAGTGGCTCACTGTTTACGCAGCGTCGAACCCCTCCGGCGATTCAGGCGGTAAAGTACTTGAGGCTCACAGGAAACACAGGGAAATCAGAAAATCCCGTTCCTACAACAGGACGACAGGAACTGGATCGAGAAACAGGAGAAAGGGTGCAAATCCGACACAGGCAGACTGAGACTCGCACCTTTCCACCAAAGACAAGACAGGCCAACAGAGCCGGGGCTGACACAGGCACCGCTGTGCAGAGACCGGGTCACCAGGAAGAGACACAGGAACAGCTGTGCCCGGGGAAGGCCTTCTGGAACGCCACATCACACAGCTCCCTGCGTCGGCAGGTCCGTGAAATACAGGATAGGTCTGAGGACGCTCAGGGAGAGAGAGAGGGGCACACAGGCAGAGGCATCTTCCTGTCCACAGCGCACAAGAATTTGACGGCGAGAGGCCAGGGACAGACACATGGGTTCCGAGCCATAGAGTCCAGAATGCTCTTGAGTTGCCAAGGGAGTCTTCTCTGACGGGACAGGACTCTGGAGCCCACACCCCCAGCGATGTGCAGGAAGATGCCTGTAGGCAGCACATACAGCTCCGCAGGCGGATTGGAAGTTCCTGTAGATCTCAGTGAAAAGCCCTCCAGACAGAGCAGGACACCTGGGACCCCAAGCTGTGCTACAGGAAGAAAGCTCAGGGGTTGTGATTCATGAATCACAGGTAGCATGCCAGGCCTCTGCCCAAGGTCACTTGACCCAAAGGGCCCGCACATCAGGGTTTTGCTCCTTGAGCCTCGAGAGCCGTCCACACTCACAACCCTCCCCTGCCTTGTGTTTGTGCCGGGCAGGGACAGAATCTGGACTTGGTACCTCAGCAGGTGGTGTCATAAGACAATGACAGGTGAAGGGCGCCTGGGTGGCTTAGTCGGTTGAGCGTCCGACTTTCGCTTGGGTAATGATGTCGCGGAGGGTGGGTTCGAGACCCGCGTCGGGCTCTGTGCTGACTGCCAGCTCGGAGCCTGGAGCCTGATTCAGTCTGTGACTCCCTCTCTCTCTGACCGTCCCTTGCTCACGCTGTCTCTCTCTCCTAGAAATAAATAAATAAAACATTTTAAAAAAAAGACAATGACAGGTGAGGCGCCCTGTGCTCACCTGTGCTGTAATCACTACGCTTTCGGACAGACGTCCCTAATCGTGGGCTGTGCAGAGGAACACCTGCCCAGCAGCAGGTGGTTTGACCAGCAAACCAAAGACAGCTGCCGGCCCATGGGAGCCCCTCTCCAGGGGACCCGGGGGTGTCCTGCTCCAGAGGCAGAGAAGAGGAGCTCCCCAGCTGGTGTGGAGAAGGCCGTGAGAGAGAGGAGAGTCTGCCATGGAAGGTCCCAGTCAGATCACACAGATCCTCACCTCTGCACCCTGACACCCTGCAGACCGTGCTCACAGCAAAGTGTAGGGGACAAACCCTGCACGTATTTCGATGGCCCAAACCTCCTGTGGGAAAGAGCCGCTCTAGGGAAGGCTCTTCCTCTGGCGAGAATTGGGGTGGGGGGCCGTGTGCTGCCATGGTGTGAGGGGCAGGCTATAGTATTGTGATGTCAATCTCAGAATTGCTGCCCTGAGAGCCCTTTAGTGGGGTTAGGGGAGAGTCTCCTCTATCCTCTGAACTGTTTGTACTGCACCACCTGCTCAGTCCCGTCCCAAGGCAGAGGCCCCTCTCCTCAGCAGATAGGGCTCAAGGACGAGCACCTCCTAGTGTCCAACTCTTCCCATGTAGGCTTGTCACAGGTCCTCCGTTCGGTCCCAGGAAGGCGTCCATACAGATGCTAGGGTCATAGGCGATGGTGGGGCTGTTGTGGCTGAGTCTGGCTGTGACAAGCCCCTCAGACAAGGGGACACAGGCTGCCTCGGGTGATGTTGAGCACGAGGAGTGCCTCTTGGTGGTGTTTGCCTCCGGGGTCTTTGCTGATACAGTGTCTCGAGTACAGGGCTTATGACTGTGTCCACTGAGGAATAGCAGCCCCTGCCACATCATGCCAGGCCATGAGAGGGCAGGGAGCAGAAGGAAGTGGGTGGGTATTCCCGGTGCAGACAGTCCTCCTCCTCGCCGCCATGCCCTCCCTCTCCTCTGCCTGTTTGCACTGTTGGGGACCCATTTCTACCTACTCTGGGGACATTACAGAAACACAGAGGTCCCAAAGGAGCATCAGTCCTATGACTTCTGCTGGAGTGTGTGTGTGTGTGTGTGTGTGTGTGTGTGTGTGTGATGAGGAGCCAAGGGAACCATTTGAGGAAACAGGAAATAGTAGCCGTGGGTGTGCGTGGCTATGCGTGTGTGGATAGTGGACTGTGTCCACAGCAGTTTGTACTCAATGCACTTTCCACTCTGCCTGAAGCGGGTCATCATCTGTTGTACCCACACATTCCTCCTCTCTTTCCACTCCTGCTCTCCCTTCATTCACCTGGATATACTGCCTCAACATCGCTTTTCCTGAATCTTATTTTCTCCTTTACAGGGGCCTCTGTGTTCCTAGTCGTGTGCAGAACACAGGGTAACGAACGCTATGAAATGCGCAGAAGCACTAGGACTCAAGTAGTGTGCTCAGCACCTCTAGACCTCAGGTAGTATTCTCAGAAGAGCTAGGTGTCTGGTAGATGCTCAGCACTTATACTTCTCAGGTAGCACGCTCAGCTCCTCTAGGCCTCATGTGGTGTTGGCAAAGCCACAGGGACTCAGGCAATATGGTCATCACCTTTAAACCTCGGGTAGTATCCTCACAACCACGAGGACTCTGGTAGGATGCTCAGAACCACTATGACTCAGGTAATATGCAGACTCACTAGGACTCAGGTAGGATGCTCAGAACCACCACAACTCAGGTAATATGCATAGACTCACTAGGACTCACATAGGATGCTCAGAACCACTACGACTCAGGTAATATACAGACTCACTAGGACTCACGTAGGATGCTCAGAACCATTACGACTCAGGTAATATGCATAGATTCACTAGGACTCAGGTAGGATGCTCAGAACTATTACGACTCAGGTAATATGCAGACTCACTACGACTCACGTAGGATGCTCAGAACCACTACAACTCAGGTAATATACAGACTCACTAGGACTCAGGTAGGATGCTCAGAATCACTATGACTCAGGTAGGATGCATAGACTCACCAGGACTCCGGTAGGATGCTCAGAACCACTATGACTTAGGTAATATGCAGACTCACTAGCTCTCAGGTAGGATGCTAAGAACCACTATGACTCAGGTAACATGCATAGACTCACTAGGACTCAGGTAGTATGCTTAGCACCTCTAGACCTTATGTAGTATGCTCAGAACCACTACGACTCAGGTAATATGCATAGACTCACCAGGACTCAGGTAGTATGCTCAGAAAGACTACGACTCAGGTAACATGCAGACTCACTAGCTCTCAGGTAGGATGCTCAGAACCACTATGACTCAGGTAATATGCATAGACTCAATAGGACTCAGGTAGGATGCTAAGCACCTCTCGACCTCAGGTAGGATGCTCAGAACCACTATAAGTTAGGTAATATACCTAGATTCAGTAGGACTCAGGTAGTATGCTAAGTACCTCTAGACATCAGGTAGTATGCTCAGAACCACTATAAATGAGGTAATATGGAGACTCACTAGGAGTCAGGTAGTATGCTAAGGACCTCTCGACCTCAGCTAGTATGCTCAGAACCACAATAACTCAGGTAATATGCATAGACGCACTAGGACCCAAGTAGGATGCTAAGCACCTCTCGACTTCAGGTAGTATGCTCACAACCACTATAACTCAGGTAATATGCAGACTCACTAGGACTCAGGTAGTATGCTAAGCACCTCTCGACCTCAGAGAGTATGCTCAGAATCACTATAAGTCAGGTAATGTGTGCAGAACCTCTAGGACTCAGGTAGTATGTATGTGTAGCCAGTGTGTGTATGGGAGGAGTGGCAGAGAGAAGGGGGAAGAGAGAATGCCAAGCAGGCACAGAGCCGGACCTGGGGTTAGAAACCACAAATGGCAAAACTACGGCCAGAGCTGAAACTAAGAGAGGGTCATTCACCTAACTGAGCCACTCAGGCTGCCCTTGGCTGCTTCTTTAAATTTCACATTGTGTCTCAGTATCAGCGATACCATAAGGAGTGGTGCACATGCATAAAGTAAGGAGGGCACAGCTGTTTAAATCTGGCTGATGTTTTATACCATTTTGTACAACAGTAATATTTACAACCAGTGAATTAGAAAGACAGATCTGAAGACTGCAGTTGCGAGGAAGTCTCAAAGGAGTCACTGCATTTGGCTAGGGTGGTGAACTGAAAGGAATTTGTGTGGACGAGGGCAGTGGAGACATGAGGACAGATCGTAGGTGGTTTTTGAAAAGGCTTTTTGGTACTTAATTAACATTCATACAAATAACTTTTTTTGGTGCCCAGTGCGGTGAGTTTTAACGAACGTACAAATTCATGTAAATGCCACCCCAATCATAGGATAGAACAGTTCGGTCACCGGGCACCTGGGTGGCTTAGTCAGTTAAGCATCCCTCTTGTGATTTTCGCTCAGGTCATGATCTCACAGTTCCTTAGTTTGAGCCCCACGTGGGGCTCCACTCACTACCTTCCCGGAGCCTGACTAGGATTCTCCCTGTCTCCCTCCCTGTCTGCCCCTCCCCTGCTCACATCCCTGTCTCTTCCAAAACAAGCTTTAGAAAAGAGGGAAGAGTTCCACCACCTCCCAGGATTCCCTCACCTTGGTTCCCACCGCCCATCCCTGAGGCCTGCCAACAGCTTACCTCCAACTTTGATGTCATTTAAATGAACCCCTCTTGTAGTTAGCTTTCTGAGACTGGTTTCTTTCGTTCGACCCAATTCCTTTCTAATACATCAGTTTCTTAGTGCTTCACTATATGGATGGGTGAGGGTTTGTTTAACCACTCATTTCCTGAAGGACATTGGTATTGTTCCATTTTCATCAGTTAACTAGGGCTGTGATCAACATTTGTGTACGTGTGTTTCTATAAACATAAGTTTTCACCTTCCTTGTGTAAATTCTTAGGAGTGGAATTAATGGGTCACATGGTAAGTGTATTTTAAACTTTATAGGAAACTGGGAAACTATTTTCCAAGGTGGATGTAGCATTTTGCATTCGCCCAGCCAAGCATGTGCATTGCACTTGCTCTGCATGCTTGCAAGTATCAGGTATTGTGTTTAAGAAGGTATATTTCAGGGGCCCCTGGGTGGCTCAGTAGGTTGTATGTCAACGTAGACTCAAGTCATGGTCTCATGGTCCGCGAGTTGGCACCTCCTGTGGGCTCTGTGCTGACAGCTCAGAGTCTGGAGCTTGCCTTGGATTCAGGATCTCCCTCTCTCGTGTCCTCTGACTCCCACACGCTGTCTCTTGTCCTCAGAAAGATGTAAGCATTAAAGAAATATTCCAATAGGTGTGTAGTAGTATCTTATTGAGGTTTCAATATGCATTTCCCTAATGGCTAGTGGTGTTGTTGTTGAGAATCTTCTCATGTACTTTATTCTGTATACAAAACCTTTGATAGGTGTATGACTTGGGAATATTTTCTCCCAGGCCATCGCTTGACTTTTTGTTCTTCAACTGTGTCTTTTACACAGCAAGTGTTTTAATATTAATGAAGCCCAACTTACTGCTTTTTTTTTCCTATTAAATTAATCCAATTATTAACTTTATAACTTCAGGCATACATTTCTACTCTTTATTCTCTCATTGGCTATTCTGTGCCAGCATCAAAATGCTTTTAGGTTGCTGCTTATGGTTGCACAAGTTGTACCCTGCACAATTCTAGGAGGCGTGATTGACAAGGACTATACAGGGAAAGGTGACCCTCAAAGCTGTAAGTGCACAACGTGTACAAACATGTTTTGTCTCTTTGAGTGTCTTGTCTACTGCCCAGATTGATATCTTTTCTGTGGTTCGGTTTTACTTTTCTTGCCACTTATTTGTTATTTGGAGTGTGTATTGAGGCCACATTTTGTACTGAGGCTAAATTTAAGAAGCTTCTGTTGAGGAGCATCGAAAGCTAATTTGTTCTCCAGTTTCTCAACTAGCCGATGGCCTATCCCTGTGGTTCCAGCAACATCAGGTTTCAAGCTTGTTTCCTCAGCTGACTCTATAAATTTGCACCTGTGGATGTCGGAAACTCCCTGCAGCTAGCCAGATTTAACAAGGCAGCCATGGTTTTGAAATTCGCAAGTAAACAAATGACTTAAAATTCAAGATTCCTAGCATCATGCGGACCTGCAAAAAAAAAAAAATACAATTTGAAAAAGAAAGAAAAAAGTAACAATATAAAAATAGGGAACAAACCCAACAGACTATAAAAACAGAAATGCCGTTTCCTGGGAATATTTTGACTCCTAATAGTTCATTATTCACTGTGAGTAGCTCAGAGTTGATGCATGACTTCCCCATGAGAACAAGAATGTACCCTTCAGTGTTTCAGGATGTTTATATTCTAAATACTTGGCCGCAGTAAAGATGGAATCACAAACTGTTAACTGATCAAGAGTCAGTTTTATAGCAGAACCAGGAAAAGTTCAAGAGAACACACCTGCCCTGAGTTTTATCTTCATAATTACTCCGGGCTATAAAATGCTGCAGTGTAGTGTCAAGGATGAGCAATATCCTGCTTTCCAGTTGTTTTTATTCAAAATCAGGGAGATTATGCTTTTATGCAGAGAAGACACCTAACCAGATTGTATGTGGGGAGTGAGTGTAAGTGAAATGGAGACACTGGTCAAGAGGGCATCTTGGGAAGCGTGGACATTGAAGACTGTAGGTTTAGGAGCAGTGGGCGCGTTGCATCACAAGTAGGTAAAAAGATTATTTAAGAAGGATTCGCTGCTTCCAGGGTCGGAAGAAGGGACTTTAGAGATGAGAGTAGGCACTCCCTCGCTGAGGGGCTATTGATTCCAGTCTAGGAAATGCCAGTGTATAACAACGTAGAACCAAGAGGTGGTTTTTATTTTGAAAGTAAACTGAGGAAAGTCTCACAGGGAAGGCTAGCGTCCCTTGTGTTCACCTACCTGGTCCCTTCTAGTAAGGTACAGGAGGCTTTCAGAAAGCATCTTGTTTTTCTCAACTAAAAATTGTGAACATATGATGAGGCTAGGTGTAGGATTTTTGTATTTTCGGTTTTATAGAATTCCTTCATCAAGTTGATGAAGTCTCCCTGGATTCTTAGTTTCTGCAGAGATGCTTTGATATCTTCGGAATGCGTGTAGCAAACACTTCCTTTGCATCTGTGGTCCGGATCATACGATCTTTATACTGTTCTTCTTCGTTAACCTTTTGTTGTGATGGATGACGCTAACTGATTTTTGAATATAGAAACCATCTTGGGTATTTGCACTAAATCCCCTTGGTTGTGGGTATACAACTATTATGACACGTTGTTGGATTTGATTGGCTAACATTTTATTGGGATTTTGTGTCTATGTAAACGGAAGATATTGGTCTCTAGTTTTCCTTTCTTATACTGTCTTTACCTTGTTTCGTCAATCCTGGTCTCCTAGAATGAGAGTTTTCTCTCTGTTTTTATTTTCAGGAAGAGATTAGAGGAGATTCGAGTCATTTTTTCCCTTGATATATTTGGTAGAATTCATCAGTGGAACTGTCTGGGTCTGATGCTTTATTTCTTGAAGGTTAGTAATTATTGATTATATTTATGTAATAAATATAGGCCTAATCAGATAAGCTATTTTGCCCTGTGTGCATTTAGCAGTGTTTGTCTTCTGTTTTTTAAGTTATTTTTAATGTTTCCTTCCTTATGAGAAAGAGAGAAAGGCAGAGAGAGAAAGTAACAGAGAGGCAGAGTGCTATCAGGGTAGGGGCAGAGAGAGAGGGAGACACAGAATCTGAAGCAGGCTCCGCACACAGAGCTCAACACGGGGTTGGAATTCATGGACTGGGAGATCATGACCTGAGCTAAAGTTTAATGCTTACTGATTCAGCCACCCAGGTTCCCCATCGTGTGTGTCTTTTAAAGAATTGATCTATTTCATCTAATTTATGAAATATATGGATATTTCAAAATTTTCATATTTCATATACTTCATCATTTTCCATTTAATGTTCATGGAATCTGTAATGGTTACGTTACTTTCATTTCTGATAACAGCTTTGTGTCCTTACGTTTTGATTCATTCCCTTTTCTTGGATAGCCCAGCTATGGGTTTATTACCTTTATGGGTCTTTCCAAAGAACCATCTTTTGAATCCTCTACTGATTTTCTCCAATAATTTTCTCTCTTTTATTGATATCAGCTCTAGTATTTATTATTTCTTTTCTTCTACTTGCTTAAGCCTTCAGTTACAACTCCTCCTCTAATTTCCCAAGGTGGAAGTTAAGGTACAAATTTAAGATTTTTCTCCTTTTCTGTTTTTTTTAAGTTTATTTATTTTGAGATTTATTATTTTGAGAGAGAGATCATGTCTGTGAGATGGGGAGGGGCAGAGAGAGGGAGAGAAACTCCATTCCCAGGCAGGCCTCAAACTCAGCACAGAGCGCAATGCAGGGGCTTGATCTCAGGATCATAGTTAGTGGAAACTATGATTTGGATACTCAAATGACTGAGCACACAGATATCCCAAGATCTTTCTCCTTTTCTAATAAATGCATTCAGCGCTGTATATTTTACTCTAAGAAATGCTTTCACTGCCCCCCCCCATTTTGATAGGTTGTGTTTCATTTTCAATTATTCCAAATTTCCTTTAAATTTCTCTCAAGATTCCTTCTTTGATGAGTTTTTTATAAGTATGATTTTTAATCTCTAAAATACGAGGACTTTCCCAGCTATCTGTTGGATTATTAATTTCCAGTTCAATCCCAGTGTGGCCTGACAGCATTCTTTGTATGCTTTCTATACTTCAACCTTCGTTACCATGTTTTATGGCCCATGATGTGTCTATGTTTATAAATGTTCTGCGTGTGCTTTAGAAACATGTGTATTCAACAATTTTAGATGAAATGTTCCATATATATCAGTTGGATCTAGTTGATTGATGCTACTGTTTAGTTCAGTTGTATCCCTAATTATGTCTTTCTGTTGGAGTCAATCAAAGACAGAAAGCTGTTGAGGTCTTCACTGTAATACGCAATTTTCTCTTTCTCCTTGAAGTTCCAGAAAAGTTTCCATCAAGTATTTTCATACTCTGTTGTTAGATAGGGAGAAGGTATGGATTATTTTGTCTTCTTACAGAACTGACCCCTTTATCTACACTCCTTTTCTGTATTCTGCTATTTTATTTACTTTTTTTTAAATTTATTTCTAGGAGAGAGAGAGAGAAAGCTTGAGCAGGGGAGTGTCAGAGAGAGAGGGAGTCACAGTCTAAAACAGGCTCCAGGCTCCGAGATGGCAGTCAGCACAGAGCCCGACGCGGGGCTCGAACCCACGAACCACGAGATCATGACCTAAGTGAAAGTCGGACGCTTAACCAACTAAGCCACCAATTCAGCAGTTGGTATATTCCATTTTCTTCCTTCTCTTAGCATATTAATTATCCTTTTCTATTTGCAAAAGTTGTGGTGGTTTCTGCTTTGTTAGCCATACCCATTTATAATGAATCAAA
>JAESUZ010000336.1:0-22676 GCA_017311185.1 Proteles cristata cristata
TCAATAAAAACAAACAAACAAACAAACAAACAAACAAATAAATAAATAAATAAATAAATAAATAAATAAATAAATTTAAAGCAGGAGAGGAGTGAATACTTTACTACCAGGCCCACACTACAAAAAATGAAAATGAAGATCTTGAGACAGAAAGATATTACACATCAACTCAAAGCCATACAAAAAAATAAACAATACCTAAAGGTACTTACATAAGATAACATAAAAGCCAGTATTACTGTGGTTTTTTTTCTTTTAGTTCTTTTTTTCCCTAGACGATTAAAAGACAAATTACAAACCACATAAATAATTTCATCTATAAAGATGAAATCTAAGACAACATAACAAGGAAAATGGCAAGTCTGTTATATGAACAGATTTTCAGTACACTACTGAAACTAAGTTGATATTAAGTCCAATTCATTTGTTATAAACTGAAGATGTC
Source organism: Proteles cristata cristata (assembly GCA_017311185.1). NCBI lineage: Eukaryota > Metazoa > Chordata > Mammalia > Carnivora > Hyaenidae > Proteles > Proteles cristata. The sequence continues at coordinate 446 of JAESUZ010000336.1, forward strand.
AATTGTGATACCCAGAAAATAACTATAAAACTAAACAATAAACAGAAAAAGAAATGAGGGGGAAAAATTCTACACTACAAAAAACACAAACACAAAAGAAGGCAGTAACAGAAGAAAAAAAGACATACAAAACACACAAAAAAGTAGCAGAAGTAAATTTGTCCTTGTTAGTTATTACCTTCAATATAAATGCAGTAAACTCTCTACAATTAATAAGTAGGACACATGGATTTTAAAAATGAATCCAACTACACATTTTCTAGAATAGACTCCCTTCAGGTATGAGAATACCAACAGTACGAAAATCAAAGTATGGGAAAGCGGGGCTCCTGGGTGACTCAGTCGGTTAAGTTTCAGACACTCAGGTCATGATCTCACATTTTGTGGGTTTGAGGTAGGCCTCGGTGCTGACAGCTTGCTCAGAGCTTGAAGCCTGCTTTAGATTCTGTCTCTCCTGTTTTTCTGACCCTCCCCTGCTCATGCTGTCTCTCTCTCTCTCTCAGAAATAAATACAGCAGTAAGTAAAGGAAAGGCAGGGGGGCAATCCTAAAATCAGAATGGATTTTAAGGCCAAGTGTTGTAACAAAAACAAAAGCATTATATTTTGACTAAAAAAGTCAACCCACAAAAATTAACAGCTACAAATTTACATACATCTGACAGAACCCCAAAATATGTAAGTACTATAGTAAACACAACAAGGGAAAAACAGGTAAGCCTAAAGTAACAGAATCCAATAAAAGCCATCTTCTTAGGTAAAGAAGAACAAGGGAGTCATTTGTGTTTTAATTTCCCCAATATTTTAAAATAATTACATATTTTAGATTATTTCTGCTTCCTAAAAAATAGGAAAAAAGGGGAAGAGGGGCTTACCTAGAATTAAAAAGTATTCTTGCAGGGCGCGTGGGTGGCTCAGTCGGTTGGGCATCCGACTTCCGCTCAGATCGTATTCTCACTGTTCGTGGGTTCGGGGCCGTAGGTCTCAGGGCTGACAGCTAGCTCTGAGCCTGAAGCCTGCTTCAGACTCTGTACCTCCCTCTCTCTCTGACCCTCCCCTGCTCATGCTGTCTCTCTCTGTCTCTTCTCTCTCAGAAATATATAAAACATTTTTTAAAAAGTATTTTTTCAAGTCAGTATGAAAACTCAAAAATTAAAGAGTCATAAAGAATCTACCTGAAAGTGATTTTTGCAGATGGCAGATATTCGCCCAACTTGTATTAGAAAAAAAATTTTTCGAAACTACACTTTACCCTGTAAATGCTTCAATCCCAGTTAGAGAAATCCAAAGTAGGAAAACGCGCAGAAAAGCATAAGCAGAGAACTGTACAGGTGGTAGACAAACACGAATCAGGTGAGACACTATCATTTTCAGACTATTCATGTCCAACTATTAACACAAAGGGTCATTACGTTAACCTTTCTAATTTGGTGATTTAAAATACTAATTGAATAAACCTTTGTTCTTAATTCAACCACTTTCTATCTTCATCCTAAGGAGCATAAAATAGAATTTATGTTGCAGGTTTTTTTTTTTTTAAATCGCAGTTCTCTAAAGGGAAGGATCTTTAAAATCACTGCCACACAAACTGACAAATTTTGAATTCCTAGATAATGCGTTGAATGTGCGCCTTTGCTTTCAAGGCCGCAGATACTACATCTTTTATTGGACACTGCAAGCAGAGTGCGGGGGAGGGGGGGGTCCGCAGTAAGTAACACCTTGTATTGATACCTGAAAATACCTGCCATTGGAAACAGACCCCCCAAAAGCTAGTTCTTGGCACTTTGCTCAATTACAAACTTGACCTTCTGAAATTAATTAAATGTTAGAAAAATATTCTTTCGTGATTTCATACAGGGGTGAATGTTTTAATATGTTCATGTAAAGGGAAAAGAAATGGGACTTCCAAGGCTGTCATGTGCAATTCGTGGCAACAGCTTCGAAAACAACCTACAGTTAAGCACAGCAACCTTTGTACGAACTTTCCCTAATTCTACAAACCTACCGCAAACTACTGGGATTCTTCCAGTCCTAAGGAGGTCTCCACTTTCTTGTATCCAGAGAGTGAAACAAAACTCCTTGCGCTAAATAAAATACCGGAAATGTCCTAGAACGTGTCCGACGCTGACAGAGCAAAGGCCAGGTACGGGAAGCCACTCAAAACACAGAAAAAGGACAGGAAGGAAGAAAAATGTGAGTTCGAGAAACAAATTACACGACGATCATGACCAACTGTGTTGGACTGAAGTCCTCTGGCATCACCTGGGCAACGCAGACCCGGGGTCTCGCCAAACTGGTGATGCCAAGAGCCAAGGTCCCAGGAACCACATGTCCATACCAGCTACTTGACGCAGGAGACCAGCCTGTGCGGTGGCGGAAAGAAGGACGTGTAAAAAGAGACGCGAGGTAGCGAGTGCTTCCGCGCCATTACCGAACTACGCAATGGCTCGCTAGCTCTGCCGGGTAGCATCCGGTGCACCTCTGTGCACGCACCAAAATCCGAAGGCTAGCAACCAAGGTGGTGCCCAGAGCCGGGAGCACAGGAAAGCCTGCGCTGGGGAGGACATCCCGGTACCCGCAGCAATGTCTGCACGTGGCTGAGACCTGGCCCATGCGCACCTGGCACACACACACACACACACACACACACACACACACACACACACACACACACACACACACACACACACACACACACACACACACACACACACACACACACACACACACACACACACACACACACACACTCTCCCACTCGAGAGGAAAGAAAGTCAAGTGTTCGTCTCGTAGCGAAGGTAACCAAACAAGCCTTAATAGCCAACACGTAAAAACCAGTATTGTCCCTCACCTTTTACCTTGTAGCCAGGGGCAAACCAGGCATTTCCCCTATAGACCTACTGAGGACGACCGGCGCCTCTTTCAGCACTACCAGTTTCACCTGAGGCGCGAAAGACTGACGCAAACAGCCAAACAGTGCAATTTAACCAGCAGCACGGAAGTACTCAAAACCTAGCTTTTACCCTCTGTACTGCGTCGACAACCAATCACGCACAAGAGGTCTTGAGCGTGACCGGAGGAGGTTGCTCTTAGTGATGACGGAGTGGGATGGGAAAAGTTAAAGGCTACCCTACTGCTCTTTTGGACCTAAGGTTTAATAAAAGCCGCTCAACTTTCCCAAGACCCGGGTAAAGACTCCGGGACGAAATGGAACTGGCACTCGGAGCAAGCTGCTTCGCTGTAGCTCCCAAGCCCGCAGCGTAATTCGGGGCTATGAGAAAGCGAGAGTACCCACTGGGCTGCTCGGGCAGCCTTCTGGGATTTGTAGTTTGATGAGGACAATATCTTGCTTATGCAAAGTATTCGAAGAATTTAAAAGGTATAATAGATTAGCGTCGGGTGAAAGGAGCCAGAGGGTTGTTGGAGGTTTTGTTCGATTAACCTAAAGTGTACTCACACTTCTCAAAAAACACAAAAGTATTGACTTTCACGATTTGTCGGGTCTGAGACCCTGGCCCAGACCTTTGTCTGCCTGCCTAGCCAGCAGACGTTTGTCATTTACCAGTTACAGGTTACTGGGAGATACGGACTTGAGTGCTTGATGACCAGTCCGATCTTCCAAAAGAAAGCTCCACAATAGTTGCGCTTTAATACTTACCGAATGGATTCTACTGTATCTACCATCTGTTTCAGTGCTTACATTTATAATAAACTTGGGCTTGCTGAATACATTCGTTTTGTTCTCGTTAATATGGAATGTTGCTCTGAGGGTTCCTGAATGTTCCCTCTTTCCATCTGATACAATTAGAGCTCCAAGAATTAAGACTAAAAAAAAAAAAAGGTATAATTCATTACATCAAATTCTCCCATTTTTAGCTTTTTACCTGAATACTTTTTACCATATCCATAAAGTTGTGTAATCATTAGTATATAAATCCAAAACTATTTTCGTCATCTTCCCACACACACACAAATCCATGCTCACTAACAATCACTGCACATTTTTCCCTTTACCCAACACTTGGCTTCTTTCATTGATCATAACGATTTCAAGATTGTAGTGTCCATGAGTCCTTCATTCTTTCTAGGGCTCACTATATTCCTTGGATTTACCACATATTCTTTACCCATTCATCTGTGGTTGAACATTTGTATTGTTTCCACTTTTTCTCAATTGTAAATGCTGCTGCCATGAACAATTCCATACAAATATTTGTATGAGAATCTGTTTTCAATTATTTTGAGTATATCCTTAAGAATGAAATTTCTTATTATAAGGTAATTATATGTTTAACTTATTAAGGAAGTGATAAAGGTGTTTTCTGCAGCAGTTCCAGAATTTTATGTTCCCACTAGCAATATATTGATCCACATTATCGTCAACATCTTCTTTTGATTATAGCCATCCAAGGGTGTGTGAAGTGGTACCCCGCTACACTTCTGATTTGTACTTCCACATGTTTAATGGTATTTAGCATCTTTTCCTGTGCTTATTGGCCATTTGTGTATCTTTTTGGAGGAAGCATCTCTTAAGGGCTTTTGCCATTTTAAAATTTGGATTGTCTTTTATTACTGGGATATAAGACTTATTCACGTATTCTGGATATAAGCCCATATCAGATATGGTTTACAAATATTTTCCTCCATTCTGTGAGTTACCTTTGCACGTATTCTGGATATAAGCCCATATCAGATATGGTTTACAAATATTTTCCTCCATTCTGTGAGTTACCTTTGCACTTTCATCCTGATTTCTTTTACCCCCTTCTCCCTCGCGCCCGTGGAGTTATTTCTAGAGAAAGTATTGTAAGTCCTGAAGGATAAATGGGGTAATTGCTGAAATGTCAGCAATGTTTTGATCCCAAGGCTGTCAAATGTGATAGCATTATTAGAACAGACTTCCATTATCCCCCAAAGGAAAAGATACAAGTTGTAACTTCCTGGTATTCACTGGAGCTTCATGTACTCCCTGCATGTTTTTACATAACCACCAGAAGATCCTTTCTTTTCTCTTTCTATACTTTGATACTCTTTAATACATATCTGTGATAAAATATAAAATAAAAGCCATGTGCACTTAGCTGCAGCTACTGTTTCACTGGCTGCTGGACAGCCTTGCATGTCCATTCAGTCTAAGTGTCTGAGAACTTTTTCTTCAGTGCACAGTAACACCCCACAAAGGTTTTTAATATTGATGAAGCCCAATTAATTTATTTGCACATAAAATTTATTTTATGCATATATTTTTGATGTCATATGTTTGAAGCCATTGCCTAACCCTATAACATTGTGATTTATGATTATGTTTTCTCTGAAATGTTTTAGAGTTTTAATTCTTACATTTATGAACTTATACCATCTTTAATATATTTTTATATATGGTGTTATCATGTAGTCCATCTTCACACTTGATTAGATGATAACTTGTTATCTTAGCATCATTTGTATAAGAGACTATTTTTCCCATTAAATGTTTTTGGCACTCTTTCTGACTACATTTGTGACTATTTGTTTCTGACTCTAAATTTTATTATTGATCTGTATGTGTATTCATATGCCATTACAATACTATATTTGATTTTGCAGCACATTTTGAAAGTTGGAAGTATAAGTCCTATGGTTTCAAGATTTCTCTGGTTTTATGGGTCCCTTGTAGACCCATGTGAATTTTAGAATCATTGCATTTCCGGAAAAACAAAATAAGTACAGATTTTTTAAAAGCCCAAGAGATACTTTGAAAGGGATTGCACTGAAGTGGCAGATCTGTTTGGGATCATCTGTAGGCCACCTGTTAATGAACACTACTATCCCAACAGTCTTCAGTCCCTTCAAACACGAGCACTGAAGTCTTTCTACTTGTTTTAAGGTCTTTTGAAAATCTTCAACAATATTTTATAGTTTAAATGTACAAATCTTGCACAGCTTTGGTTAAACTCATTGCTATATATTTTATTCTTTTTGCTGCTATTGTAAATGGAATGTTTTCTTAATTACATTTGGACTATTGGTTTCTAATTTATAAAAACACAATTAGTTTTTTTGTGTTGATCCTATTTAATGCAAATTTATTTATTAGCTCTAATGGAAATGCTTATTGTGTACTTATGTATGCTTGTGTTCATTAGTATCTTCCACACTGGATACAAAAGCATGTTTTGCAAATAATATTACTATTTTCTTTGCAAATATGTATGTGTCCAGTTATTTTGTTTCTCTCAAGTGATGAACATTTTGAGAAATCCTTTGAGTCTAAATAGGACCTAACTTTCCAATATAAAACTTATGCAATCAGATTAAATAAAGAGAAGACTTAATATTTAGCCCTTGTTTGTAAAGGAAAGTTTGCAGAGCCTCTGTCTATTGAAGGTAAGTCAGAGAAATGCTTTGATAGAATCCCTTTTCCCTTCTCTTCCCTCTCCCCTATACCTAGCTTCAGGTTCATTTATTGGCAGGTTACTGGGAACTTATGAACACCTGCAGCCAAGGCAATATGATCATTTCTCATTCTCCTATTAACACATTCAGGTCTTGCAGTTGACTACAAACTTTCTTGTGTTGGTAGGTGCTTGGTACTCAGTAAAAGAGCATCCACATCACCCTAAAACATTAGAAGATGAACTTCTAATTTGTGAAAACTTACAAACTCAATGCTGGGCTGTGTTTGAAATATTCACACACTATCTCTGCAGTCTGCTGTTCTTTTTGCCCTTATATCTACTTGGCTGAAAAAAATCAAAATTCCATCAGGATAGATAGGAGAAAGCTCAGCCAGCCAGAAATATCAGCATTGACAGGCTTTTGCATCCCTCAAGATGGAACTCATGGGTTTTCTGGAAATGCAATCCCAACTGGTATTGGAATTTTCACCAGTGACTGTCTATTTCTTTACGACTTCCTCATTTAGTTGTGGCTTTTTCCACAAAATAGAATAAACAAATGTGCAAGGGCAGCAAAACTGTTTTGTCCATGCAAACTAGTCTTTCAGGACTCTGAATTTCTGGAATACCCCTTCTGTTCCTGATTGTTCTTAGTTCAGGGTCATAGACTGAGACCCAGCATCACATAACTGGTTTTCCACTCAGCCAGGTAAAAATCTCTAAATTTACTGGGAAAGGTAACACATGTTGCCAAGTCACCAATTCTCTTCTCCCCATTCTCCATGGGAATTATTTAATCATTGTGAATCTCCAACCCACACCAGAACTTATCCAGCTGTCTCTTTAGGAACTAACTCTCTCAAGTTCCAGAGAAAGAGTTAACATGGTGGAGAAACAGGGGACCCTGGGCTTTCCTTGTCCCTCAGACACAATTGAATTAAGGTTAGATCACTTGGAACACACAAGAAATCAATCTGTGGAGAGGCAGAAAGATATCCACAATTGGAAGGAGACAGCTTCGCAGGATCAGGGAGTGTGGAAATGGTATGGGGAAGAGAAAATGGCAGAGCCATGGAGGGGAGGGAGCCATTTTTGTGGAGACAAAAGGGAGACAAACAATGAGAGGTAGATAAAGTATGGCATCATTTCACCCAAGAGGAAAACCAACTTCTCTGGAATATAGACTGGAGAGCTTGAGGTTCTGAGGGTTGCTGGTTTGTTGTTGTTGTTTTAAAACAGCATTTGGAGCTGAAACTATAAGGCTTGGAAACTATGTGACTTTCTCGGTGGGGGGGTGGGGTGGATATATGAGGCTCACTCCTGGACAGATAGAGGCTAGCCCCAGAGTGCATAGGGTGGTGTAGAGATCTCCAGGGTGCACTGGGAGAGAAGAGTCCCCTTGTGGGAGTTCTTTTGGAACAGGGTATGTTACCTCCTCAAGGATAGAAGACCCAGCAGGTGCCACCCTAGTGCTTTTCATTAGCAGGGGACAGAGGTACACCAAGAGGAAATATAAACTTTGCTGCTGTTTGCTGCTATTCTACCTCATAGATTCAATGCACTCTGCAGGCATGGAACTCCTTTTCAGGAATGAAGGGCATCAGACACAATGTGAATAGCCTCTACTCTGGAGGAGAAGTGCAGGTCTGTGTTATGCCCAGTCCTCTAAGACTTTGAATGCAAGCCACACATCAAAGATAAAACACAGCAGAGTTGTGATGCAGGATGAGCTCTCTGCCATCACTAGTCTATGAAGGCAGCTTGAACAACAAAGGTGTGAGACCCCTAAGTTCAGAGAAGAGAGACTGGGGTGACAACAATGCAGTGGCACTTCAGAGAGTAATAGAGCAGGTCCCAATGGAGGAGGGACCCGCTCAACACAAACTCTACCTCCCTGTGCCTGATGACTGGGGCAAGACTGACACTGAGCGAAGGCAGTGGGTTGGTCTTCCAGAAGATCAGCACACTCAGCACCTGAATGTACCAAGTGTACTGAAAACTTATTATTAAAACAACACCTGATGTTCTGGTTGAAATAGGACCAGATTTGCTTTGTTTTAAGTTTATTTTTCTTTTTTCTTTTTTTTTTTTTCTTTTTTTTCTTTTTTGGATTTCAGATTCATAGAGTTTTGTTTGTCTGGTTTTTTTTTTTCCTTTTCTCCTCTCCCTCTGCTTTCTGCATCAGTCTTCACTTTCCTTTTTTTTAAATCTTTTTTTCTTTAGAATCAGGCTTATAGATTTTGATACTCTATTTGATTTTTTTGTTGTATAAAGTTTTTTCCCTCTTTTTTCCAGGCTTACTTCAACAAACAAATAAAAGCACACCTGATTGAACGTCCAATCAGGTGTTTGCAAGCAAGGAGGAGCTCCGCAGAGGACTGATCAATGGGAAAGAGAAGGCAGATACAACAGGACAGCGCACACAGCATAGACCAGAAACACTTCCTTAAGTGCCAGGATCTGGACAGTTTATGACCATTTTTAATACAGTCATACTGCCAGCTGCAGAAAATATGACAACCTTTCAAAACACCCAAAAGACAAAAACTTAGCCAGTCTAACAGGATGAAGGAAGTCTCCATAAAATAAGGGTAAAGAACAAATCAAGACCAGGGTCTTGCTCAAAATAGATATGAACAATACATCTGAACAAGAATTTAGAACAACAGTCAGAAGACTGCTAGCTGGTCTTGAAAAAAAAATGTAGAAGACATGAAAGAAACCCTTGCTTTAGAGATCAAAGACATAAAAACTCATCAGCACAAAATAAGAAAATGCCCTAACTGAGGTCCAAAACCCACTAGATCTAGTCACAGTAAGTACTGAAGCAGCAGAGAAGAAAATAGAAAATATCAAAAATAAAATTATGGAAAACAATGCAGGTGAAAAAATAGAGAGGAAAGAAAATTATTAGATCATGAGCAGAGATGTAGAGAAATTAGTGATTCCATAATATGAAACAATATCCAAATCATAAGACTTCCAGAAGAGGAAGAGCGTAAAAGGAAGAGACTTATTCATTGAATAAATCATAGCTGAAAACTTCTCTAGTCTGGGGAAGAAAACAGACATCTAAATACAAAAGGCATAGAGAACTTACCTCAAAATCAACAAAAACAGGTCAACACCATGATATAACACAGTGAAACTTGCAAATGACAAAGAGTAGCTAGGGATGAAAGGCCCTTAAACTACAAGGGTAGAACATAAAGGTAGTACCAGACCTGTCCACTAAAACTTGGAAGACCACAAGAGAGTGACAGAAATTATTCAATGTGCTGAATAGGAAAAATATTCAACCAAAACTTCCTGTATCCAGCAAGTCTGTTATTCAGAACAGATGGAGAGGCAAAGACTTTCCCAGACAAACAAAAACTAGACAATTTGTGACCACTAATCCACCTCTGCCAAAAATTTAAAGAAGATTCTATAAGTTGAGGGGATGGGGGTGGGGGAGGTAATACCAAAGAAACACAGACTACAAAGAACCAGAGAACATCATCACAAACACGAAATCTACAGATAACATGATACCACTAAATTCATATCTTTCAAGAAGCTCTTTGAATATTAGTGGACTAAATGTTACAATCAAAGGAGACAGTGTGAAGAATGTATATAAAAACAAGATCCATCCATGTGTGCTATCAAAAGACTCATTTTAGACCTAAGTATACTTGCAAGTTGAAATTAAGTGAATGGAGACCATCTACCATGATGGTAGCCATAATTGTATTAGATAAACCAGAGTTTAATTTCTTTGTTGTTGATTCATTTTTTTGATAGAGATAGAGTGTGAGTGGAGGAGGGGCAGAGAGAGAGGGAGACACAGAATCTGAAACAGGCTCGACCTCTTAGATGTCAGCACAGAGCCTGATCTGGGGCTTGAACTCACAAACCGGGAGATCAGGACCTGAACAAAGTTGGTCACTTGACTGACTGAGCCACCTAGCACTCCCAAACAAACTTGCTTTTGAAACAGACTATATAAAGACATGAAGAAGGACATTGTACCACAGTTAAGGGGTCTATACAACATTTGTATATATTTATGCCTCCAACTTGAAAGAAACCAAATACATAAATCAATAAATCATAACATAAACAAATTCATTGATAATAATGCAATAATAGTAAAGGATTTTAATACCTCACTTACAGAAATAAACAGAACAGCTAAGCAGAAAACAAACAAGGAAACAGTGACTTTGAATAACACACTGGGCTGATGGCCTTCGGGTCATCTATTCGGGACATCTCATTCTAAATCAGAAGAATTTATATTCTTCTCAAGTGTACATGAGACATTCTCCAGAATATATCACATACTGGCTCTCAAATCAGCCCTCAACAAGGATAAATGATCATACCATGCATATTTTCAAATCACAAAGCTGTGAAACTTGGGGATAATCACAAGAGAAAAATTAGAAATTTAGGTTAAAGAACATCCTACTAAAGAATGAATGGGTTAACCAGGAAATTAAAGCAGTTATTTAAAAAAAGACATGGAAGCAAATGAAAATGAAAACTCTTTGGAATGGAATGAAACCCCTTTGTGATGAAATAAAAACCTCTGTGAGGCAGCAAAGGCACTCATAAAAGGAAAGTATGTTGCAGTTTGAGCCTCACTTGAAAAGCAAGAAGGATCCCAAATACACAACCTAACCTTACACCTAAAGGAGCTATAAAACAAACAGCAAATAAAACCTAAAAACAGCATAAGAAGAGTAAAGTTAGAGCAGAGATATGGGATATAGAAACAACAACAAACAAAAACAGCACAACAGACCAATTAAACTAAATGCTGACTCTTTTAAAGAATAAATAAAATTGTTAAACTCCTAGCCAATCTTGTAAAAAAGGAAAAGAGAAAGCATCCAAAGAGGCAAGACCACATATGAAAGAGGAGAGATGACAACCAATAACACAGGAATAATTTTAAAAATTATATGCCAACAAATTGGGCAATCTGGAAGAAATTTTTATGAAATTTCTAGAAAATCACACACTATCAAAACTCATCAGGAAGGAAGTAGGAAACTTTTACAGCCCATGACTAGAAAATAAATGGAATCAGTTATCAAAAGTCTCCCAACAAGTAAGAGTGCTGGACCAGTAATTTCCTGGGGGAATTCTACCAGACAGTTAAAACAGAGTTAATACCTATTCTTCTTGAACTGTTCCAAAAGAAAAAGAAATAGAAATAGCTTCATTCTAGGAAGCCATCATTACTTTGATCCCTAAACCAGACAAAGTCCTCAATAAAAATGAGAATTACAAGCCAATATCCCTGATGAACCTGGATACAAAAATTCTCAACAAGATTCTAGAAAACTGGATCCAACAAGACAGTAAAAGACTTATTCACCATGATTAACAGGATTTATTCCTGGGCTGCAGGGCTGGTTCAATATTTGCAAATCAGCATGATACAGCACATTAATAACAGAAAGCATAAGACCATATGATCTTCACAATAGGTGCAGAAGAAGCATTTGACAAAATACAGCATTTATTCTCAACATAAGCCATCAAAAATAGACATAGATAGAACATATCTCAACTTCATAAAGAGTATATACAATGGGCCTACGGGTAATACCATCCTCATTTGGAAAAAACTGACAGCCTTTCCCATGTGATCAAGAAATAAGACAAAGATGCCCACTCTCACATTACTATGTGATATAGTATTAGAAGTCTTAGCCTCAGCAATCAGACAACAAAACTAAAAAGTCATAAATATTGGCAAGAAAGAAGTCTAACTGTCACTATTTGCAGATAATATGATACCTTATGTAGAAAACCTGAGTGACTCCATAGAAAAAAAATGCTAGAATTAATACATGAAACTTCAGCAAAGACAAAGGATATTGACATAAATCCGTTGAATTTTTTATTAAATATTTTTAACATTTATTTATTTTTGAGACAGAGTGTGAGCGCGGAAGGGGCAGAGAGGGAGACACAGAATCCGAAGCAGCTCCAGGCTCTGAGCTGTCAACACAGAGCCACACGCGGGGCTCGAACCCAGGAACCGTGAGATCATGACCTGAGCCAAAGTTGAACTCCCAACAGACTGAGCCACCTGGATGTCCCAAATCAGTTGCATTTGTATACACCAATTACAAAGTAGCAGAAAGAGAAATCAAGGAATCGATCCCATTTGTTGGTACCAAAAACAATAAGATACCTAGGAATAAACCTAACTAAAGAGGTAAAAATCTGTACTCTAAAACTATAGAAAATTTATGAAAGGAATTGAAGAGGACACAAAGAAATGGAAAAGCATGTCATACTCATGGATTGGAAGAGCAAACATTGTTAAAATGTCTATGCTACATCAAGCAATTACACATTTAATGCAATCCCTTACCAGTATTCTTCACAGAACTAGATCAAACATTACTGAAATTTGCATTGAAGCACAAAAGACTATGAATGTCCAAGGCAGACCTGAAATAGAAAAAATTATAGCTTGAGGCATCATAATTTCAGATATCAAGCTATATTCCAAAACTCTAGACTTCAATACAGAATGGTACTGGCACAAAAACAGACACATAGATTGATGGAACAAATTAGAAGGCCCAGAAACACACTGACAAATGTATGGCCAAGTAATTTTCCACAAAGCAGGAAAGAATATCCAATGGGGGGTGAGAGGCAGTTTTTTTTCAACAAACAGTGCAAGGAAAACTGGACAGCCACATGGAGAAGAATAAAACTGGACCACTTCCTTACATGATACACAAAAATTAATATGATATAGATAAAAAATCTAAACATGAGACGGGAAATCATCAAAATCCTAGAGGAGAACATAGGCAGTGACCTCTTTGACCTCTGCTGCACCATATTCTTATCCCAAAAGATACAAAAATACAGATTCAAAGGGCAAATACACCCTACAGTTTGTATCGTATATCAACAATAGTAAACTATTGAGAAACCCCAAGTGTATTTCAACAGATGATTGATAAAAATTATGTAGCATATATATGTATGTATGTATATGTGTGTATATATATGTATATACATATATATGATATGTATACATATATGAAATACGTATGTATTTTTGATGGCTGAGTTTTCTCATCCATCAAAAATAATGAAATCTTTCTATTTGCAATGATATGGATGAAGCTAAAACATATTATGCTGATATTAAGCTAAGATGACAGACAACTAGAGGGATTCTGGGGTTCCATGTCCCTCAGACACAACTGGATTGAGGTCAGATTATTCAGAACACTCAGGAAATTGATCTACAGAGTGGCAGAAGGATTTCCACAGTTGGAGGGAGACTGATTGTCAGAAGCCAAGTGCATGATATGAGTTGGGGGAGGTAAAGTAGTGGAACCATGAGGAGAGGGAACTCCTTCCATGGAGAGACAAAAGGGAGAGAAAGAGGGAAGGGTTTAGATAGTGCATCATCAAATAAGCAGAAGAGGTAAACCTCTGGACTAACAACTGGGAAGCAAGAAGTATAGAGTGTCCCACTTTTGCAAACAGGATATGGAGCTCAAGTCCAAAATGTAGCTGTGGAGACGTCTCTTGGGGAGAAGGGGGAAGTGCATGGTATAACAATCTCGGGCACACTGGGAGAGAACAATTTCCTTTCTGGAATACTTTTAGAGGAGGGCTTGTTGCCTCCTCGAGGACAAAAGACCAAGCCAGTGCCAGCCAAAGGCCTTTCAACAGGTGGAGAGGTTCTACTCCAGAGGAAGAGAAGAGATCAACACAAAGCCAGTTCTTTTAAGATTGGGCTTTGCATCTTATCAGTGTGTACCAAGGAGAAGTCTCAGGATATTTGCGGTACAGGTCAAGCTAATGGCCCGTGCTCTTCAGCTAGGGCTGCCTGAACAGCTGCAGTTGAGATCCTCAGTATGGGCATGAGAGACTGGATCTCATCAAATGGATGTAATTTGTCCCAGCATCAACACTGTGGGACTCCAGAGAGAAGCATAGCAACTCCCAGAATAGGAAGAACCTGCTTACACCAAACCCCATTCCTCCATGCTTGGCAACTGTTAATGAACTGGGGCAACACTGACACTGAGACTACACAAACAGCCTACTTCCAGACCAGCAAGGCAAAACCTGGTAACTCTTTTTCACCTTAGTTTTCCTCCTTCATGTTCTTTTTTCTCCCCTAGTGGAACCATCTCGTGGTTTCTGATTTGGTTTTTGTTGTTTCATTTTATCTTTATATCTTTGTTTTCAATTATGCTTTTCTGTTCTTTCCTTATTCCTTCTTGTCTCTTTTTTTCCTTTTTCTTTCTTCTCCTTTCTTTTTCTTTGGAATCAGGCTTATAGTCTTATGATTTTGTTCAGTTTTCTTTTGTTCCACTTCTATTCTTTTTTATGGGAAAAGTCTTCCTTCTCCCTTTTCCTTTCCCCAAGCATTACTTCAAGAAATCAAGATACACCTAGCTAAAGATCCAAACACTCCCTCACTACAAGCAAGGAGCAGCTTTCCAGAGGAGTGACCAATGGGAAAGAGCAGTCAAACACAACAGCAGAATGCACACAGAATGCACCAGGAATACATCCTGAAGTGCCAGACCATGGATAGTGTATGACCCATTTTAGTATATAAGTAATCTCAGGTACAGGAAACATAAGTTTTAAACCATGCAAAAGACAGCAACTTGGATAAAATGGCAAGATGGAGTAATTCTGCCCAAAAGAAGGGTCAAGAACAAATCACAACTGGGGACTTGATATCTCAAAACATATATAAACAATATGTTTGAAGAAGGATAGAATGACAGTCATAAAACTACTATCTAGGCTTGAAAAAAACATAGAAGACACAGAGACCCATTTGCGGCAGAGAGCAAAGACCTAAGAACTGGTCAGCCTGAAATAAAATATACTATAACTGAAACGCAAAATAAGCTAGACACAGTGAAGGCAAAGACTGAAGAAGCAGAGGAGAGAATAGGTGAATTGGAAGATAAAATTATGGAAAATAATGAAGTCTTTAAAAGGCAGGAAAAGAAATTACTAGATAGAGGGAAGACTTAGGGAACTAAATGATTCCATGAAATGAAACAAAGTGCTTATCATAAGAGTCCTCAAGGAAGAACAGGAAAAGGGGCAGAAGGTTTAATGGACAAATTATATGTGAAAACCTCCCTAATCTGGGGAAGGAAATGAGCATCCAAGACCAGTAGGCACAGAAAATTCCCCTCAAAATTAAAACAGCAACAACAACAACAGGCCAATACAATGATATATGATCATGAAACTTGCAAATTACAAAGAGAGTTCTGAAAGCAAGTAGGAAAAAAGGTCCTTAACCTGCAAGGGCAGACACATAAGGTTAGTAGCAGACCTATCCAGTGAAACTTGGCAGGCCAGAGGGACTGGCAGACACAATGTATGAAAGGCCCACAGCAACTATTATCCTCAATGGGGCAAACAATCAGAGCTTTCTCTGTAAGATCAGTAATACAACAGGAATGTCCACTTGCACTATTGTGGTTTAACATAGTATTGGAAGTCCTAGCCTCAGCAAACAGACAACAAAGCCAAATAAAAAGCATCCAAATTAGCTAAGAAGATGTCAAACTTTCACTCACTGCAGATAACATAATACTCTACCTGAAAACTCAAAACACTCCAAAAAAAACTGCTAGAAAGATACATGAATTCAGCAAATATAGAATAAACATACAGAAATAGGTTGCATGTCTATGTCAATAATGAAGCAACAGAAAGAGATATCCCGGAACACTATCTCAATTGCAACTGCACCAAAAGGCATAAAATGGGAATAACCCTATCCAAAGAGATAAAATATCTGTATGCTGAAAAGTACAGAAAGGTTATAAAAGAAGTTGAAGAAGACACAAAGAAATGGAAAAAAACATTTCAAGTTCATGGATTGAAAGAACAAATGTTATTAATATGTCAATAAGCCCAAAGCAATCTATGCTTTCAATGCCATCCCAATCAAAACAGCATCAACATTTTTCAGAAAAAGAATAAACAATCCTAAAAATTCGTATGGAACCAGAAAAGACCCTGAACAACTAACGTAATGTTGAAAAGAAAACCAAAGGTGGAGGCTTCACTATTCCAGACTTTACCCTGTATTACATGACTGTAATCGCCAAGACAGCATTGTATAGGCACAAAAACATACTGAGGATCCAGAAATGGACCCACAAATATATGGCCAATTAATCTTTGAAAAAGCAGGAAAGAGCATCCAATAAGTGTGGGGAAGAGGGGCACCTGGGTGGCTTAGTCGATTAAGCGTCCGACTTTCGCTTAGGTCATGATCTCGCAGTTTGTGGGTTCGAGCCCCGCGTCGGGCTCTGTGCTGACTGCCAGCTCGGAGCCTGGAGCCTGTTTCAGTCTGTGACTCTCTCTCTGACCCTCCCCTGCTTACGCTGTCTCTCTCTCTCTCTAAGAAATAAATAAAAATATTTTTTTTTTAAAAAAGTGTGGGAAGATAGCCTCTTTAGCAAATGGTGCCAGGAGAACTGGGCCGCCACATACAGAAGAATGAAACTGGACTACTTTCATACACCATATGCAAAAATAAATTCAAAATAGATAACATAACTAATGGTGAGATAGGATAACATCAAACCCTAAAGAAAATCAGAACGCTAGATGCTGATGAGGATGTGGAGAAATGGGCACCCTCCTACACTGTTGGTGGGAATGTGAACTGGTACAGCCCCTCTGGAAAACAGTGAGGAGATTTCTCAGGAACTAACAATAGAACTCCCCTATGACCCAGCAATAGCACTGCTAGGGATTATTGAGGATACAGAAATGCTTGATGCATAAGACATGCCCCAATGTTCACAGCAGCACTCTCCACAATAGCTAAAACATGGAAAGAGAGCCTAAGTGTCCATCAACGGATGAATGGATCAAGAAGATGTGGTTTATCTATACCATGGAATACTACATGGCAATGAGAAACAATGAAATCTGGCCTGTGTAGCAGCATGGATGGACCTCGGGCTCCCCGTCACCGCTAGTGCCTCTGGTCCCAGGTTCCCTGTTCCCCAAGTGCGCGCGACCCGGGCTCCGCTTTCACCTGAGGGCGCGCGGCCCCGGTTCCCGTCACACAGCGCACGTGTTGTCGCGCTCCCCCATTCCCCATGTGGACGCGACCGCACGCTCCGCGGTCACCACGTGCCCGTGATGCCAGGTGTCCGCATCACGCCAGTGTGCCCCGCTCGCGGGCTGTCGTGCGGGGGCGGCACGACCGCGCCCCCTTGCGGCTGGAGGCCGCGGCGGCCCCGGTCTTGCCAGGCATCTCCGCAGACCGCGCAGGCGCCCTGTCTCTTGAGGAGGACGCCGAGGCGCTAGTCCCTCCCCGAAGGGCCCCCACCCCCCACGCCCTCGGCTCTGCACGCGACCCCTCCGCACTGTGCCCGTGGGAGCCCCTGGGTCACGTCAGTCCCGCGTCTCCGGGGCACCGTGGCTGCACCGTGCCCTCCAGGCCCTCGCCGCCCAGGACGGTCCCTTCTTCGGCGCTGAGAGCGTTGTGTGTGCCCCGGGCTGCCCCGACGCCCTGCCGCTCCCGCGGTGGGTAAAGCGGACGGACGCCTGGTGCGGCGGGACTCGCCGCTGCGGCGGCCCACAGGGACGAGGAGAGCTACCCAGGAGACGTCGTCGTCACGGCCGCGAGAGGGGCCGCGGGGAGAGCGCAAGCCGCCGGGGCAGGACAGTCCTTCGGGCTAGGGTGCCCCGTGTGTCTCTGTGAGGCAGACGTCGCTTGGCAGTCGAGACGTGCGATGTGCGCCTGAGAGCTCTGCCCCGGAGCCAGCGCCATTGGAATGGAGATCGGAGTGAAGTGCGGCACGGAGGATGTCGAGAAAGGAGGTTGTGCAAAGGCCCTGTGGCACGACTGGGTGGGGAATGTGAGAGAGGCTAGCGTCCCTGAGCATCGTTAGTGAACAGACAGCGACGTGAGTGCAGACTGTACTGACGGCGAGGCCCCCTCGTGAAGAGAGTTTGCGATCTGGAGAGTGTCGTCAAGGGCACTCGCTAGCTGCACACACGGTTGGAAAGGCCATCGCCCTTTCTGTCGTGCATCTTTGCTGCCCACATAACCACCTGGAGCCAGGCACACACACGACGCGGGTGTGGAAACTAGCCGAATCGAAGACCAGTTCAGCTCTCTGTTCCAAGTCCCCCCCGCCGGCTCTGAAAGCATGTGTGTTCCTGCAGTGACTAAACTGATCTCCACGAGACCAAGAGATGGATGCTTAATGCAGTGAACCACCCAGGCTGAGCCACCCACGTGTCCCTTAGGATTGGTTTTATTTGAGCTACTCTGGCATGGACAAATGCATAGAGATAGTAAGTGGGTTAGTGGCGTCTTTGGCGAGGGGATCAGGGGTGGCTCTCACCGCTGCCTGGTTTCTTTTAGGTGCAGAGAAGTGTTCTAATGGGGCGCGATGGTTGAACGATTCTGTGAATATACTAAAAGCCTATTCACTTGTGTATTTACATGGGTGTGGTTTGTGGTATTTGAAATTTGTCTCACTAAAGCAGTTACAGGAAGCTAGGTATGGGATGAAGGGACGAGAAATGGTACGTGATAATAGTAACCTATCGTTCTTGTTTGGATAAAGGAAGTCCAGATAAGGTACTGGGTCTTTAGATCCTCTGTTCGGGGCCGGGCATATTCTGCAGCGCGCACCCTCTTTCCCATTCCCTCGGTGAATGTGGCCCGCGTCCTTGCAGAGGCGGTGCTGGCTGACGGATGGGTCTCCCGTTCCCCAGATCGGAGTCCGTGCAGCCACAGGGCGAGATGCGGTCCTGGCCGGTCCCAGAGACGGTCCTAGAGCCGTGGGCAGCACCCGCCACAGGCACGGCGCTCCCGGACGACTTCTGGGGACTTGCTCTGCCTGTTGGGAGGCTCATGGCATGCGGGTCCTTGTTGCAGATTGAAGAAGCAAGGAAAGCTGTGGCAGTGGACACGTTAGTGGCCGGGGACGAGATCGTCGGCATCAGCGACATTAGTCTCTCAGGGTTTCGACAGGAGGCGATTTGCTGGGTGAAGGGCTCTCATAAAACCCTGAAGCTAGTGGTGAAAAGGTAAGACCCACACTTCATGCCGTGTTTACACAACAGAAGTGCATAAAAAAGGAAAGGGTGAAGCCACGTCTGCTGCTCTCTCTCACTGCAAGCAAATCCCACTGTGGACCTAAGTTGTGTGTGTGTGTGTGTGTGTGTGTGTGTGTGTGAGAGTGTGTGTGTGCGTGTGTGTGTGTGTGTGTGTCAGGGTTCATGTGCGTGCACGTGCATAAACGTAAAACTCCATTTCTTGGCCAGTGACGATCCAGCATGGAAAACTTAAAAGATACCTTCTTCTGTCACGGTGAATTGTTTATTTGTTATATTAAGTGAATTTGAATGATTTTTTTTTATTTTAATTAAACTCAAATTAGTTAACATACACTGTAGTCTTGGTAGAACCCAGGGATTCATCACTTACATACAACACCCAGTGCTCCCCAACAAGGGCCCTCCTTAGTGCGCATCACCCTTTTCCCCTCCTTCCCATCCACCCTCAGTTTGTTCTCTGTATTTAAGAACCTCTTATGGTTTCCCTCCCTTTCAATTTTTATCTTAGTTTTCCTTCTTTTCCCCTGTGTCGTCTGTTGTGTTTTTTAAATTCCACTCATGAGCACTATCGTATGACATTTGTCATTCTCTGATTGACATATTTTGCTTAGCATAATACCTTCTAGTTCTGTAAACACTGCTGCAAATGGCAAGATTTTCTTCTTTGTCTTCACTGAGTAATGTTGCATTGTACACGTACACCACATCATTGTTATCCATCCATCAGTTGGTGGACATTTGGGCTCCTTCCATACTTTGGCTATTGTTGATATTACTCCCATAAACATTGGGGTGCAGGTGTCCCTTTGAAACTCTACCCCAGTATCCTTTGGATAAATACGTAGTAGTGCAATTGCTGGGTGGTAGGGAACTTTTATTTTTTTCTAAAATTGTATATGTTTTTATTTATTTCACAGAGAGAGACAGCGAAGCCCATACTGCTGCGCTCATGTGACTGCCCCGTTTTCATGGGACGCGTAGCCCACGTGAACGCTACCCCATCACTGCTATGCTCTTGTGACTCCCGCGGTCTCGTGGGCCGGGATTCCTGGTTTCTGTTAACAGCTCTGGCTGTTCGCCTTGTCCTCCTCTCTGTCGGGCTTTTCCCTGGACACTCCGTTGGCCGCCTCCCCCTCGGCACCCAGTCGTGTCTTCCCTTTGTATACCTCATCGGCCTGGCTCTGGCCACGACCTGCCTTGGTCCCTTGTGCCGACCACGTCTGCCTTTCTTTGTTACAGGGTCTCGTGACCAGCTCTTCTCTTATGGAGGCCTCAAGGAGTGTGTTCGAGTCCTCAAGGAGTGTGTTCGAGTCGTCAGAGCCGCCCTGGTGTTCCTAATGAGACCGGAGCCCGTGACGTGGAGAGGGGTTTCTTTTGTTAGTGTTTGGGGGGCACTGTTTTATCTTCGCTCTCGCCTTTTGATCTTGGTTGCCCACCATGAGGGGAAAACAAGAGTTTGTTCTTTCACAATTGAGATTTAGTTGATTCGTACACAGATGTTTCATTTTGTGCAGTTGTCTTCTTAAATACAGTTGACTTAATTATTTTGAGGGAGAGAGAGTGCCCGCGCAGGGGAGGGAGAGAGAATCCCAAGCAGGCTCCACACTGTCAGCACACAGCCCGACACGGGGCTCGAAATCATGAGCGGCAAGATCATGACCTGAGCTGAAGTCAAGAGTCAGACATTTAACCAACTGAGCCCCTCAGACGCCCCTCAGTTTTGCAGTTTTTAACACAGATATCAAAGACCTGAAAAGATGGGGTCTGTGATCTTATCTAAATTGTTATTCTGGTCACTTTCCAGCTTGAAATGGGGAGGCAAGTTTTCCTTAAGAAGCTGTCAAATACCAGTAGCTGTGTGCTGATAATCTTTTCAATCACGCCAGTCTGAAGCATGACATATTCAGGCGTTCAGGTTTCCTGGGCACACCCACACAGCCTTTAGGGAAACTGGGCCAGTGTGCTCAGGAGCTGAGAGAGCCAAGATCAAGGAACCGTTTTCTTCAGGAAATGTGGGGGGTAGAGGTAACTGTCGATGTTTGAGACCCATTAAATACACGACCGTGCCTCCAAATTGCCATGCTTTGTACTCTCGCCTGTGAAAACTGCTCCCCTCCTGTGGGATGTCAAGGTGACACACCACCCACCAAGAGCCTGTGGGGTTCCATAGACATACTCTTTTCGGGTTGTACCTAAAAATATAAATATGAAAAACATAAATATAAATGTACCCAAGATAGAAATATTCCCAGAGCTGGTAAAAAGCTTACATTTCTGAATCGCAGTGGAAACCCCATGTGGGTTCTATAAGGACACGGGCCCGCCAGTAACGTGGCGGGGACCTTTGACTGGGCATCCTTCACCTCTGCCTCTTGAGAGGCCAGGCACTCCTGGGGCTTTTTTTCCCTCTGTTTCCTCAGGTAGATCTGTAGTTTCTTGGTCAGTCCCTTCTGCCTCTTGTCCCATTTGTTTGCACTTATTGTTTGAAGAGGGTTTGCTTCATTTCCACTTTTGCTGGTGCAGGTTTTAGCTGACAACTTGTGTTTCTCCCCTGGGGCTCCCTCCCCACCCTCCACCTGGGATGACCCTTCTGTCGGGCACCTTGGCTGTGGAGAGGGTGCCAGTCGGTGCTGAGATGCCAGAGAGAAAGAGCCTTCTAGAAGCTGGCTGCCCAGCTGGTGTGGCTTCTCCCGGCATGGGGTGGGGGGAGGAGTAATTATTACTTGTTCGAGTCTCCGAC